>VZRS01000306.1:239113-315002 GCA_013398055.1 Ifrita kowaldi | reverse complement strand
TCTCCTCTCCTCTCCTCTCCTCTCCTCTTGTTTCATGATGCTGTAGTTTTGGTGACAAAGAGGACTTCAGCAGTCCTGAATCCCTCAGTCTCTCTGCTTTAGTTTCCAGCTCTGAACCATAGCTTATTTGTGCCATTTATCTCTTCTCTGAACTTGTACGGGTTCAAAATATCCTTTCTTGTGGAGAAGAACAAGAGGTGGGGGTGACAGGAGTGTTGTGGGCTGAACCCTTTAAGTTGGTCTACATTTATATCTATATCTATATCTATATCTATATCTATATCTATATCTATATCTATATCTATATATCTCTGTATCTATCTATATCCCAGGAAGTCAACCATATCCTGGGCTGCATCAAAGAAATGTGCAGGTTGAGGGAGGTGATTCTGCCTCTCCACTCTGCTCTCGTGAGACGCCACCTGGAATCCAGCTCTGGGGCCCCCAACTTAAGTACCTAGGGACATGAACCTTTCTGGAGCAAGTCCAGAAGAGGGCAAAGAAGAAGATCAGAGGTCTGGAGCATGGCTCATATGAAGACTGGCTGAGAGAGGTGGGGTTGTTCAGCCTGGAACAGAGAAGGCTCCAGGGCGAGCTTGTAGCATCTTCCAGTGCCTAAAGGGGCTACAAGAGAGCTGGAGAGGGACTTTTTGTAAGTGATAGAACAAGGGGCAATGGCTTTAAACTGAAAGAGGGCAGGTTTAGATTGGATATTAGGAAGAAATTATTTACTTTTATGGTGGCGAGGCACTGAACAGGTTTCCCAGAGAGGTTTAGGATGCTTCATCCCTGGGAGTGTTCAAGGCCAGGCTGGATGGGGCTTTGAGAACCCAGATGTAGTGGAACATGTCCTTGCCCATAGCAGGGGAGGTAGAACTAGATGATCTTCTAACACAAACCATTCTGTGATTCTATGATTCTATATCTGTATCCATGATGTATGTACTCTAACACAGGTCAGCTTCAGGTTCTTCACACTTCTAAACCTAAGGAAATTTGATGCAAGTCTGCAGTTTACAGGAAACAGGACCATGCAACTTTTCTTTCCTCTGAAACTCTATGTGTCAGGCTATGCTCTTGGTGGCAGGGAAGCCTCATGGTGGGTGGGTAAATACTCTGATATGTACCTACAGCTAGCAAGCATACTTTCTATCAAAAAACTTTGGGCAAGGAGCCGTGTTAGATGATGGAGCTGCAGCCACTGTCCTGGGCAGGGAGAACTGCCTCTGTGCAGCTGTGGCAAAGCTGAGGATGTCCCAACTTTGAGAGTCTCTATCTGAAGGGCTCACTGCTGAGTGGTGTTACAGCCCATGCAGTATCCCTGACCTTGTGGCATCCTGTGCTTTTGGCTCATGGGAATACGCAGAATGGAGCTGCACCTCGTTGTCCTCTAAAAAGCAGTCCCTCCCAGGGAGCCCACATTGCCACCATACAGGCAAAGGTAAAAAGACAGCTCTGACTCCTGCTCGATATTTTTCTGAACGGTGGTGAAAATGCCCCTCATCATAATCTACTCAGTAATAAAAAAATGATCATTTTTATGTCATGCAGCAGAAATGTATGGTAAATGAGATTCAAAGGATTAATGCACAAAGGAAATGTCAATGTTAATCTATAGACAGTCCCTTTAGTCCTGCTTGTCATAAATTCAGAGCCAGAGAGTTTGCAGACTGGCTTGGGAAGGATAAAATCGAAGGATTAAACAAACCATAACTCAATCTTTCAGTGCCTTGAATTCTTACTTTTGGGGGATTTTCCTCTGTAGTTTTTCTTAAAAGAACATATATCTTTAGTGAGAGAGAGAAATTACAAACATTAGACCGTGAAAGTTGGGCTTTCTTATAGTCATGCTTGCACAGGCGGGCTCTAACTCAAATCAGCTGTGCTGGGTAAAAGCCGTGCTAGTATCTTTTATTGCTAACACTGAGCTACTTGGGTTACTCACTGTTGTGTCTTCTATGGGAATATAAGAAGAGACAGGCTGGCTTTGTCTCCCTTCTGACAGGGAGGCTCTGTATCTACCCATCCTCAGCAATCAGATCATAAAATTAGAGCTTCACAATTGTTGTTGGTGGGTTTGTGGTGTTATTTTGTTTTGTTTTGTTTTCTTAGATGAATGTTAAATTTGTTTTGCTTCCCAGTATTCCAGCTCGGCCTGAAAGGAGGGTGTGGATCTTTGGATAATGTGAAGGACAGCTCAGGTCTGATTTTTTCTCTGGTTGAAGCACTCAGTCTTACACCGGGATTCACAAGGGTGGTACTTTCTGCTCATTCATTTAGACTGCAGTCTGCCTGGTGCCAGGCCCTGCCCAGCTTCTTAGCGTAGAAAATGTGCATTCAATTGCATGTCTAATTTGTTCACAAATTTTCCATGAGTGTTGAACCAAATCACACTGCAAAGACTATGCCTAGTTATGTGCCTAACTCAGCATTTGCACACAAAATTGCCTAATGAGCATGTGCAATTATGGCAATTAGACTTGTGAATTAAGCATGCAAATACCCTAGCATTTGGGTTAGAGAGTCATAGCCCATATCACTAGAAATAGCATAACCTATTTTAGATACGATGAAAAAACACATCCACCTTTTCCAGTGTGACCACATTCATGAAAAGAGAGCATTGTAAGACCTTTGGCTTGGGGAGGAAAGACTACAAGCTCTGGGCAGAGACCATAAGGAATCTGCAAATGAAATGAGACTTTAGGTGCCTCTGCTTCTCTGTCCCAGGTGTCTCTTGCTCATAATGAAATACCAGCATGCTCTCACTGAGCATACCTCGTCTTAATGGGGTTATTCTCATGCAGCCTCCATCAGCAGGAACTGCTGTAAAAAAAGTGGACAACTTTCCTTCTATTAAATGCAGAACTAACCTACGCTCACACGAATGTTGCTGCCGAATTTGTTGGTTTCTAAGATAATTCCACTTCGAGGCATTCCCATCCTACTGAGGGAAGGCACTGCTGGCTGGCTGCAGCACAAATCCCAGTGTAAGGTGTGAATTCGTTTGGCAGCTGCCAGGACTGAGATTTTTGCATCAGTTATTGCTGCCTTAGTGAAATAAGGTTAACAAACACAGAGGTGAGCAGGTGGTCAGAGATAAACAGGTGAGGGAGCACACTTCTGTAATAAAGAAAAGTCTTGGGAGGGAAACCATACCCCCCCTTAAATTTCTGCTTCATTAAGGTGGTTTCAAACTCGCTGGGAAATCAAGGACTTCGTAGCTGATCAGCGCAAACAAAAATAATCCAGGTGGCAAGTCTGATGAGATATGACCTTGTTCAAAATCAATAGACTGTTCCCCTTCCACCGAGCACAACCGACTCTCGAATGAGTTTACTTCAACAGAGGCATTTCCCTCACAACATTAACATTTTAATTGCTTGTGCAGGATTTTCTGGAAAATTAACCCAGCGCTGGTTGAGCACCGGGTGAGGATGCTGGGCGCAGGGCTGGGAGCGCAGGCGGTGCTGCGGGGAGCTGCAAACACATACCGCCACCTAAAGGAAAGAAACCTGCATAGAAACCACGGAAAGCTGCTCCCTTCGACTCAGTGTCAGAGCTGGTTAAAACAAAGAGGCTTAATTTGCTCTTCGCAGCCTGCCTCCCTGATGCCTTCCGAAGGGCTGACTCCCTGGCAGAGCAGGGCAAGTCCATCAGCATCACGTACTCTCTGCTGCAGGACCAGGAACACAGTGGTCACACACGTGGCGGTGGGCACGGCGTAACTTCCCAAGTTGTCCCAACTTCCTTGTGCGCCTATGGAGTCTTGTGGCAGGGTCACGGATTAGGTGCAGCCAAGTCTTGTGCCAGGGGAGATGCCCTGGGAGGGGTCCGCCAGGGAGCAAAACCCCACCTGTGCTGAGGCACAGGGCACTGCTCCCACTCCTGCTGCCAGGTCCTGCGGGGCAGGGCCAGCTGGGAACAGAAAACAGCTCAGGCCGATACGTCAGTAGTGGATGGATGAGGAGGGTGGGTGGCAGCCTCGTAGGTGGTCTTCAGATCATGTCTGATTTTACTTCATTATCTAATGTAGATTGCATAAATGCCAAGGGGACAGGACTGAGATCTGCTCAGCCCAGCTGAATATCTTAACTCCTACTACTAAAGAGACAGGCTTCTTTTAAACAGTTTTTCTGGCTTCATTCCTGGCTGCACAGAGGAGGCAGGCAGAAGAAACTATTTACAGAGAATATATTCCCACCGAGTATTCCCAATCCATTTATGAGCAAAGCCTGTGAAAATAAAGGAATGGGGTGGGGGAGGGGAAGCAAATCTTCCCCTTGCCTTCTGTAAGCTTGTGGAGCATAAAGGAAAGAACCTCTTTCAAACACATGTAGGCAACGCTGAGCCACAGAGCTGTGTCCTTGAGGTGTGGCTAGCATGTCAGCCCACAGGGCTGAGCAGGCTCTGTGCCAAATCACCAGCAATAAAAAAGGGTGAGTTTGGGAACTTTCTGTGGTTTGGAGTGCTGTCCAAATTCCCGGTGAGCGGCTGCCAGTATCTCATTAACACTTTGACTGCCAGTGAGGTGGGGCTCTCAGAGACTGAGCCAGCGAGTGAAGGCTGAAGGGGTGTGGAGGCAAGCGTAGCTGCACACTAAAAAGCAGCCTATGCAGGAGTGGGCTGAGGTGAGGGGAGCCTGTGCTCATAGAAGCCTTTTTGGTGTTTCAAAGGCAAAGTTGTGGTGTTTTGGGGCACTTTTGCAGAGCAGTAGTGTTTCCTTCAGTGCATGCCCATAGACAGCCATACACACAGAGTGCCTCCTGCCTAAGCTCTGCCTGCAGTCCTTTCCCTGATGTCTGACTTCAAGTAATCGGTTGCACCCAAGTGCTTGGCATCACACATGGCTGTCCTGGGAGGAATGATGGCTCAGAGAGACAGGAGGTTATGCACAGAAAGCAGCGCCCCACTGAGCAGTCATAACCAGCACATTCCTGGGATTCCTGCAGGGCCAGCCCCAATCTGCAACTCAGAGCTCACCCGGTGAGAGCACTTCTGGTCTGGTGGGACATTGGGCCACTGTTCTTTGAGGTCAAGCTGTTACCAGTTCACAGCTCCAGGAAAGCTCTCCAGGAAAGCTGCAAGGTCACTGTCAGGCAGAATGGATACTGTTTTATCTTATGTGAGTTATTTTCTTTTTAAAACTGGTCATGATCTCAGCATCCCTACTTAGTGTGACCATGGAGCAGGTTTAGGATGTATCTCTCTTGTTTGTGCTGTTCTACATTGTAGCTTACAGCCTTGGTTGCAGTACAGAAAGTGCTTGCTGGGATGTAAGTTTCTCAGACTGAAAGGAAAATTAATGTGACTTTTCTTCATAGAGAACTTTAATTTTATTTGTGGTAAGTTCTTCACAATGATGTATCCGTGTTTGAGGTATTTTGAATACTACCTTAGGATCTTTTAAATTAAATACATTTTTTCCTTTTGATGTCCAGGTGTGTTTGATTTGTAAGCCAATGAACATCTGTGTTCAGATGGGGTTTTCAATCCCATGCAATATCTGCATTTGCAGTACGGGGCACTAGCATCTTGCTCTCTTCCATCTGTAGTATTGCTTAATGGATTGGAGGTAAATGCAACAGGGTAGGAATGAAAAGAGGGATTCTCAAATGGGTTAGGGTACTGTAAAGCACTGTTTTAAAACCTGAATATAGCTTCTCACTAATTAACACTACACTTGTATGGACACAGTCATAATAAGTGCTGGAAGGAACAGTGTCCTGTAGGGAAAGCAGCTGATGATACTTCAAATAGATTTCTGTTTAGACTTGAACAAAAAGCTGTTTACTCCTCTGTGCCTTAATTTTTACATCTGATTAGAGACGCTGTGATTAAAGCTGAATGTGATGAAGCATTTTCAATTCAGTTACTGGACAAGTTGATTCTGGCAAAAAGGACTAAAGGAATATTTCATAGCTTTTCCTCCCATGGAGCCAAGGAAACCAAGTTGTCCATTTCTAAAAAACAGAGAAAGGATTTATTTAAAATTTATATACATTAATTTCATGTTATGCACAAATTACCTTACTATATTAATCTGTTGAATTGTTGAATATCACCTCTATATCCTGTAGGTATTAAAGCATTTTAATATCATGCCTTAACATTTTTACATGAATTCAGTGAACTAGATTTCCATTTGTTAATTAAATGTTTCAGCTTTTTCAGAGCTAAATGCTTTTGCAAAGTTATAGGAAATTTCCTTTCTGCCCTTTACCTTCTGATTTTGAAAATAATGGATCCCCCTTTGCTGACATTCCTGTGCTTGTGCTGTGGCTAGGGCCAAGGATTAGGTGCTCCTCAGTGTGTTTTGGGGGCTGTGACAAAGTGCTGCCAAGGAATGCCCATAAGGCAGAGTCAGTGCTTGCATGGCACTACCTGCAACCATTACCCCAGTAATGGCTTGGGATGGTCCTTTACATGCCAGCCACCATCCAGATTTTCTGCCATTGCCTCTCTGTGTCGGGTCTGGCTGAGCAGAAGTTAGCACTCCCCCCAGCAGCCCTCGCAGAGCTGTGCTTTGCATTGGTATCTAGGAAGGTGCTGATAACACACCAGTGTTTTGGCTACTGCTGAGCAGCACTCACACAGCACCAAGGCTGTCTCTTCGACATTCCATTCCCACCAGTAGGCTGGGGAAGGGCAAGATCTTGGGATGGGGCGTAGCCAGGATGGCTGACCCAAACTGACCAAAGGGATATTCCATACCGTATGGTGTCAGATATAAAAGCTAAGAGGGTGGAGGAGGGGTGGGTATTTGTTATTGCAATGTTTGTCGTGTGGAGAAACCACTCTGTGTGGTGAAGTCCTGCTTCCTGGGAAGTAGCTGGACATCATCTGCTCATGGGCACTAGAGAATAAATCTTTTGTTTTCTTTCATTTCCATACACGGCCTTTGTTTTTGCTTTTATTAAACTGCCTTTATCTTGACCCACAAGGGTTTTGTTTCCATCTTATTTTCTCCCCTGCCCTGTGCTCCTGAGGAAAGAGTGGTAGGGTAGCTTGGTGGGCACCTGGCATCCAGCCAAGACCAACCCACCACAGTCCTTTCTGGTGCTCAATGTGAGGCACAACACAGTGGCAGTTTTTTATTAAGTGTGCCACACTGCAGTAGTTGTGAAGTGGCAAACACCTGCATAGGCCATGGAGTTTGTTGGCTGCACTGCTCATCTCTGTTTTGCTTGCTTGGGAACATGTTAATACAAGAAACAGCTCTATGTTTTGCCCTGGCATTGCTGGCCTTGCTGTGCTGGGGGAGCTGTCTTGTGGAGACAATGAGAGAATACATCTCCCTCCTCCTACCTGGGGTTGATGTGAACAGTTTTATCATGAGGTTCCTGAGGTTCTTGTTCACCCTTGTGAGCTCTTTAATACTGCTAATTAACACTGTAGCAGAGTATGTAGTTTGTGGAATCTGGTGTCCTCCTAGTGTGAGAGACGACAACTTTTATGTCAGGAGAGACAAAAATGTGTCTGGATGCAACAGATCCCTGGGTGGCAGGGTGTGTGAAAGGACTTGGGCAGGTTCCTAGAATGGTTGTCATGTCCCATAGCCTGGGACTTCACACCTGAACATGAAAGTAACCCTGAAAAACTGGCATGCCACCTGACAGAAGAGTGCTTTGCCTATCCCAGTGAAAACCAGTTCCCATCACTGTACTGGTGCCTGGCCTGTGCCTACTGAACCACAGTTCAGTACTCTCAGAGGACTGTGGTTGAGACAGAGACCCAAACACTGCTGTCATTGCTCCAGCAGTAAAAAAGAAACAGTGGATAAGGAAAACAAGAGGTCCATATCGTCTATTAGTAAGGGAGGAGAAGGAAGAGGAAAAGTTTGATCAAGAAGCTGATCCTTCAACAAAGGAGTGAGAGAATTCAGACAGAAAGTAGTAAATACTTGGTCCCTGACCACAGAATTTCAAGACATGTAGAAGACATTTGTCTTCCAGAGCAACTGGAAGCCCTTCTTCCTGGGAACTGTCTGGGCATCACCTGCTGGTAGGAAGTAGAGAATAAATATTTTGTTTCCTTTGCTTCTGTGCATAGCCTTTGCTTTTGCTTTATTAAACTGTCTTTGTCTTGACCCAGGTGTTTTTCTCTATCTTATTTTCTACCCACCCTGCCCTGCCCAGCTGAGAAGGGGGGTGATAAGAGTAGCATGTGGGTACCTGGCATCCAGCCAAGGTCAATCCACCACATTTCCCCAGGGCAAGTCATTGGCAACTTCAGGAAAATAGTTTAGAAATAAAAGGCCCACTATGACTTTGCTTAAGCCCCCTCACACCATTATGAGTGTCTTGTGGGGGTCACTGTGGGGGAGCAGGACTAACAAACAGCTTCAGCCCTTCTCCAAGCAGGTGATGTCTGCAGGGGCAGATCCAGGACAGCTGCTGGGTGACAAATGATGTTGTGTGGGTGCTGTAGCCTCCCGGGAGCCAGTGAAGGTCTCCTCGCCCCAGGCACTTTGATGATGTTGGTCCCACCTTGTGACTTCTGTGCAGTGACTTTGATGGGCCCCAGTGGAGTGGAGAAGCAGCCACAACCTGCATTTTCCTCACTTAGCATAATCAGTCCACAGCCATGCCTAGATGGCCTAGAGCTGGAAGGCTGCATAAGAGTACCACATACAGCCCAGGAGAAAACCTGTCTTGAAGAATGGGAAAGGCAGGCTCAGGGGAATATGTATCTGTGATTAATCTGTTCAGCCACTGGGTGCCAATGTTGGCTCATATTTGATAATTGGATACATTTTTCTATGGGAAGAGGAATTTTTCAAATCTAAAAGAAAATGCTGTAGTTTTGAGAGGCTGCAGACCTTGAAAAGTATCCCTGAGAGCATATGAATTTTTCTTCAGGTCTGGAAATGGAGTGCCAGGAAGGTATCCATGAAGGGTGAGGAGACAGGAGAGCCCTGGGTTAAAAAAAGAAAGAGAGGGACCCTTAATGAAATGGGCTTGCTGAGAATTATGAATCTGTGAGCCTATGTTGTGTAGTGATTAATGATGAACCACTGTTTTAACTTTGGATCAAATAATGGGTTGCCTCTGAAAAGCTTCATTAATCACCGTTAGAAATAGGCCTGCCAATTCATTACTTCAGGGCAGACATGAGCTGAACAGTTCAGCAAATTTCAGGATTGAGTGACTCTAGGCAGGGGATGGTTAAAAAGAAAGCAGGGGTCTAATCTGTGTTTCAATGCATTGGGATTTATGAGTGAAGAATATCCTCTCACTGGCAGTTTCCTCTTCTTCTCCTCCTCTCCCACAAAATCTTTTTGCTGATTGTGATCTAAGCACAATGGACAGAAAGAAACATGTCATTCAGGGCCAAGTCTGGGCCGGATTCTTCTTTCAGGTACCCAGATGTGACTCTGATCCAAATCACTAGAAATCATATTGTATGTCTCGGGGCAGAGCCTGGCTGTCCTCAGCTGCTGTTTCTCACTTTGCAGCCTTCATTTGAGACTAATGCTGTCTATTGAAGTGCAGAACGTCGACAAGAAAGATATTTGCCCCCCCTTTTAAGAAACTGCTGTCAATAGTAAGAAGCTTCTGTGCTTTTGATGTGATTCAAGATTTTTAAGCCACCTGGGATCTATTTTAATTGCTGTCCCAGGAAGCTAAGGACTGGGAAACACAAGAAAGTACAGCTGATGCTCCTTGGGAAGACATCAACTCTTTTTCTTTAAAGTAACATCCAAATATCCCTGCTATTTGCACCTAGTCAATCTGGACAGGGGAAGAGAAAGAAATAGAAATAAGGGGCAGAATAAATTTATCAGATGAATTTGTTTTGCTCCCAAAACATTTGTTTTGATCAAAACAAAAACCTTTTGAAGGTGTAGCAAGTGTTACCTGAGTTATTTTGGATAGAGAGCTTTCCTTTACTCCTGTCAAAAAGGAAATGGCAAATTACTTGCCCTGCCCTCATCTCCATCCACCCTCAAAGACTAAATGCTTTTGCTTTTTTTTCAGTCACTCCAACATTTACAAATTTACTTCTGCTATGATTTACTGTAAATTTTTCTAAGTTCAAACTCAACGATTTTTCAGTTTCTTCTTTTTGAAACATTAACCCAAAATGATCATTTACATTGTTTTGGTTTCCTGAAAATATGAGTACTTTTATTCAGGACTGACCTAACTTCCTTGAAACAAACAAAAAAGTCATTTATTCGCACAGCTGGAGATAGAGAAAAACATCTGGATATGAGAAGGGAGAGAAAATGTGCATTGGAAGGGAAAAGAACAGTAAAAGGACAAAAGGTTATAAGTAGAAAAAGAAAAAGGATTGATATGGGGGTTGGAGAGTGTATCCAGGGATTATGTGAAGAAGGCTGTAGAAAGTGGACCTTGAAAGAGAAATGTAAATATGGTGATGGAAAGGAGGAGGGGAAAACTAAAATGAAACCAAGAAAAGGTAGGGGAAAAATAAAATGGAATAAAATAAACAAATGGAAAGCAAAAATAATGAGAAAATCTTACACTGGAATGAAACAAAAGGGCGACTAAAAAGAAAACTTAGTCTAAGAAAAACGAAGTTGACAAAACTGATGAGAGTAAGAGATATACTGAAAAGGACCTACAAATTGAAAAATCCTGGAGAAATTTATTGATTTATTGCAGAAAAGGAAAACAACATCCTTTTTGAATCTTGACCACTTGTCACCCAGCCCCAGCTGCAGTGAACACGCCAGCAGAGCAGCCCTTTGCCCCGAGACTGCAGTGTCCCCACTGCCCAAATCCACAAAATCCATGTGTGGGACACGACAAGGCTAGGGGAGAGCAGGAAGTAACATGTCAGCACCTGGGACCTGTGTTAATTCGGTGCATCAGCACCTTGGCCTCTACCAGCTCATTGTTTCCAGATGGTGCCTGAGCTGAGCCGGTATTTAAGGCATTTAAGGTCGCCTTCCTTCAGATTCCCAGGGGGCAGGAATGAACCCACTTCTCAAGTATGCAGAGCTCAGTGACAAACTCTTTGGCATGTTGCAGCAATGCCAACTGCTCGGCAAAAAGTGAGATGGCCATTGAGCAAAATGGTCTGGTTTTTACTGACTCACCAACATCCCCTCCCATGCGGCATGGGGAAGGAAGGGCACTGGTTTGTGCTGGGCTCCCCAGCCCTTGTGGAAGGGAAATGCGTCCTAGGTCTGTTTACCAGCCCCTCATGAGCAGGGTCAGAGTTCTCAGTGCTCTGGGGTCAAGCCCAGATTTAACCTGCAGGAGCAAGGCTGGGGGCTGAGCCAGCCTTCCCTCCTCATTCACCCTGGGGTGCAGGCAGCTAACAAACCATACTCTGGGGCATATGGAGGTGGAGGGATTTCATACCTGCCCTCTGAGCTCCTGGTTGAGGTGGCAGCTGGGCACTTTCAAATGAATTGGCTTCAGGACATTCCTGCGTGTCTCCCCAGGATATGGGAACAATCTAGATTAATAGTTTAGCACTTTGAACTGACTCAGAGCCCACAGCAGTGAGGCAGGGGCCACTCCAAAACCTGGTCTCTGCCCTGTGGTCTGAAGTTGCATGTATGGCAGCAACTATTTCAGCAGCTTTTAATATTTCTCCCTCCACCATCACACATATTTAATTTGCTTGGCTGAAATTGTAAAACCTTTTTTTTATTATTTTTTTTTATTTTCAGGATTGCTTAATGATTGCTGCTAGACATAAAACATTGAAGACTTGAAGGAAAAATCTGATTTTAGGTGATATGAAAAAGAGACTGGAAGTAATAAGCGCTGTTTCATAATGGGGTGACTTGTTCCTGTTGGCTTACTGTAAATAACCCAAGTGACCAGTGTTGTGATTCAGTGTCAGATCCCAGCTCTGCTGAATATAAGCCATGATATCATTAAAACATCAGACAGATAAATGAAATCAATGATCTGTCTCTTCTATCATATTTAGTTTCGCTGTTAGGCATTTGTTACAGCTCTGCCCTCATCAAAAGCTTTTTTTTATTAATTTTAATGTATCCCAAATTTTTCGCAGACTTTAAAGGTAATACTATTTCTTTCTACTGTCTCAGATAAGGGATAATTGGGCAGAGGTCTAAATTCTTAAAGTTACTGAGGGCAATATGGTCTCAAAGGGAATGAGAAACCTATATTTAGCCCTTAGCATTTAAAGTTTAGTCAAATGTGAATAATTTTTATTTCCAGACAAAGACTGAATCACTAACATATCTCAACTGTCTGATATTTTAGAGAAGAAATACATTTATAACCAAAGAATTTGGTAGTTCTTCCTTGAAACTTGTGTTACAATTAAAGCTTTTGGTCATAAGCATTAATGCATGCATGATCAGATTGCTCCAGTTGTAATGGTCAAACTGTCAAAAAATGCTGACATGCTGATAGAGGCATGTATTTCCATATAGCATTCAGACTTTCAAAGTATAGCCCACGTCTCCATTGTCTTTAAGGACAGCATCTGGGAAATCTTCACCTAGCACACACAATAATAGCGTTGTGGAAATATGATATAACCCTTTCATTTGTATTAGGTTTTCTTGGCAAGGCTGGGGGGCAGGAGGGGCATTTAATGGGTGGCTTCCATGAGAAGCTGCTGGAAGCTTCCCCCATGTCTGCCAGAGCCAATGCCAGCTGGATCCAAGATGAACCCACCACTGGTCCGGGTCGAGCCCATGAGCAGTGGTGGAAGGGCCTCTGGGATAATATATTTAAGAATGGCAGAAGAAAACTGGTGCACAACAGCAGCCAGAGAGAGGAGTGAGAAAATGTCAAACAGCTCTGCAGACCCCCCGGCTCAGTGAAGAAGAAGGAGGAGGAGGAGGTGCTCCAAGCACTGGAGCAGAGATTCTCCTGAAGTCCATGGTGAAGACCACGTTGAGGCAGGATGTGCCCCTGCAGCCCATGGTCCATGGTGGAGTAGATTTCCACCTGCAGCCTGTGGAGGACCCCATGCTAGAGTGCAGATGTGCTTGAAGGAGGCTGTGACTCTGTGGGCAGCCCACACTGGAGCAGGTTCCTGGCAGGACCTGTGACCCCGCAAAGAGGAGCCCACACGGGAGCTGGTGCAGAGGGTGCATGGGCAGCTGGGTCCCTTGTTTCTCCTCAGCTTCTCCTCACGGTGGTACCAGGAGGAAGCACAGCGTGTCCCCCACCAGCTGCTGTGTCCTGCTGTGTCCTGTGTACCTACCTGGTACAAACCAGCTCCTCACAGAACAAAGAGACCTTCGCTGGCAGCTCCCCTGCAGTGCTCTGCTCCAGGTGAAAGGTGTGCCCACAGGGAGGCTTCAGGGCCACAAGCAGGTGTTAGGCAGCATCACCCTTAAGACAATTCCAGATGTTGATGGCTCTTATCACCCTGATGTGATGTATCTTTCATTGTTTTTTTGGCTGGAAGAGAATCTGCGATGTTGCTGATAATACATGAAACTGAGATCAGATGATAATACATGACTGAGAGCATACAATGAAATTTTGGAAATACATAACATGTAATTTCTGCCCTTTTGCTGTGTACAGATGACTGAGCAATACTAGAGCAGAGTGGGCAGAGAGCTGGGTGTTTCCAAACCAGAGGCCTGTGAGCTGCATACTGCAGTACCTACAGAACCCGCTCACGAGACCTCTCTACTACGACTCCTTGAGAGTTTGTGAACATTCAGCTGTGATGCTGTAACACCAGAGCACACAGCTTTAAAAATGAGAAAAAGATACCCATTTACCTAAGGCTGCCTTCCTTACTGGAACAGAGAGAATATTTATTAGTGCTTGGAAGATAAAAAGAAAAATGAACTGTCCACAACAACCCACATTAGTGATTAGCTAATCATATCAAACCCACCTCATCTGCTCTTCTGTAGGACACCAGGCCTTACAAATAAGTGAGAGCAGTGTCAAATTCAGTGATTTTAGAGAATTTTTTGATGTTGATTTTCATATCACTTTAAGAAAACAAGATTTCCATGTAAGTTGTATAAAGCAGATACAGTGTTGCCCAGAAACCACCGTATTTACAATTTAGTTAGTTTAGTGAGCAATTCCCTGGCAAAATCAAAGGGTATATAGAGTTTAATTCTGCAAGGGTCTGGTATTATTCAATATTTTCCTTAACAGTTTGAGTGATCCATAAGGAATAATATACTGGTTTTTAAGCTTTCAGATAACGTTATGATGAGAAGCACTTGGGGAAGAAAGAAAATGACTGGAAAACTTGCCTTAATAGTTTGGGAAAAAAGAGGTGAAAACGGAATCACAGAATCACAGAATATGCTGAATTGGAAGGGACCCACAAGGATCATAGAGTCCAACTCTTGGCCCTGCACAGCACCATCCTCAAGTGTCACACCGTGTGCCTCAAAGCACTGTCCAAATGCTCCTTGGGCCCTGTCAGGATGGTGCTGTGACCACTTCCCTGGGAAGCCTGTTCCAGTGCCCAGCCACTCTCTGGGTGAAGAACCTTTTTCTAATATCCAACCTAAAGCTCCTCTGACACGACTTCTGGCCATTCCTTCAGGTGCTGTCACTGTGCACTGCAGAGAACATATCAGTACCTGCCCCTCTTCTTCTCATCGAGGGGAGGTTGTAGACTGAGATAAGGTCAATAAAAGCAATAGAAAAAAGGAGCGCAAAATACTGCAATTAGACTTAAGTAGTTTAAAAGATGTGTATTGACTAAGATTAGGTACCTTAACCTTGATTGGTTAAGAATCACCTCTCCAGAAAAGTGCCTGAGGTTTGTGAGACGACTGTGATTCAACACTGGTGTGTTATCCCAGAAAAGACAAGTACACACTGCAAACTAGAGAGAAATCTGCAGGATGTAAGACCTACGATTTTTATTTGTACTAAGACTTCAGCTGGAGCTCTGTGCCCAGATTCAAGTATCACACTCCAAGGAAGATCTGGGCTAAATGGAGAGATCTCAGAGAAGAGTGAGAAGAATGGTCAGAAGTCTGTGAGACATGGAAGACAAGGTGATGTGTGAATGATTCTCTAAAGAAGAGAAGATGATGAGAGGTGGGAAAGAAAACAGGACATTATAACAGTTTTGAAAATATTAAAAATTGGTGAAAAAAAGGAAAGAAAAATCTGTTCTTCATCTCAAAGAAAGGTTAGGAAGAAGTAGAGTGCCTTAATACAGTAAGGAAGCTTTAGGTTAGATTTCAGGGAAACTCTTATTTTTTGCTGAAGCCCAAGAACAGATTTCCTGGTCGTGGAGTATGCATCACTAAAAGTCTCATACAAACAGGTAAGATGGACATCTGTCAGAAATGGCTGAGTGCTTGATCCAGTCTTGAGGCAGAACAGTAGGTAGCCACTCCTCGAGATGCTTTCCAAATTAATTTGATTTCATTTGCTTGTGGTGCTGCATTTGAAAACCAACCACCAGCAAACACCTTCTCTGTGAATTATTATAAACCTGTCAGTAATTATTACTACCTTTACTGAGCCATGAAAAATAATTTCCTCTTTAATTCCAAAAAGCAAATGAGCGTAAAGATCATTCTTGCTTTTACTGTGTATCATGACTGTTGATGAACATTACTGGCTAAATATAAGCTTGACCCATCCAAAAATGCAGAAATAATATTTACACACAGTTTTAGAGTGGGATATTTCGATCAGTCTGTATGCTCAGTTCTCTGTGATTAGGGTCAATGCATTCAGGTACACACAGTATTTAGCTCCTGATGACTACACAAAAGAAAATTGAAATCAGATACCATTAAATTGAGTAGAAAAAATTATTTTTTAAGTAGAATAGCGTATACATGAAATTTTTAAGAGCATAGCTTTGCATTTCAGTGTCAGCTGAAGTAATTTCCTGCATTCAGACTATAAAGAAATTGAGAATGTCTTAATTTTAAATATAAAATCTTGTTGCTATAGATCAAGTGCATAATAGAGAAGATATTTAAGTCCAATGAAATTTTTAGGAAGGCATTGGGGATTCATCCATTTGGAAGCCCTTCTGGAAAAGAACTGCTCAAAGTATTCCTCTCAGTTGTTTTCTGGTCTTTTTTCTGTATTCATTTCTAGTCCTCAAGCATTGAGTTATGTACAGTGATCAAAGATGTGTCCCATTTTTTGAAGAAGCTTTCCATCTTGTCTCTTGCCTGAAACTTCAGTCCTCTAGCCCTAGGCTCAAGGAGGGTTCATTCTATTTCTCTTCCAAATTCTCTCAGGTGTCAATATTGTCCTTAGTCATTCAGCACTCTCTGACAGCAATGTCCTCCTTACTTTAAATTACTCTTTGCAGATGAAAATTCTCAAGATCTAGTAAAGTCTCCAACTGGAAATCTGGTCAGGAGCTGTCCTGCTACCATTTCCCAGTTCTGGACCTTGCTACTGTAGACACTAAACCATTGTAATAAAGCATTAGTACACAGCTGTGACAAGGATATGTTCTTTACATGGCCATTAATTAACACTTCAGAAGTTTTCTTCTTTCTTGCCCTTAACTTACCCTTCCATTAAATTGCAATTACAAAAGCAGAAGCCCATGGTAGTATCATGTTTAAACAGGCAAGCCTCAAAAGTGAGGTTGCAGACATGATTTTTATTGCAGCTCTTTAATTTGATCCAGAGTAAAGGAGATGCCAGAAGAGAATTGAAAGAAAAAATTGTTTTTTAGTCTCAAGGTTGTTTTTGTAAAAATAAAAAACACCTACTTTGGAGTTTCTAAGGCTCAATTCTGCATTGAAAGCAAGGTTTAACCAATCATTTCCTTGCTCAGTGTTGCTCTGCAAGCCTTTGATTAATTGATTCAGCCTTCTCCTTACTCACGTGACAAATGAATGAAGTGATGGCCACTTAAAGCAAGCGATGGGGAAAAAGATCATTCCTTCTGAGAAACTGAAATTAAAGAGCAATTTTACAGTCAAAAGACAAACAAAGTTAGAAGTTGGGAATAGATCATTATACACATGCTCTTTGACAATTATTAGTATTTGGATTGCAATTCTACTTTTATGCTATCATTAGTAACCAAAATGAAAAAGTTACAGTATTTTCTCTTTTTTTTTGGAGAAAGCTAATAATGATCCATGTTTCCTTGTGAAGAAAGGCCCAAAGAGAATATCCAAAAATAAAACAGAACACTCAAAGGCAACAGCAAAGGACAATCATGTTAATTGGAGGTCAAATCCTGAAGCACTAAATTCATTAAAAAAAATGTAAGCATTGCCTAATTGGTAACCACTAGATTAGAAGAGACTGTTTTGTTTTGCATGAATCCTCAGTTCTTCGTTGTACCTCTGGACAACCGTGGCAGCAAACGTGCAGAGATCTGGCATCCAACTCCTCACCGGATGCTGAAGGGAGACGAGGATTTCAGTTTCCCAGGCAAAGGAAAGCACTGAGTTTGGCTTCACAGGAGGCACCTACAGAATCTGTGTCCAAAGTACTGGGTCATACCCCCTGAAATAGTCAAGGTACCTTACACAGAAGAGAGATGTGAGACAACACACACTCAAAACTGGCTTCAAGTAGAGGTGTCAAAATTCTTCTGCAGTCCTTGATCAGGCTTCACCTGAGTCTTACAGATCCAGAATTCACAGTGAAATGTCAGGAGGTCTTTTTCAGGTATTGAAAGGCAGTTCTTTGTGTATTTGGGGAAAAAAAAATGGCATGAATCATACTGAGAATGGAACATGGAAAATGCCTGATATTCTGAATCTATCTATACAGAGTTTTGTCTTATTTTGCCAAAGAGGAGCCATTAGCCTGGAATAAATCTTGTTATTTTGAACGTTTGAACTATTGCATGAATGGAAAGGCCAGTTTAAACATTAAGCCCAGTCAACTGAATAAGGCTGCTCTATTAAGAATAGGGAGAGTTTTCATAGAACCATTGAATGGTTTGGGTTGGAAGGGAGCTTAAAGATTAACTAGTTCCAAATCCCCTGACATGTGCAGGGACACCTTTCACTAGACCAAGTTGCTCAAAGCACCATACAACCTGGCCTTGAACGTTTCCAGGGATGGGACAGCCACAGCTTCTCTGAGCAGCCTGTTCCGATGTCTCCCCACCCTACAAGTAAAGAATTTCTTCCTAAGACTCAATCTAAACCACCTTTCAGTTTAAATCCATTCATTCCCCCTTGTCCTATCATTACATGCCCTTGTCAAAAGTTATACTGTTATACTGGAGTAACTGGAAAATTCTAGGGGATGAGATAACACAGCAGTTGACACAGATGACCAAATCATTAATCAAACACAGCAAGTATAGCTCTCAAAATTAAAAATAGGGTAAACTAGTGTATTTTGAATAGGAATGGAGGTGCGTGTTAGAAGGGAGGGCCTGGCTCACAAAAGAGCCCAAGCCCTGTTTCCCTGACTGGGGGTGTCACAGAGCACGTGGCATGATGGCTTTTCGGGCAAAGGAGAACAGGAAGTTGGCATTTGGTCCGTGATTGAGGAGCAGAGCAATGAAGAAGAGCTGAATTTGAAGCTGTGCTTCTGCACCTCAGAGGACGCCATCAACAGAAAATGAGTTCATCACTTCTTCGCATGGTGTAACAAATGTTTTAGAAAAACCTGGACTGATACGTGAAAGAAAAACATCGTTGCGTTAATGTGATGCGAGAGGCTTGAAAATGAACGAGAATGGGAAAACGTAGCGCCTCGGAAAAGTACCAGCAGAGGTCAGCACAGCCGGGAGAATGGAGCAGCCGCCGCCGGGATGCTGCTGCTGCTGCCGGGATGCTGCAGGGCTGGCTGCGCGGCCCTTCCCGCGAGGAGCTGGAGTTCCGTCCTGCCAAGTGCGTGAACGGCACACTCCATCCTCCGTTCTGGGACAAAACAGCAGCAGATACTGGTGTTTTCTTTATTCTGACCTCGTACGTGCTTTCCAAATTCAAGAAGGTGGTTTGACATAGCACTTTAGATGAGAAAAAAACACCCACCTGAATACTTTCACAGCAATAAAATTTCCTCTATAATTCATATAATAGGGAAGAAATCACATTTGTCACTCTGTTAAGACAGCCATCCTGCTGCACCTTTTTCTTTCACAACACTGGTTCACAAAGAACATTGTAGACACAAGAGCCAGAACATCATTCATCAGACTTAATCAGTAAAACCCTCCTTCATAGAGCTGTTTCTTCCAGGACAGCTCAGTTTCATGAATCATTTTATATCTGGATTACTTGATTGAAAGCTAGTGCAGGAAACTGGATTTCCTTAATGTAAGGTGATACTTCACACCTGTCTCTCTGGAGAATAATGCTGGAACTTCGTTTCCTTCCAGACCAAATGATGGCAAATGCCAAAATGCCCAACAAAAAGGGAGGTCAGATGTGGAAACATACACAGGACTTGCTTCACATCATTCTGAAGTAGAGCAGTGCTTGTAAGAGAACTTTTGTTGTAGCAGAGTTGTGTGAACTTGAGGTTATTGAGTTATGAAATTAATTAATAACCATAGTGATGCAAAGCTTAAAGTACTGCCAGTGATACCTTGCCAGTGATTTCCTGGCTGAAAAGAAGTGCAACTGATTGAGTGCTTTGCTCAAAATGATGTGTATCCTTTTCCAGATCCAAAGAGGCTGAGTTTCTCTAATATCCAAAATTTGCACTATCGATAGAAACTTAGATTTGTGTTTCTCCAAAACAGAGTATGAGACACAGTGATTTTTCATGGTGTATGTTGTATGAGGCTGGGATTTTCTGAAGAACTGATAAGAACATCCAAGTGAAATTGTATTTCATCCTACTAGATATAACTATAGAACTGAGTTACTTTACAGTGATGAGTATCATCACCAGTGTCTCATGTAAAGACAGGAAAGAGAATGAATTCTGTGCAAAGGCACATGGGGCAACTTTGTACTTGCTGCCAAACCAGCATGGCATGATGCAGCACTGGAAAGAGGTACTGACACAGGCCTGGAAGCAGTAGAGCTGTTTTAACTGTGTTTTCCATCTCATTTGATGTTAACCAGCCCATAGCAGTATTATTTAGGCATGTGATATCTACATGACTAAATTGCTTGCTATTCCAGAGTTTCTGCTTATATAGCACAAGCTTAGATAACTTTGGTGTCCACGGTATTGGACAGTGTGAGCATCTTCCCCACTTGAGTCCCCAGGGAACAGAATTTACCAGCAGCTGTAGAAATATAATTTTTTATAAGGTTGAGGTAGCTGCAAAATGGATATGGGGCTCAACTTTGTGCACCATCTTTTAACTCAGAGGATTGGACTAACATGAAATGAAAGACTATATGCTATTATTTTAAATATTGGTCAGCCTGAAACACCCAGTGGAAAGATATCTAGGAGCAGAAACTTAAAGATATTTGTAAAGTCTCTCCTCAGCATCCATGGAGAAGTTTGAGTGGAAGTCCTATGGGAGCAGGGCTTACACAGATACATAGTCAAAGGGCTGGGTCAGACCATCAGATCATCATCTGAGTTGTAACCACAAAAATTTACCCAAAAGCTTTTACTCTAGGCTAAATCCGTAATAAACTCTAGCAACAGTGAGATCCTGGGTATTACCCAGACACAGAAGTGGTTTTGGACAACTGAACATTTACCATTCTTCCTCAGTTTTCTGACAAAAATTCCATTATTCAAGGTAATTGTTGGCAGACCCAGAGAGGGGAGGTCACAACAGCTGAAAGCGAGTTACAATGCCCTTGTGTGTGTAAAACGCATCACTTGTCCCTTTGTGTGGAAAGAAACACATGGAGCTGGATTTTTCTAATGCCAGTTGATGTTTAAGGCCTCAATTCCCTGATAGGAGTTGAACAAAGCAAATTGCATTTTGAAGAAGCCATTTAAGTTTGAGACAAGAAAAAGTAGTGCAGCTTATCTCTGTTAGCTTTCTTTTTGTCTAAAATCAGTAATGCACAGTGTTTTTTTTCTGGATAAGCAGAATATAAACAGAATATAAACAGAATTCGTATTTGTTTTATAATGTAAAACTTCCTAAATGACAGAGATGATGAATAAGACTGAGGGCTGCAGAGAACACCTGTTATATAGTGGTAGGGCTACATCCTAACCTAAGAAAAAATATGACATTTTTGGATATCCAAGAAAACTGTTAATGTGCAGCAAAATGGTTCATAAAATTATTTCCCCCTCTATTTTTTAGGCTTGCATGGGACTGGCATGCTTGGTAGAAGATGTTGCCTGTGAAATGCTATTAACTGATATAAATTGTGGAGCAACCTCATATTTTTCTGATAACTACTAATGAATGTAGGTGGGTTTTATTGTAGTCCAAAACCCTTGCAACCCCTTAATTCACAGAGAGGCTTAAGAATGAGTACCTCTGAGCACAGAGAAACACAGCATCATTTGTGACTATACAATTAAAAAAGGTGTCTGTGTATTCCCATTATGTCCAAAAAGGAAAATCCCAATCTCATATATCAAACAGAGTCAAGGATACTGCTTGACATGGATTAGTTTATATTAAAGAAATGCAGCACCATGCATCAGGGAACATTAGTGAAACCTGACCTCATCCATCACTAGCTCTCAGGGAAGTGCAGCCATATCCATTTGTTTCATGGAAATGCAGAACTGAGCATCTGTTTATATTGGGCAATCCTTGCACCGCATCATATTACACTAGACAGAAACTCAGTATGATAAGTCATTATAATTTACTCCTGCTAAAATAATCAACACAACTGTCACTTACCACTCAGGCACTCTCGTTACACAAACTAATGCCAACAAAAAGCCCTCAAAACTGCAAAATAGCTGTCAGTCAGGACATATTTATGAGGCACAGCCTTGGATCTCACCGGCATTTCTCACCAGGGAATATCACACAGGCTGAGTGTGTTTCTGATGATGCCAATGCAGTGACATGGAATGACAATGCCAAAGAGCTGAACTTTCTCCCCTTAAACAAGCCCCCTGGCTCAAACCCATCACTGTGAGAACCAGACTCTGTTGTGTTCAGATGGGCATGTCTCATGTAATTTCAAATCTTCAGAGTCCTGGCAGGGAGGGCATTGGACTCATGGATCTGCAGCCTGCCAGGGCTGCAACTGGAGGCCATAGAGGATGTCCTAGTGTCTCTAAAATTATACTGTAATTAGTCAGTTAAGTCCCACCATTGATGTCTTTCCTGATTTTGCAGAAGTTCAACCTGCTCTTTTCTGAGCAAAGGGTTAACAGATTAACAACACAAACTGGTTGTCTTGGGTAGAAAAAAATAGTGGTGCTGTATATGAAAGTATTCATATTAAAACGTGTCAGTCTTGGAAAAGTACAGGGTCAAACATCAAGGAGATACATGGGAAGTTTTATTCCATAGTTTCTCATGTGAATAATATTTTTGGATCATGGCACTCACTTTCTAATTCCCAATATGCAGGTCTTTTTTCAAAAATCCATTCTTACGAGAACAGGCAGGGAGGGTGAGGGCCAGAGAGACAGTCTCCTTGAGTTCCTGTTGTGAAAAGAGCTTGGATTTTCATAGTATGGTACATCCTGCTATGTAAATCATGCGCCTCAAGTTTTACCTCTGGGCCTTCTGAAATCTCTTTGTGTCCCTGAGTCAAGTAACTCAGCTTCAATCATCAAGGTACCTCAGAGAAAATTATAATAGGGCATTATTTTATAATTAAGAATGGAGATTCAGTCTCCCAAATGGTCATGAAATTAATCCCTTTTCATCTAGCATTTTCAGAATGAGAAACCTAGTCTAATGCATCTCTTGACAGTAGCAACAAAATCATCATCCATCACTTTCCACCAGGGAAGTCCCTTCATTTGCTTCATTTTCAGTCTGGGAATACCATCTTCACACAAATGAATGAACACCAGAAAAACAGCCCTTCAGATAAATTGCCTCCTGGGGATATATATCTTTAGATACTGCATTGCATTCATATATTAATATTATATGCATTACCTTTCCCATAAGATGAATAAAATCCCCCTACAGCAGAAATCACCCTCTATATATTCACTTAATGATCAGGATAAACCTGCTACATTACCTTTAGTGTGGGAATTCTGATTGGAAACCAGGAAAACACCAGAGGAAAGGAAAATCTACTTTATGGTACTGAAAAGTAAATGTAATGGAATGTGCAGTTGATAGCCCTACATAGGCAAATAGCTACTGTAACAACCCTGCACAAACACTAAACGTTCAATCCATTCTAAATAACCTTAATATTGTCTCCATCTGTTGAGTACAATGATGCAGTGATAAATGATATTGAGGTTGGGAACCTTTGTAGAGAAAGAAAATCAAATTCGTTGCTTTAATTCAGTAAAGAAATTTTGCCCCCTATTTATATCTGTAGAGGAAAAACACTCAGCCTTTTACTTACCTAAAGTTTGTTTTTTGCATTCTAGGAAGAATATCAGTAAGATCTTTGAAAATAAAGCATATGACTGTTCCTTCAAACAACAGTAAGTTACAGATTGCTGTAACTGGGCGTCAGATAGTCTGGGAAATATTTTTAAGGGAAAAATGTGGGTGAGGCTCAAGACAATTATATCTTATTAAACTGTAAACATTGCTTACTACAATGTTGTCAATTAAGAAAGTTTGGTCTTAGTTGCATCACATAACTTCTGTAAAAATAAAAGGTTTTCAGGCTTAAATTTTATGTTGAAGAAATTAAACTTCATTCATCTTAGAGAAAAGCAAGAGCATGCAGCAGCTGGTGTCAAACCTCAGGAAGACCTTGATCACATCAGCAATAGGGCTTCAGAGCTGAGATGATTGCCTGTAATGAATGGATCAACATGGTCCTGGACAAAATCAGATTGGGAAATATATTGTAAATGGAAGGAATATTGTATTGGCATAAAAAAGGTATTTTTCTCTCATTCGTCATTCTATTTAATTAAATGCATGCTTATTGAGCACATATACTGCACTGAATAAAAGAGACTGCAGTGGAGGAATTTCCCACACTTGAAAGAGAAAACCAGCGTACAGTCAAAAATGTATCTCTCTAAAAAGGGACAAGCTTCTTATGAGTCTACGGGAGTTTTGATGCCTGAGTCTCACTGCTTGGTTCAATAGTTGTAGTTGAGGTCTGTCAGTCTGTGGGGTGCAACATTCATCTCTTACACCCTCACAATCAGAATGCAAAACAGACATTTGCTTCAACTGCGGTTTAGATAGGCAGATACCAGGATACATTTCACTTTACAATGAGAGAAGCTGTTTTCATCTATTAGTGGGCAATTCAGCAGGAATGGTTATACCCCAGTATGATGTGGGTGGACTGGGCCCATGGCTCCTGCAGATGAAGTGCAGGATTGGGATGGATTCTCAAGAGTCCAATGCCTCAATCAGATGGTAATTTTGCACTGAAATTCAGTACAGATTTGGCAGATTGCATTCTTTTTAAAACCAAAATTCCAAAAAAAAAAAAATTAATACCCCCCCTCCTGTACAGAAAACTGTCCTCACGTACTGGGAAACAAAAGTGCCTCTTCAAAGCCTTTAAGCAAAGCATTACAGGAACCAGCAATGAAACTTGGCATCCCCGAATAACTTGCATCATAACAATGCTCTTTGATCTGTCTCGCCAAAACATGTATAAACAAATGGATGCACCACTGATGATCTGATAACAAGCAACTCTGTCTTCAGGTTTCTCATTCCATATGTGAGAAATGGTCATAACGTATCCCTGGATCTTTGAAAAACACTAAATCTTAGTTCAATTTACATAAGGAAAATGTATCTCCATGCTTCGCTGGGTGTTGGAGGAACACATGCATCACCACAGATGTGGAGTAGTCAGCAGTTGCTTTTCATGCTCTTTATTCTGGGGAAACGTTTTTCCAGGCATCACTTTTCATTAAAGATACTTGCCCACATGTATCATTCTGCGAAATGCAGAGTGGGTATAATACATCATATTACCAGAGGGAGATGCCACCACACATTACACTAAAGAAATGCTACCTCATGATTTTGTTTAATATTGAGGAAAGGTAAATCTTTCACGTCACTTAGCATCACGGGAACACAACCTGGCAGTGAGCAACCTGGACTGGGTGAAACGTTAGTATTTCAAATCCTTGGTTAGAATAGCATAGGAATAAAAAGCACAAAATTGTTTAGTTACAAATCTCTGTTTCACACTCTTTGTTATCTCTACCACAGGTAGCGGATGACAGAATTTTCTAATTCTACCTTGTACTCCTGTCATGTGGGGAGGGCACGGGATGAAGTCTTGTTGCCCAGAACACAAGAACAGTTTTTTCAGCTTTCTGTTCCTATTTTCCTTCCTTCCTTCCATTCAACACTTCTATGTTTCTCTCATTAGAAAGCCCCTATGACCACATGGCCTTCTACGGGCCAGGCCAATGGTGCAGGTGATTGAGGTCCTAAGCTCTGGTTTGTGGAATGCGAACACTGCTATATTTTGGTTCCTTTGAGAGAGACATGTTCTCAGAGCTCACCCAGGCTTTCTTTGTAATAATAGGAATAACAACAACAACAACAACTACTACTACTACTACTACTACTACTACTACTACTACTACTACTACTACTACTCATGGCCTACAGGAACGACCAATAGGACTGGGGTTGTTTAACCTAAGGGAAGAAGTAAATCATAGGGGCTAATGATAGCAATCTTCCAGTACACTAAATGGTCCAGTGAAGAAGAGAATAATATGATGTCCATGTCTGCAACAAACAGAGTATGTAATACACTGACCTTGCAACAAGAGAAAGGGAGTATAACAGTAGGAAAGCTCTCTAGACATGAGCATAATTGCAGATGGGAAGACTCTGCTCATGAGAAAATGACTCTATAGTAAGACTTAAGAAAAAGTCCTGGGACATAAGATTTGGACTACATGACATCTCAAGCTTTATTTTCTAATTTTGTTTTTATCTATCTTTAGAGGAATCATCACATAGTCTTCAAAAGTTCAAATTCTTTTGCAGTATAATTTTTTTGTGGCCTTGTCAAAACTTCCTGAAAAATTCTGAAACTCCAGAATGGCCAGGAAATTTTAAGTCATCCCATAGACTCAGTGCAGACAGTACAATTCATGTACATACTCAATAATCACCTTTCCTTCCCTGCCCCCCACGATACACGAGATGTCGCTTCAGTTGTGAAATTTCCTCATGATAGATAACAAGAGCTTTCAAACGTGATTTCAAATGCCATTTCTAGTTGTGTGATATTCTGAAAGGACAATTTTCTCTATGAAAAGTTTTCTATTTGTTGTTGCACCATGTAAACCAGAGTTATTTCCTGACATGTCTTCCAAACTTCCCATGAACAACCAGATATTTGCAGCTAAACTACCAGCTACCCTATGAGAAGGAGGCATCATGTTACTGTACCGTGCTCAGCTGTGACATTATGATACTGTTGTTTTGCAGTCATTTTTGAGCCAGTTTCCTTTCAGAATTCCTTAATCCACAGAAAATTTCAAGGGACACAAGGTCTGTCATAACAATCTTTCCATCCATGGTAAAGTTTGGCTGTTGGGCTCAACCCATCCACGATGACCACCAGTAGTCCCTTTCAGGCAGCGTGCAACATTTACTCTTCAAGTGTTTTAGACTTCCATTGCATTTAGCCATCATTCTCTGGAGTCTACCAAGTTCTTGTGTCACTCAGGTCCTGGGCTGTGCACAGTACCAATCTCCCATGGCATGGGGCTTGTCAAGAGACACCAAGATGTGAGTGGTCGCTTACAAGAAAACTTGTCAACACCACAGATGCTTCAGCATCTGCAGACCATGGAAGTGGCTTTTCTTTGTGTCCACTACTGCAATGATTTTGCAATGTTATCAGACACGCAAATACAACTCTCAAGTAGAAGCAGAATATATAAAAACATTGTTACTTAGAGTGTTGACCGCACCTGTAAAAAGCAACCCTGAAATATATCATTAATGACACAGTTTCTTTTAACTCCAAGAATTTGTAGTACATTTACTCTGTTTGACTGCATTTAAAATCCCTCCAGGCTTTCACTTTAAATGACTACAGGAAACCTCTTCCTCACCTGATATTTTACACAATAAAACTTTTGAAGAAGTTAAAGCCATAATATTGGTGTATTGATGCCTGCAGCACAGCAAACTACTTTCAGTAACAGCTGTCAGGCTCAGTGCTACATCAGATCTCTTGATAGTGCTTATAACTTACTTATCTTCCAAGAGATTTCCAATGAACGTGGACAAGAATTTGTAACAAATAACTTCTGTCTTTTCTTTCCCCTGTATATCCAAAGTATCACTGACCTTGCCAATTATGACTGATTTTTTTTTATTGGCAAAATAACAGCACGACTTGGACATAGCTAGTTTTGACAAGGGTGCATCTACCTTTCACTGTTGGATTTTATATCAAGGCTGGATTTTGATGTCTTGCCTATATAATAAATAAATATATATTGAAGATATGTGTACTTATGCACAAATATTCTTCCATATTTGAGGATTTTTCCACAAGTATATTTTTCTCTTTTTCTTTTCCTTTTCTATTTTGCCATTACATATTACTTCACCCCGTTGAATAGAAATAAAGAATGCTGCACATTACTAAGAATCTATGAGTGAGTCCTACAAGGGGAGTTTAGGATTGCTATCATAAATTTTTTTAGAACATCGTCATTAGAAGGAAAATCACTTTCACTGCTTAACTGAGACCACTGTCAAGAAAGAGAGAGACAATATATGACAGTATGAGATTTAAGATTCTTTTTTGGTGATCCTCCTTTATGACTCTTGGTTGGATTTATATTATCAGAAGAGGCTTCAGCTCTTTCTCACCTCAGTGCTGCCTGTTGGTAGATCTCAGTTAGTCTTTCTGAAACCCAGGGTTATAAAGTGCAATGGAAACTAGTCTATCACAATAATGGTGTTAGACTCCCTCGAGTCTTGGAAGGACATATAGGTCACTTATCAAGAGCATTATCTCACAGATTAGGAAGAATCCTATGAGAAACCGGCCTACCCACTGTTATTTGTAGGAATGGCAAGATATTGTGTACCTTTTTCTTCCATTTCAGTCTGTGAACATTCTTATTGGAGGACACATTATTATCAATGTCTAGATTATATTTCCAGGCATATGACTGGAAATGTATTTAAGTGATGACTGCAAATGATCCTTGGAAAAAGTCTGAGTTTCAAAGAAAACTGAGGAATTGTCCAAGTCCAGCACGTTTGCAAGAAAATATGAAGGTCAGATAACAAGATGAATAGGCTTTGTGAAGTTCTGATTCCTATTCTTATTGCAATCAGCAGAGTAATTCAGGGTTTGTATTAAGGCAATAATATTAAAACCTGTCACTTGCTATCTCTGTCCCAATGAGATCCATGTGACTTATCTTAAACATTTACAGGTTACCCCCACCCTGTCCTTATCAGAGGGTCAAGAAGATCTCCCACTAACTTTTGCAGCTGCTTGGAGATAAGCCATGATGTGATACAGACACCTGTGGAACAGCTGGAACAGGTGTGATAACAAGGTACATTCTCATATTGGCTGAAAGTTTGTGACAAACATCAGAGGAAGTTCCTCGGGTTTTATCCAGGTTGTACCTTAGCTTTGACTTTCCAGCAGCTTTTAAACGCAAAGATCAATTAGTGCCCACAGGCAAGGAAGAGGTCACACAAATCATGGTCTGCAGTAATAGCACTTTACTGCCAGTAATGGATGGTTTGGTCAAGACCTGAGCCTTTTCCTAAGAGGGGCAGGCCACCAACATCCTTCAACTCTATTCCTTCACTTACACCTACTACTTTGCATAACTTCAACCTTGCCATGAAGCTGCTGAGAGGGATTATTCAGTGAAGAAATGTTTGTTTTCCCTATGGCACACTTCAGACCTCAACAGTTATTCAGAAATACCTGATGGCCCACATTCATGGCCATATGGGAAATGGCCATACATGTCTGTTAATGAGTTTATGATTTCAGATTTAGTTTCCATCTCTTACCTCTCTATCTGCTGTTCATAATAATGAGCTCAGGGACCTGATTCACTGGGAGGAGGGGAATCCCTTAACATTTTTTTCTCATTCCCATTAACAGAAGTAGTACTGGGACATAATTGTGCATGTAATCTCAAAGGTGTTTCTGCTGCATTCTTTCAAACCAGCAAAGAGCAAATTTTCAAAAATATGAGGAAGTCTCTATTTGTTTCCCACTCTGAGAGAAGCAGAATGGTGTAAAGTCCAAAAGTTTTTACATCAATCCTTTTGGGGAAACTTAAAGTAAATCTGAGACCTCTTTGAAACTACACAAGCATATTTCAAAGGAAGAGGTCAAAACCAGCAGAGAGCACAAACACACCACTGAAGTATAAATTAGACACAACTTTTCCTGAAGCTATAAAGGGGGAAACACACAGCTTTTAAAAATGGTCTTAATTACTTCTTGCTGCAGCTCAGATCGCTTGCATCCCTAGAGGGAAGAATGCCTGATATAAAGAGGAGGTCTTGTTGTATTTGTAAAGATTGCCATTGTTTGGAGTGATTCAAAAGATGAAAAGGAGCCCAGTGTGAGAGAAACAAGAGAGATCACGCAGTCCAACACCGCTGAAAAGGCTTAGGGAGCCAAAGATGTGATTTCTGGGCATCATGCAATTTCTGAAATAACATCTGTTCCAATTAACCTCTTGTCCCCTGGAGTCTGAGCTCTCCATGAGGCTGAAATACAAGGTAGTTATCAAGCTGTCCCCTGGCTGACAGTCCATGAGGAGCACAGCACCAGCAGCCAACTCAGTGGGCCCTAGCAAGGTGAGATGCAAGGCTTGCCATCTGTGAAGAAAGACAGCAAGGAAAATAACAGCAACCTCCAAATCAACAAACTCTTCTGATACACAAGTCATCCAGGACCATGCCTTCTTATCAGGGCTCAGTATATGTCTAGAGGCTGTTTCTGAGACAAAGCAAGACTGGACTTCTGATGCCATTTAAAAAAAGAATGAACATCCTCCATAGTAGCAGAGAAAGGAGAAAAACAAGTGCTAAAATTATTTTTCTATCTTGAACAGTTTTTGAAATAGTGCTTTCAAAATCACAAAATCCACAAGGAAGAAGACATGGCAAGCAGGAGGTAACTCTAGGTTACTCAATATTTGAGACAAAAAAGGCATTGAAACTCTACCAGCAAATATGGCAGCATATAAGAATTAAAAGAGGAAAAATCCCAATATGTCTAAAGATTCATGTAACAGGCCATGATCAGCATTCAGGAAAACTGATTTATCAAATAGACAGCTTCTTACAAAAAAGTAGTGAAGTGACATCTATCCCAATCCTAGTCCAGGATATATTCCCCTCAAAATCTTTAGAGCTGCTCACATAGTTACTGGGGCAAGGCCTTTGAAAACACAAACTCTCAGAGTGTAAAAATTCTTACTACAAAAGTTCAACAAAGGGAAACTGGAGCATCCAGGTGTGTGTGGAAAGTTTCGCCTGAATTATGAAGGTTAGCGGGAAAGAAGCCTTCCAATCTGGTGTCTTAATCATTGAGTTTATAAAATGCTATGGATACTCATTAGTCACCTTGTGCTGCAATTTCCAAACCTGTAATTTTTCTAATGCTCTTGGCTCTGAAGTTAATGGGAATTCAGGCCACACATATTGGAACAGGATTACAAAATTGTACAGCTTCCCATATCTTCAGAAATAGGGCTAACTCCAGGAGATAGGTGTTTGTCATAGGTAGAAAACATGAGAAAGTGTAAGTCACTTCATGACACCTGAGGAACTCTTCCCCATTCACAAGCACCGAGTCCCCTGCACTGGGTGACCACCCTCTGGATGCCCTTGTTTTGTTCTCCTGTGTGCTTTATGCTTGCGTGGTTTCTGGTGTTTTGTGAAGACTCAGGGACTTTCCCTCAGATGCCTTTCTTGAGTTCCTTGGGGTGGGATGGTTACAGGGCTTCTGAAATGTGTTTTGAAAGCTCATGCTGTCGGCTCTCTGGGTGATAGGAATGCATCCTTTGTGTGACTTTATCACCTGTATTTCAATAACTGCAGCAGGAAACCAGGCCTTCTTCTTGCTGAATAACTATTCTCCATCATGAGACTCCTTCCCTGGTGTGGTGATCAGCTCTGTTAGACAAGGAAAACCTCTATAAACTGCCCTTGTGGAGTCAGAGAGGATTTGCTGTCTCATTCCACTGATGTGTTAGGTGCGGGATCTCACTTCTGCTCTTACCCTGTGGAGATGACTAATGAGTTCCAACAGCTCTAAATAACACCTAAGCTGGTAAATCTCCTGTCTCCTTCAGCTTTGCTGCCTGGAATATGCAGCTGAGCTGCTGCCTGGGCAAACACCTCAGTCAGGACATATTAGAATGTGTTCTGTCAAACCACCGTTATACAATGGAAATAATAATGTTTTATTGTGCTGCTGCAGGTGCTATTTTCGCTTTAACTGAAATGATAACTTTGCCCTGGACTTGTTCCCAGGAAGAGGATGGCTGCTCTTTTAGCCTCTTGCTTCAACTCATACACAAAGAAATTTTCACCAGACCACAGGGTTACATCTGCCCACAAAGAGCACTTAAAGACTACCTTCACTCACAGCTCCTTTATTGCCTTCAGTTCAGTACAGACACAACCTTTTTGCCCTGGCTTTTCCCAGGAAGAGCAGGGGTGATCTTGCTACCTTCTTTGCAACAGCAATCCCAGGAAGAAGAGGATGCACATTTTAAGAACAATAGTACTTTACCATGGGGACACCTTGCCCAGTGATTAAAACAGTCATTGCAAATTCTTCCTTTTCCTGTTTTTAATCACTTTGATCTGGTTAGAGCTCTGCACCCATTCTGCTGCTTTACATCCATTGGTTGTTTTGCATCTTGTGAGCAGAAATTCTTGAAATTTCCATGTGACTACTAATGAGCCACAATGAATTATTGTTGGTGTGTTAAATCACAAATCTTTCTGAAATTCACCATGTCCACTAGTAAAGATTTGGTATGGATTATGTGACTCATTTCTCTGGATGAAAATTTGAATGGGTAATGTTAAATTCTATTATTTTTAATAATTTTTTATTATTAATGTTATTTTTACAAGTGTTAGTGAACCATTGGTTGGCAATAGACAATAGTTTATGCACCACAGAAAGCGTTCCGGGAACTGATTAGATTCTTCAGTACTGGAGTATGACAGAATCTAAGTGGGAAAGGTTTCTGCACAATGCTGAACTGTGGAAAAAACCTAGGAAGATTTTGGCACCCTGACTGACCTTAAATAGCTACAAGGTAAGTAAACAATGCATAAAGCTAGTAAAAGCCATCTCTCTCAGCAGTTGGTAAGGATTTTGTTACTTAGCCTGAAAATGTTAGAATGCCTAAATCCTGCCTACATCTGAGGAGACTTGAACTTGATCACCTCAAATCACTCCCTCCCCGATTCCCATAGGTACTCAGTCGAATTGGCAGGGTGTAGTCTGCCCAGAAAGTGACTCTTTCTCCTTTCTTCTTGGCAACAGTGCTGTGTTTAGTGTACAATGTGTTAACATTCACTGGAGCTGGGCTGCACATCCAGAACTTTTCTTTCCCAGCTGAGTGCTCTAACCTCTAGACTGTGGAGTATTTCCACTGGATCCAGTTCCGGCACAAAGGCTATTTATTTATGCTGTTCAGATTGGTGGAATTTCAACAGAAAGACAGAGAGTCACATTCACAAATGTGTTATATGGTCTGATGATGAGACCCTCTGCTTAGAAGAAAAGAGACATCAGAGACCTGGAGGTAAAAGAGGGAGTTCAAAATAAGTGTCCTTTGACCCATGATATCCCAGTATCTGGCTAGCCCATTATCCTCTAAACTACTTGGGCAAAAAGGACTTTCATCAGCTCTGGCTCTTCCTTTGTCATCTGTAAGACCAGATCTGAGAATTCCTATCAGCCTCGGTCTGCAAGCATTACTATTACCTTGTAACTGCTGTGGCTTGGATGTAAGTTGGGTGATTTAGCACTGAATCCTCCCACACTCATTTTTCAAGATTTCTGGGTATGTAATTAACTCAGCTCTGTACATTTTGCACCTGAGATGAGCATCTAAGCATTTGGCATGGCAGTTCTATTCACCACAGTACTCAGGCCTTTTGTTGGATCTGTTTGTCACCTTCTAAATTAGGTAGTTCTCTGTGTCTAGCAGCAGTAAATGGCTTTGGCAGAAACATAGGTGCTAGGCAACTGAGAGGAATTTTTCGTTCTTCATATCCAAAAAAAGGCAGCTAGATGCCTGTGTCCTTTAGTGGCATTAGAGATGCTGCTCTTCAAATACCACCAAGGACTGCGCAGTACAAGACAAGTGTCATGATTTAGGTCATTGCAAAATGTTCTTGAACAGGTGTCTGATGAATATGCCCAAGATCAGAAAGTGTGAATAAAATCACAGAATCTTCTGCTAGGTGGAGAAAAGTGAAGCTGGAGCACGAGCAGTGTGGAATACAGCTATATCAGAATCACTCTGTGTGAAAACATAAGGATGATTCAATAGGTGTAAGGAAGAACCAGCCCTTAAAAGAAAGTGGAAAAAGCAGTCAAAAGCCACAGAAGGGGACAAAGTTCCCAAATGCACTTTAAGAAAGATATCATTTTAAGTCTGTCTGATTTCTGCATTTGAGTCACACACAGGATCTGGATGCCCTTGAGCTATGACGTGGATGATTATTCTTCCTGCTGCTATCAGCACATCCAAGGTTACTTGCTCTGCTTCATCTCAGCTGGGTCAGGAAGGCATTGCTGACTCACAATGCTTCAAGAAAAGACCATGGGAGGGGGAGTGTGCAGGGATTAGGGGCAGGAGAAATAATGGAATCCATTATAGCAGCTACAAGGCTCTTCAGTGAATGGCCAGTGGGTCCTTATGTCACCACCTAGAGCTTTGCCAGATCCCCCGGTGGAATTCTGCAGTCACTCAAAGCACCACCCAGGGCAGAGCTGGGTGGGTACGCACAACCCTCCTGTGCCACTGCAGCAGGACGGTGGTTAGGGCCACAATGGACAGCTTTTGTGGCTGCTGTTTTCTGTTGGGGTCAAACTGTGTGGGGTGGGTTTATCTTTAGGACTACAGCCTCGTGCATGCACAGATCGGCTGGCTGCAGTGGCTGTTCAATGTGCTGGAATGAGGACAGCCTTTGTGATGCCTCTTGGATGTGATGGAGAGCTTTACAGCTGGCATAGTCCAGAGGATCTGTGGGGTAAGGTGGACTCAGGAAACATCAGTGCAGTGGCGAGGAACCCTTTTCTTCTGTGCTTTCTTGCTCAACTCCTGATTCAATGAAGAGCACCAAAAATTCCTTCCCACTTCAGGTCAGTTAGGTTTCCCAGGTTACTCAATTTTCCCTCATAAAATATCAGTGTAAAGCCTTGCGCCAGGACCCATCATGGACAGCCAGAATACTTCTCACAATTACCTTCAAGTTATTTTAGTTGATATTAAACTAAGAGTGTGTAAACAAGGAGCTTGTACAATTAAATTATCCTCTGAGAGACAGTGTTAGCTCTTAATGAAGTGCTCCCCATAGATATGGCTCTGCTTTCAATCTGCCCTTAGTAGCTAGTGTTACAAATTTGCAACTTTTCCTTCACTTATATGATGAGACTAATTGATCTGTCTTGCCTTTTCTCAGCTGCTGACTTTCACAAAGTTTGTGGGAACATAAATATATTTGAGACTTCTACCTTTTTTTTAAAAAAATTGGCTTGAAACTAAGTCAACAGTTTCCACAGTCTTTAGAAGGGCAAAGGACAGACAGATAACAGGACCTCTTATGTTTCACTGCCCCTGGAAGATAGGCTAAAAGAAGTATTTACTTTTCCTAGCAGTCCTTAAGGGATTTCGTGATGAAAGGACATGACTGGAAAGCTAAATAATGAGGAAACCATCGTAAAAAGCAATGGCATTGTTTTAGAAAACACAAGGTGAAAGAATTCCACTGTCCAATTTGCTTCCGTCTGATTGGTGATGAGTCATATTTATGCAGGGAAATAGGTCTCTGGAAAAGGTCGTAATGGCTCACATATGAGCCATTTTTTAGAAATGGCTTCTTCTCTACGGCTTCTATAAGTAGATTATTAACTCTCTACATACCATAAACAGAAGAAGATCTTGGATCTCCTAGGAAATCTCTCAAAGAAGGGATAAACCAGCACCTGCGTTAATGGATCCCAAGCCTTAAATTTAGAGTATTTACCCATGACTGAGAGTTACATGAACACCGAAAATAGACAAGTGGTTGAAACTTGGATTCATCAGATGTTTTTGGAGGATTTTTGACAAAATGTTCTGTTTCCAGGTAATTTTGTTGCACACTGCACATTTCTCTCCAGTCGGGAAGGGAACAGCTGGATGCTCTGGGTTCATTTCCTCGTGGTAGGTCTCTGGCTGGGGGGCCTTGCACTAAAGGATATGCTCACATCTCACCACAAGTTTAACGGTGTTAGTGCCTCTGATCTGGAGCCCTGCAAACAGACCAGCCCTGGCATTCCTTTTTGTTGAGCAGGAAATTCAATCTCGAAACCAGCAGGTTTTCGTATATAGCTTGGTGTCTGTGTGCGGAAGTGAGGAATTTTTGCTTGCCAATGCATGTGTGTATCCATGCCCCTGGGCAGATCAGTATGGTCAGAGTACACTATCAAATTCTGGCTCCACTCTAAGCTCTCATGCAAACAGAAATTGGCCAGGAAAATTGAACAACTACAACTACAAGAGAAGAAAATATCTGTGAATAAAAATTTAGTGTTCAGCTATCGTAATTCAATTTGACCTATCCTCAGTTTTCTCTTTTGGGATTTTAAACCCCTTTCAGTGGCCTCAGGACTGCATCTTTCACTTCCTCTGCCTCTGAAGCAAGGATGTTTTGTGAATGACTAGGTTCTGTAGGCACACTCTGATAACATGCATGGGCAGGGCAGCCCCTGGGGCTGGCAGGGTGTGTCTACAAAACTGTTTCTAAACCAGAGGTGACAAAAGAGCTTCCAAGCTCCTGTCCAGGTATAACCTGGACAATAGAAGGAGAACAAAGTAAAAAACTTACTTCATTTGCTTCCCAAGGGAGGAAAATGGACTGAATAAGCCCAGCAGAGTCTGTGAGGACTTCTGACTGATTCCACTGGATCCCAGGGACCAAGAGGTCATTTCAGCTGCAGACAAAGGCTTGTCGGGCATGGCAGCAATGAACACTGGTGAGTTCACCCTCTGGTGGGTCTGGAGTTTGGCCTGACAACTGCAATGACACCTCTGTTGGAAGTCCTCCTGCCTGTGGCAAATTGGATTGCATCTGACTGGTCCTCAGGGCTCCTGTCATCTCCTGAAACACCCAGACCAACTTCCTCAATTTTCTGAAATGTCTTGCTGTAAACATGTACAGAAGATGTAACAGGTAACATGTAGAGTTACGTGTGCCAGAATGGCTGCCAAGGAGTACACTTTTAGCTATACTCTGAAGAATCAAGTGTAGCTCTGCATGCTGTGTCAGGGTACCTGTCAGACCTGTTGGAGAAAGAAAGTGACTGAAGCAGAGACAGGGTGACCTACCCTTCATACCAGGCTTTGTATTGGTTCCTGATACAAGCAGTTTACATAACTCCTTTTTCTTAGCACCGATCTTTCCAATTACTTGAACAAGAGAGGAGTTAGGCCAGTGCTGAGGACTTGTGAAAGTCTTACCTATAGCATTGTCAGGAAGTGGCCATTGAGTATGAATTAGAGAAAGAACAGATGACTTGAAATCTTATAGCCTAAATCCTATTAAGCTATAACAGTTCACTTTTCCTGTGCAGCTTGAGAAGATAAGAAAGGAAGGCTGTAGATAACAAAATGTGTCTTGAAGTGTTTTGTCCTTTCCTTTGTTGATGACATTTTATGAGATATAGAGAGAAAAACCCAGGAAAAGCCTAAGGGGACAATCTTGACAGAACTCCAGCTAGTAATTCTTTTAGGCTTTTTACTTTAGTCCTGCACTCCAGTGTTAGTCATATCTGCACAGAGGCTGGGGAATTATTTCTCTATCTTCAAGTTTTCCTTTTCCCATTTAGATGTATTGATTTTCTACTCTGCTATTCCATGTTCTCGAAATTACCAGTGTATTCTTATCCCCAAACCCCAGCTCCTTTGTCTTCCACACTTGCCAGGTTAGGCTTTACAGCCCCACACTGCCAGAGGTTACAGAAACCCTGGAACAACAGTCGCTGATCTATAAGCAGCCGGGGAAGCCAAGGGGGAGGGAGGAAATTATTATCCTATCTTGTGGGGGCTGCAGTTGGGGCTCAGTTGCAGGAGGCAGAGTGCGACCTGCAGGGAGCTGAGGGCTCCTTTCAGGGGGCTCACCTCCACACCCAGGGCTGTACAGCAAACACTCAATAATGCTGTGGCAGCGGCGGCTGCTGAGCTGCAACCGCTGCTGGTGACACCACTCATTATTATCTCCCTTTACCATCTGCTGCTTTTATAGAGAGCTTGTCTTTTGCTTTCCACTCAGGTTAGGAGTTTTGGGGGTCCTATTTCGTCTTTGGAGCCATTGTCTCTAGCACCAGTGGAGACAATGAATATTGAAAGCGCTTTTGTGGAGGGGCACTCCTCTGACTTCCATGGGATCTTTGCCAGAGGACAAACATTATTGTTTGACTGTTCTTCAGATCTGACCAGAGATCAGAAAGTTAGGAAGTGTTCTCTGCAAAGTCTGACACTAATGCAAGACCCCAGGGTGGCCAGTCCAGGACAGGCTGCCCTGCCAGGACGGCTCTTTTTCCCTGACAACTGGAGAGCTGCAGGCAAATAGCAGTTTTGTGTAGTAGCATAGTATTATATATAGCAGGCATAATACAAAATGAATGAGCATTTCTCTTAGAGTGAACGTATGAATTGCAATCCCACATCCAGAGAATTTGGAGCTGGGGAGCATGCTGTGAAACTGTTAATAAAGAAATATGTTTGCATCAAATGGCCTCGTTGCCTTTCTTGATAATAAAATGTTTGATGGATTTGGGGTTTAATCTGATTTCACATACAAGATATATATCGTATCTTATCCTCTAAAAGCATCTGCTAAGCCTGGCCACGTGCATACACAGATGCTGATTTTACAACACATGCAGTGATAGTTACCTGAGAAACTGAGATCAGTGAAAAGCTGATAATGTGTTCTTGACACCACAGAGTGTGAAAGGAATTTACAGTGAATAGAGATAGTTAAAGTAAAAACGTAAGTGAATGCAGGCTCTGATTTAATAGCCACAGCATCTTTTGTCCTTTATTCTTCCCAAAGTAAGTAGGTAAGGGAGCAACAATGCCATGTTTGCTGGAGAGCTCATTAGCACTGATGGTATTATGATATCAAGCAGGGCTGAAAGGTGAACTTCGAAAAAGTCACAAGTGAAGGTGACTGGGAGGCAGTTTTATCACATGGAAGCAGGATAATACCAGAAAATTGAAAACCGTTCTCAGACTAGAACTGCCAAGACATTTCCTTTCTGGAAAGACAGGAACCTGTGGTTTCCAGTTTAAAACGTGTTCCCTGGGATCTCAACCACGTCATCTGTACGAGTGAAATAGAGCCAGACACCCCAGAAGGTCCTGCTGCAAACTGCCAGCCAGCCATTGCAGTGTCCCACCAGCAGAACCATGGGTGGACAAAAGGCATCCTCACCCACCCCAGCCTTCTCCTGTCAACCCAGCAGAAGACAAGAGGGGTTCAAGACAGAGCTGCCATGCTTCCAGCCCCCCCAGGTCCTCAAGGATTAGCATAGGGAGTGGCTGTGAATGCACAGACCTAGAAAAAATGGCATCCTTGGTGAAGGCGTCCAGGCCCCTGATGTTACAGCCTCACAGGATTTAGGCACTGAGCTCAGGCTGTTGTGAGTGGCTAGACATCTGGGGAAAAAAACTGGCAAGTGCCCTCTCTCTGTCCTGCCTGCCCTTCAAAGTCTGTTGGAGGTTGGTTAAAATAATGCAGGTTAATTTTGATGAACTAACTAATTCCATTGGAATAGCAGGATTGAGAATTGTGTTTGCCATCCCTGCCTTCCAGCTCAGTGTAAAGGCCTTAGGTGTGGTGCTCTGTCAGCTCTCAGGAGCCAGCAAGCAACACAGACTAATGGATTATTTCGGGTTTTTTTAGATTTTATTCAGGATAGGTACATTCAGGGGGAAAATAGAAGCTTTCAGGATATTTAGGATAAAAATTAGAAAACTATTTAGAAATGATTCATGGATCTGTGGGTCTAGAGGTGTTACAAGTAATACTTTAATCTTTTGCAAATCAACATACCCATATAGGAAACTACACAATGCTCAACCGAAGCAGTATTAGAGACTTTAGAATTTAGTTTAAGTACCAGAACGGCACTGAAACGCTGGCTAGCTGGATATTGAAACACCTCTGAAAATCCAGGATTGAGAACCTATCGGAATTTTTTAATAGCAGGTTTTTGCTAAGAAAGGCAGTAACAGGGATTAAAGGTATGACTGTGTTTTTTGTGCAGAGGCTAGCTAGACTGAATTGTTAAGGGCATTGAATTCCAGAGAAGAATGAAAATTACTTTGGAGTAAAGGTGATCTAAATGGAGAGCTTTAATTTTAAACGCTTTGAACTACAGGAGTGGAATAAGGTCACGTTTGAAAGATTAGATTCTGCTGCCTCAGTTTTGGCTTTGCTTCAAATGACAAACCTAGATGCAGACAACTTTCAGCTCCATGTTCCTCTAAGAAAGACAAGTGTGAGGTGACAGACTGTGCACCTGCTGCAGAAGGTGCCTGGCCAATTTGCCTCTGACCATAGCTAATAGGTAGTCCCTGCCACCAATCAGTCCCCAAAATAGGGATGAACTCATGTTTTTCAAGCAGGCTGTTGTTCATAAAATGTGAAATACCTCTTCAGGCACAACAGATACCATCAGCTTCAGCATAACCTGAAAGCAACTAAAATAAGCCAAACCTGAACATGCTTAATTTACTGAAAAGAGAACAGAGAGCAGCTCATGTCCCAGCTACACTCCCCTAAGCTCATCACTTTTCTCAAGGAGATGACAGAAGAAAGTTTGCCTTTGCGGACTCGCCCATGGCTCCAGGAAGTCAGACATCAGACCTAATGTTTCTATCATCTTCCATAGAGTCAGAAGGGTTTTGAGGTTGCTGTGTTTGTATGCACTCACTGCTATTTCCAAATGTTAGGAGTTTTTAATCAATTTTCATGGTAGAGCCAGTACCATGACCTCATCTTTCTCTTTTTTTATAATTTAAGCTGTTGATTTTCATTCTCTTAAGGATCGAGCTGGACACTTTTAGCTCCTGATTTTAATACTTCTGGTTTGTCCTTCAGTGACAACCTATCTTGAATGAAGTTTCTGAGGCATACAGAGTGTTTCATTGTGAAAGAAGTGTTTCAGAGATGCATTAACAGTTATCAGTTGGACTCTATGATCTTGGAGGTCTTTCCCAACCTAAATGATTCTATGAATTGTTGCTCTTGTTCAAACCTGCTTTAGTTTGTTTCAATTTTTTTTAATTTACACCTAAGTTAACCCTTTCACATAATGAGTTTTCTCTCGACTCTGAAGAATAACCTGAGTCCCTTTCAACTCTCTTGAATACGTGAACTAATGCATTTGATAACAGGATTGGATTTTATGTGCTGAGGCTTTGTACATTTAGTGTATTGAAAAGGAAGCCATATGAAAACTCTTCTTGTTGTGAGTACAGAAAGGGATCTTTTTTCCAGACCCCTGGAAAGCCAGAGGAAGAGAGCACTTATCTGAAAAGAGAGGGAAAGAAAAGCAAAGGGAAATCCCTTTCACAGCTTAAAGTTTTTAGTCATTTTAAGAAAATATAGTGACCCTCAGGTATACACTAACAGGTTCTGAATGCCACTAGGGAGTATGTTCTTTCCCCTTATCTTTGTGGTCCTTTGACAGAACAGGGTGAGGCAGGAGCTGTGAGAAAAAAGCTTTTCTCTGCTACAGCAATACTCCAAGGGAGAGCTCTGCAGGCATCACCTGCTGAACTGAAATGAAAGGGGTGTCTGTCTTGGGAGGAGGAGACAAAGAGGCAATTTCCTTCTTAAGACTTAGCAGTCTGTGGGGATCTATGTTGAATCTCCCTTTTCAATGAGAAAAGGATGACTTGGAAGTCACACTGCCAAGATTATATGAGTGGAGTAGGGGACAACTGCCTGTTTTTTCCTTTCTGGACTTCCTCTGTGCCTGTATTGGCCTGAATATGAGGGTCTTGAATCTAAGAGAATAATTTCTTTACAAGACATGGCAGAAAATAGAGCAATATGACAAGGGAAAGCACCAGGCACCCTATGCTCATTCTTCTTTGATCCCTACCACAAGTCTGAAGCCTATCCCAGTTCAGTGACACTTGTGCTTTGCTGATCCGCAAAATACCTCTGTGTCCTTTCCACAATCTCCTCCTTTCACACTTCATTTGCTGTACATGCTGATGCAACACAGCAGGCACCAGCATGGGCACTTCTGTGCCCAGCCCTGGATTTAGGAGATGGTAATAAGGATATACAAATCCCCTTGCATCCTTGATCAAGCAAATATTCAGCCAAAAGCCAAGCAAATCGTGGTGCTCTCCAGTCACACATGAGGACACACCTGTGCAGCCAAGGGCAGGCAGAGCCCTCAGCAGCACGCTGAGCTGGCTACTTGGTTTCCCAATCAAAAACCTCTCACCTGGCCTTGTCAGAGAAGGGCAGAGCAAGCTCTGTTGTATTAACCTTGAGCTGTTCACAATTTGGGTTCCTTCTGCTATAGATTTTGGATTTCCTGTTCTAGCAGATGTTGTTTTTATGTGCCCAGACCTTCAGCTCAGGGAATTCTGTAAAACCTTATAATTTACTAATATGCAGTGGGTTTTCTTACATTATTGTTTCTAAAAAAAATGCCACTGTTGTATTCAAAACTATAAATGTTTCAAAGGGGTTTATATAAATATATCTTATGGGCTCCTTTTTTGTGATACATAATGTTCAACTCCTTTCACATTTACAGACTAAAGTGATATTCTTAATACACTGTGTCAGAACATATGAGAGAATTTAACTTTATTCAACAAGTTCAGTAAAAATCAACCAATGAAATACGATTGAAATAAATATTGAACCTTGTTCCTAAATAGTCCATGGGGCTGTGTCTTGAAAGAAATCAATAATAATGCAGATATGCTGAACTTTAGTCAAGTGAATTGATTTTTAACTTAAAAATAGCAAGTAGTTTGACTTGTGCCTTCTAGAAACAGCAGGAAAATGAAACAATAGTCTATGATCAATATCATACACATACCTTATTTTTAGAATCTAAATGTGTTGACTAAGCATTGTATCTACTGAGAATATCTATATTTATTAGAGGTGATAGGAAGTGTCACCAGGTAAGAGCATCTACAGAGACAATAAAGAGAGCAGACCTGTATGCAAACGTAAGAGTAATTGAAACTTTGACTGTGTGTAACTATTCATGTTTCCCTAGTGAGGTAAATTCTAGAAATTGCTATTAGCTGTAGGACATAGCTAAATCTTCACAGCCAGATATAATTATTGGAGTGTCAACACCATTTTTCTGGTACAGAGAATAAGGAAAGGAAGAGCATGCTGTTGCAAAGCAGTTTTCCATTGTTCTTCATGACTTGCATCCTCAAGTAGTTTTGGAAACAAAGCAAGGTGAATATACTCATTTTCCCTTATAAAATAAACAATATTGAACAGAATTAGCAAAAACGCAGAATATATGTACATTAACGGTCTGGGTTTTAAGGCAGAATCTGACTTAATTGCATGACTTGATTGCATTGCTTAATTGCATTGCTCTCCCTGTTAGGAGAGCACCAGCAGCAACTTGAACACAGCAGCTTTGCTGAGTCTGGGCTGGAGAGGGTGAAGCCTGTCTGGTATCACCTGCTATTTCCAACCTTGATGAAGTCTGTCCACTTTCTACAGTCTAGGAGAAAAATGGTTTCATCAGTAGCAGCTCTAAACCCTCATGTTCCTGACACTGAGAGTCTGCTTTTTTTCCCACTTCTAATGTAATTAGAGAGAAGACAAAGCAGACTTATTCTTCACAGGACTGCTGAATGATCAGAACCCAGTGGGGTCACCTGCAGGGTATGCTGGCAGACAACACATGCTCATAGCCTCCTGAACCAGCTTTGAAATTTTTTTTTTTTCAGTTTTTTTGTAGCTTTATGATTCTAAGAAATATTTGAATTAACATCACAAAAAGAATGAGGGAGTGAAGTCTCTTGTATGCAGGTTAAGACATGCTTGAATAAGGATGCATTCAGTTGGTCAAAGGCTCCTCTGAAGACTCTTCTGAAGACATAGTCCACACAGACACTTCCTTGGAAGCAGACAGGCTTTTCTCTGTTTTAAGCAGGATGCTGTGCTAGATGGACCATGTGTCTCATCCACCATGGCAGTTTTTGTGCTCTTTTCCGCTGTGGGGATGCTTCAGTAACTGTGTTAGGAATCTGGAGCCAGATATGACAATGAGGCCTTAAAAAGGTGCTTTGCAGAGGTATGTTACAGAATTTGCCTGTGGCCAGCAACACTGACCATGTTTCCTTACATGAGAAAGATGAACACTGGCAGTGTGTCAGGGAAAGAGGCTGATTGGGCTTGCAGAAGAAGCATCCTGAATAAAAGCAGCTTGAGTGACATCGAAGGAGAATAAAAAAAAAAAAGAACGAGTCTGAGTAGAATTGAATTCATAATGGCAAAAGTTAAAATCTCTATTCTTAAAAAGATGTTAAAATGTCTGAGTGCTTCATGCATTTCAGATCTCTCTAATCAATTTTCTTAGATGGATTTTAATGTTTTAGATAAGTTATGTTGCCTCTGTTTGTAGGGAGGTGGTGAACTCTTATGTTCAAATCAAATTTTAAATTATTTTTTAACTGGTAGCTGACCCCAGATATAGATTATGCCTTCATGTGTGTTAATCATAGGCTAATATTCATAGCAACTAATAGTATTTAACCCTTTAAACAGCCTAGCCTGGTGCTATTTATGCAATCTGGTCTTTCCCAAAATTTGGAAAATGGAATTTTTCTTCAGGAAAATGAATCCAAATCATAGTTTTCACCTCTAAATCTACCATGTTATAATTAAAGCCTGCCCTTTCACTTTTTAGATATAGCATGCTGCAAGCAGTGGGAATCTCTGCTGTCACACTTCCAGCACTATTTTTCATTAGGGATAAATATCCAGGTTCCCAATACAGTAGCCTATATGTAGCCTCTTGCCATTTTATGCAAGTAGGGTAACCCAATGCTATCTGGAGTTAGAGAGAAAGCCTCAGCTCCTGGATCTACCTGATCGTGCATGGGCTATCATTTAGGACTTGGGAAATATTCTCCCTCTCCTAGTCAGACAGCAAAGTTTCAAATTATGATTAATGTGTTTGGAAATGAAAGGATTCAATAAATATAACAGGCAGAAAGTGTAGACCTCTTGGCATTTGAAGCAAGCTCATGCTTATACATAATAAATATTAAATGATTTTTGTGTTCTAGACTGGTGATACTACATAGATCCAAGGATTATGGACAGTTTGCTTCCTTTGCCTTTTTGTTCTGAACAACGTGGCATCCCAGAATGTGCTACATACATGTTTTTGGTGTCACTGTGTACATGTTCCTGAGTTTTGTACTCTGATTGATGGTACATTGAATGGATTGCCCCAAGCATCTTTTCATATGGGAGTTTCATGTGGGGAAAAAAAATCTGTAAAACTTAATCTGTCAATGTGGCTCAACAGAGACAGTTCTGAAAGAGTGGATGTGCCCATAGCTGTCTTCAGTGCTGCTGCTGCCATGCACTAAGAAGCAGCTTCTTTGAAGAAAAAGGCACTTGACAAAATTAGTATGTTCAAAATTTTACTTAGTAACAGAGTACCACAGTAAAGTGACCTCAATTACATTTATCACTAACGAAACCATCACAGAACGATGCAGTGGTGATGAATGCACAATGTCTTGAATATGATTATAGGGGAAAACCCCTTTTTTCCACCATTCACTTTACCATTTCCATGATCATTTGGTATTCTCCCTCAGTCATCTGAGATTCTCTCCTTGCTTCTGATGAGGTGGCACCATGCCCAGAGAGGCAGTAGCTCTTGTTTAGTCTTTTCCTTGCATGTCTTGGAATGAGTTCTCTAATGAAGCTTACTAATTTGCATTTTGATATTTTACCTTCCCCCATTCCTTTTCCCCTCTCAGTTCTTCTCCTGTTTTTCTTCCTTACTCTGAGAATTTCAAGATAGCTTTTCAGGGGGGATTGTTTTCCGTGCTTTCATCTCTACCTCCCTCAGCTGCACTATTGTAGACGGCTTTGTTTTTCTTTAATGGATTTTCTTGTAGTAGTGAATAATTGTTTGGTTCACTGCTTCGTTTTTCATGCTTCATTTGCCTCATGTTCAAACTTTTGCACTCCCTTGAGCAATTCACTTTTGTTGCTCCTGCTTTGCTCTGCAGCCTGTGGCTAAGATGAGTGCTCAGCCTGGAGCTCAGGCTGAGGCTTCTCAAGGCAGCAGCTGTGCCTTGCTTTACTTCTGGCTTGCTGGTTTCTGTAGCAAGAAAACATCATTTTCCTAGTGGTGTTTTGTACAGCTAGCTGGTGAGAAGGAACATGGAGCAGGTGGGTTGGCCTTTAGCAGCTCAGGGGGTTGGCAGCTGGTGGCAGTAGAACAAGCAGAAATTTCTTATCTTCATGACAAAAGGCAGAGCATGAACTCAGAAAACAGGTAAGGCCTATGTGCTGATTGGATCTCTCTTTGGCTTGTATTTAGATCCTACTTCTTTCAAGTGTTACTCAGTAGTTGCAGGTCCTTTCTAACATAAATTACCTTAAGTAATACATCACCATAGGCATTACCGTATGTGTGACTATTTCTACTTAAAAATATGCTAGAACAGGAAAAAACCCTTACACTCATGCAGTAATAGGGATCCTGACTTTTTAGATGAATGGAAAGTTTGCATTTAGTTGAAACGCTGGGTCTGCATGCTCATTCTGGCCTTTTCAAAGTGACCACGGTCCTGGGTGGAGTTTGTACCTCCAATTCCTTCCAGACCATTTTTACAGGGCACTTTTTCACAGGAAAACCAGGGCAGACGAGAGGGTAAGAATCTCCTATGCCCCTCGGTCTGATTGAGAGGTAGGGCTGGCCCCCTGATGTCCACAGTCACCTGGTGTCAGGGTACACTGTGTGGTGATAGAGAGATAGCCCCTGAAGGCCAGAGAGAGCCTCTTTCCTGGGCCCGTGGGTGACCCTGGGACTGTATCCAGGTCACTGGGGCTGGGCGGAGAGAGGATTGTGAGTTTGTGGACAGGGATGGACCTGTGAGAGGTCATGATGGTAGTTTGTGACCTTTTAGAGTATTGTTTACCTGTTACCATAATAGGCAAACTCTGTGCACTACCCCAGGTGATTGGGGGACACTGTGGTGAGCATCTTTCCTGTTTATATGATGTTATATCCTGGGTGTGCTGGTATTTAGGGGAAATTCTGGCTGCGTAATAAACGACTTTGCATCCCCATCTTGTGTGTGGAGTCCATGCCCATACATGATCACTGCAACCTGGGCCTTGGAAGTGCTTTGTTTCACTGAGGGTAAGCAGTGTTGACCAAATATAGCATGTAGTGCCTTCTCTGAATTACAGTATTTTTCCATAAGGTCACCGGCTACTTGAAGAATTTGGTCAGGTACTACAAAAACAGTTGCAGAATAATGACATTTCAACACCTACTTTCGCCCTTTTCTCCACAGTGTTTCTTGTAGCAGATGCCAGCTCCAGGCAGTACACATGGATGTCAAAATTTGAATTGCAGGCACATTGTGTATTTGCTTCTTTTCCAGGTGCCATAGCCTAAGTCATGCAGTTTAATCACTCTGAAGTGAAACAATACAAGAACAGTAAGGTTCCAGCCAAATTTAGGAAAAAAGATCTAGTTACCTGATTATAGTAACGCACACAATGTGCCTATGCATCATTAACAAATGTGATCATATCACATTCTTGTATCTGTTCACTGTGGAGCCCAGAGATCCATATTTCATTTTGTGAGAAATACTTTTATTTGAACAGTTGCATGCAATGTATGTATGCAACTGAAAAACCTAATACTGTGGTGTTTGAAAAAAAATAAAAAATCCCTCATAAAAAAGGATCTCTAATAAACCTAGTAGTTGATTTAGACTTTCTTGTGATAAATTCTACATTTCAAAGTGATGCTTTAGTTTGCTTTATTTCAGATAAAATATTAAAGCAAATCCCTTTGCTAATGTTGCCCCAAGTAAAATACCATGTTTTAAATCTTCCAGAAACAAATAAAGACAACCTAGACCTGGCCAGAGTCTGGGTGCTACTGAACTCTTAGAACCAGCAGAGAAGTGCAGGTGGTGGAAAGATTGCTGGATATGAGTAAACTGCAGGTGACTTTGGGCTGCTAGAAGGTAGATGGGAAGAAGAAAGACTAAATAACTGCAGTAGTTGAGGAATGGTACTCCCCAATTTAATGCTCCCACTGAGACTAACCATGTGCCACTCGCTCACTGCTTCCTTCCCACTCCCCTCCCACGCAGAGATGGAGAGGAGACATGGAGGCACAAAAGGTAAAGATCTTGGGTTAATATAGGAACAATTTACTGGAAACAGCAGTGAGATAAGAAAATGAACAGTAATAGCAAGAATGACAGAGGGTACAAGAAATGATCGATTTGCATGTGAGTTCTCACCCCCAACAATACCCAACCACTTCCTCCACCACCCTACCCTGACCCAGAAGAGACCCCTTCCCCTGCCCCTGGAAAATGACAGGCGAGGTGGTGTAGAATAACCTCCAGAATCTAGCCATGCTCCCTCCTGACTACTGCAAAAATTAACCCTGTCCTGGCCAGAATCCAGGTTACTATCCAGGTTATAAATCCAGGACTTTATCTCTTCAGCCCTCTCCTTGTGAAATATATAGTTGACTAGAGAGTAGTAACTTGGCCAGGTAGGATGAGGCTTTAAGCAACCTGGTTTAGTGGGTGGCATCCCTGCTTATTGCAGCAGGGTTGGAAGTAGGTGATCTTTGAAGTCTCTTCCAACCCAAATCATTCTACGATTCTTTGTTCACTGGATTTCCCACCTCCTTCCCCAGATGAGGTCCATATTAAGCTGAACAGTTCCAAGACAATTTTNACCATAATAGGCAAACTCTGTGCACTACCCCAGGTGATTGGGGGACACTGTGGTGAGCATCTTTCCTGTTTATATGATGTTATATCCTGGGTGTGCTGGTATTTAGGGGAAATTCTGGCTGCGTAATAAACGACTTTGCATCCCCATCTTGTGTGTGGAGTCCATGCCCATACATGATCACTGCAACCTGGGCCTTGGAAGTGCTTTGTTTCACTGAGGGTAAGCAGTGTTGACCAAATATAGCATGTAGTGCCTTCTCTGAATTACAGTATTTTTCCATAAGGTCACCGGCTACTTGAAGAATTTGGTCAGGTACTACAAAAACAGTTGCAGAATAATGACATTTCAACACCTACTTTCGCCCTTTTCTCCACAGTGTTTCTTGTAGCAGATGCCAGCTCCAGGCAGTACACATGGATGTCAAAATTTGAATTGCAGGCACATTGTGTATTTGCTTCTTTTCCAGGTGCCATAGCCTAAGTCATGCAGTTTAATCACTCTGAAGTGAAACAATACAAGAACAGTAAGGTTCCAGCCAAATTTAGGAAAAAAGATCTAGTTACCTGATTATAGTAACGCACACAATGTGCCTATGCATCATTAACAAATGTGATCATATCACATTCTTGTATCTGTTCACTGTGGAGCCCAGAGATCCATATTTCATTTTGTGAGAAATACTTTTATTTGAACAGTTGCATGCAATGTATGTATGCAACTGAAAAACCTAATACTGTGGTGTTTGAAAAAAAATAAAAAATCCCTCATAAAAAAGGATCTCTAATAAACCTAGTAGTTGATTTAGACTTTCTTGTGATAAATTCTACATTTCAAAGTGATGCTTTAGTTTGCTTTATTTCAGATAAAATATTAAAGCAAATCCCTTTGCTAATGTTGCCCCAAGTAAAATACCATGTTTTAAATCTTCCAGAAACAAATAAAGACAACCTAGACCTGGCCAGAGTCTGGGTGCTACTGAACTCTTAGAACCAGCAGAGAAGTGCAGGTGGTGGAAAGATTGCTGGATATGAGTAAACTGCAGGTGACTTTGGGCTGCTAGAAGGTAGATGGGAAGAAGAAAGACTAAATAACTGCAGTAGTTGAGGAATGGTACTCCCCAATTTAATGCTCCCACTGAGACTAACCATGTGCCACTCGCTCACTGCTTCCTTCCCACTCCCCTCCCACGCAGAGATGGAGAGGAGACATGGAGGCACAAAAGGTAAAGATCTTGGGTTAATATAGGAACAATTTACTGGAAACAGCAGTGAGATAAGAAAATGAACAGTAATAGCAAGAATGACAGAGGGTACAAGAAATGATCGATTTGCATGTGAGTTCTCACCCCCAACAGTACCCAACCACTTCCTCCACCACCCTACCCTGACCCAGAAGAGACCCCTTCCCCTGCCCCTGGAAAATGACAGGCGAGGTGGTGTAGAATAACCTCCAGAATCTAGCCATGCTCCCTCCTGACTACTGCAAAAATTAACCCTGTCCTGGCCAGAATCCAGGTTACTATCCAGGTTATAAATCCAGGACTTTATCTCTTCAGCCCTCTCCTTGTGAAATATATAGTTGACTAGAGAGTAGTAACTTGGCCAGGTAGGATGAGGCTTTAAGCAACCTGGTTTAGTGGGTGGCATCCCTGCTTATTGCAGCAGGGTTGGAAGTAGGTGATCTTTGAAGTCTCTTCCAACCCAAATCATTCTACGATTCTTTGTTCACTGGATTTCCCACCTCCTTCCCCAGACAAGGTCCATATTAAGCTGAACAGTTCCAAGACAATTTTTCTGACCCTGAAAGTAAGCGCACAGGTCATAATTATGTGGCTTCTTCCATCCCAAAAGTAAAACAGGAAAACTGCTGGGAATCTTTATCTGTATATAAATAAGGACTATCCCACGGCATGTGTTGCCTGGTGAAGCATTTCAGCGCTGTATGGAGATCACAGTTCCCATGGGCCAAAGCCACATGTGGCAGGGAAAAGCAATTAAACAATACAAGTTGTCACGGAAATAGCTTGAGCCTGTGCCCTGACTCTTTTCCATTTCCTGGTATACACAGACCTATATGTCCCTGGACAATGTAAGTGGGTGGTTCCAGTCAGGATCAAGGAAAGTCTGCAGCAGTCATCTCTGCCAGGGCATTGTACCTTGTAAGGGGCATGGTGCAAGGTGTAGCCTTCAGGACAGTCCTCACAGCTGGCAGTGAGACAGAGGGTCTTCAGGAGGTTTTGCGTGGAGCAAATGAACAAAACTGAAGTTGATATAGGAGACATTCAAGATAAAATGAAAAATAAAATAAAAAAAGTTAGGGTGAGATTAAAACAAATATCCAAACAAGGTTTATATAATCTTAACTTAGGACATAGGCACATGATTGACTTAGAATGGGATACCAATTTACAGCCTATTGCTTCAGCAGCCCACCCCAACAGCCACTATAGCTCTGCCAATATGCCCTCCCGCTGAAACTGAGCTATGAATGTGTCTGAACTCTGAGTTGGCAGAGTCAAGACCCATGCATAACACCACCTGTCTTCAGGGCTGGAGCTCTTTGGGATGAGCTTTATTTCCCCCAGGGTATCATAATGCGTAGAATCTAAGGCCATTGAAAGATTTCTCTCCAGCTTTCCTTTCCTGGTTTTTTTTTTGTTTTGTTTTGGGTATGTTTTCCATGTTTTGCTGTTGAAAGTAGAAGAGGAAAGGTAAGAGAAGGGCAGAAGCAAGAAGGAAGCCACTCTTATGTATCCCAGAGTAAAGCAGCTGCAACTCTTCTTGACCTTCATGTGGACTGTACAAAAGAAAGACAAAATTGCTCCCCCCCTCCGTGCCCTTTCAATATTGTCAAGGTGGCAGCTCAATTAGTGCTGTGTGCTAGGCATGCAGAATGGCAGGGTTTTATTTAGTACAAACATCTTCATCTCTGCTGAATGAACAGCAACTAATTCAGATTTTCTCAGACTGCACAACCAGTTCCTATTAACAGTAATTAGAATGAAGTATGTGCATTGAGGGAAAACAGATGTAAATGATGAAAGGATGGCAAGCCTTGTCTCAATCCCTCCAAATAGTTATCACCACCTTACAGCTTGAAGTATCTGCCTGCAAAATGTCTTCAGAAGGGTTTGGAAATTGCCTTTGTAGGGTAAAAATTTTGCTGTTGGTTCTATTTATGAAAATGTTGTCTTACATGTCTGAAAGTGGAGGAAAACTATTTGTTATACAGAATGTCCATGATACCTGCACAAATATAAATTTTAAGGAAAATATCAGTAAATATTTTCATTGGATTTTTTTCCCTGCTTCTGTTACCAATAAGATTATATAAGAAACAGCAGTGTAAAAAAAGCTTCCTACCATCCTATAACAGGATTAGCTTATTTCACAAGGGGTGAAACCTGTAAAAAGCTGAAGAAACTGAATTCAAAAGTCAGTCTAACTGACTTTTTGACTAACCAGTTAAAAAAAAAAAGGCTCAGGTATGGTTTCATTTCAACATAAATTATAATAAGGATAATCCCACCATCTAAAGTAAGGATGGATGGATGGATAAATCACCCTCTGAACATGATAATTCAGAATTCATGCTTAGCTTTTAGTTGCTACCATTGCTTCAGACAAATCTCAGCCTAAAGTTTTGAAAGTTGGTATCAAATGATGTGCAGATGTTTGATTTTACCTTTGAAGTGCCTTTCACTTCCATTTTGGTTACCTTTCTGCTTAGTCTTTGGAGGATGAAGCCTTTGTATGCTTACTCACCTTGGAGACCCCTGAGAAGGCAATCTGGCTGAAATACTAGTTGTGTATTACTGTGGAGATTCTTCTTGTCCTGTTCATGTAAATTATCGTGTCCATTAATATCAACAGGCTCAAGATTTCATCCTAATCCTCAACAATGCTGCACCTTGTCAGGGTTAGCTTCTTGAAATCAAGAGGAGATAGCCAGTTCAGAGCCCACTTCTTCCATGTCTCAAATCAAAGGGAACATAAACAGATGTGCTGGAAAACTGCAGCAAAAGCACGTGAACAGTTTTGAAGCACACTATCTTACCTTGGCTAATCATGTGAAGTACTAGGGCGTCCCGTAGTAAGACAACAATTAACTCTTTTATCAACATCCATTTTTACCCTAGTAATGGAGGAGGTCAAATATAGACAATTTTTGCACTCACCTAACACTGAATGAGACCACATATGACAAAACAAGATTCAGACCTGGTTTTGAAAAAAGCAACCAAAACACCACTGGGCTTGTCCTTAGCTTTTGCTTTCTTTTCCCAAGTACTGTAATTGAACAATCTTTAGTTTCACAAAAGTGTTCCACATAAGCTCTTAGTGCTTGAGGATCAATGAGAGATGTTGGAAGGTGAAATTTAGACTGACAGAGGAAAAAAGGGCTTTTGCAGCACATTCCATTATTTTTAAATAAATTACCTTAATGCATGCTTTAAGCAGGAGCTGGCCTTGAAGAACAGCAATGGTAAAAGCACTGCCAGCTGGACTGGAACATGGGCCCTTTGTTCCAAATATTACGTATTTATTCTGGATCTAAATGAATATAGGATTTTTTTCCATGCTTTAATAATGAAATGAATGCCTGCACTCCCCCAGGGAACTGACACTGACCAAGAGGCAAGCAGTTGTCAGACACTGCCTGCAGCAAAGCTTACAGCTGCTCCAGATCAAGCCGCACTGAAGAAAAGACTATTAGGTCTCTGGGGATGCAGATAATAGACAAAAATGATAATGTATGTGGACAAAAGTAGAGGACAGTAGTGCTTTCTGGGATTAAGAAGCAGGCAAAAAACTGGTATTGTTATATGCTGCAAAATGATTGCTGACTCTCGTTTTAGGATGACCCCTGACCTGAAGGAAAATAATGGATGGCCCATCTGCTTGATACACAGGAATCCTCAGGCACCATTTTGTCCTATTATGTCAAAACCGGTGTTAGAATTATGAATGTGTTACCAGTTGTCTTTCCTTTGTTTTGTGAAACAAAGGTACCAGATACTTACCAAAACTCCCCCCTGCAAGTATTGTTCCTCCTGCATAGGGATGAGACAGAAGCAGGTCTTCCTCGTGCAGTCCTGCTCCTCACTCTGTTTTCATTACGGAGGAAGCCATCCATCTCAGCTCGGAGCAGGCATCTCTCCAATGAGCTACGGATGGACCGAGAATTGCTAATAGGATATGGAGGCTTTCATTACTGTGCTACTCATCTGAAGCTGGGCCAGCTGGGGAGAGACTGAAGGGCATTACTGTTTATCAGCTGTGGGAAATAGACGAGGGAATCTATTCTGCTCTCCACTTCATATCACCAGCAACATTTCCAGCTCTCTCAGCGTTTTTTGCAAATGTTTTATGAGAATCTGAGCTATTTTCCCCCAGTGGCACCACTGTTCAGGCTGAGGTTGAACCATGTTGAACAAGGATGTTGTGCTGCAGTTCCTATGTTATAAAACTCTCTTTTGCTAGATGCAATTCCATGGTCTTCAACTCTGGAGCTTGCACAAGATACCAGAACCAAAATTTTAGAATTGGTGCTTACATCTGGCATTGCTTTCACAAATTGGAGTGGGGCATCTACAATTTCCAGTAATTTCACTGATGCTCAAGAGGACCGATTGGTTTATTTTTGTAGACATGAAAAGGGGAACATAGCAGTAATGAAACAGTGCTCGATCATAACAGTCGCACAAACAGGAAACAGTTCTTGTATCTGTGTGCATTTTTATTATTTCTTTAATCAGGAAAGATCTTTCTCCTAGGCCTGATCCAGGACACCAGGAGGTGGCATTGCTCATAGAGAATAGCACAGTGATCTTCACTTGCAGGCATGTAGTCACCATGAACATTGCCTAAATTGTCCCTGTGTTTGTACTTTCTACACAATCTGTTCCTCGTGGTGCTATTGCTGGGAGCATTTATTCTGATTATCTCTTGCATACAACCTTCAACCCATCCTTTTGCCTGCAGCAAGTTTGGGCAGATAGAAGTAAATTGGCTCCCAGCTGTAATACCAAGCCTTTTGTGTCTCCTCCTGGTTGCCCAAATGCCCCTGCCAGCATCATCCAGCACCTGTGAGGATGCAGGCAAAGATTTCTCTATGAGGAGAAAAAAAGCCAGCATGGCTATTCAAAAGGCATGGCAGCAAGGTATAATCAAATCTGCCAAGTAGCACAGAGGATTATTATTTCAATTTCCTTTTTTGTAATTGGGAGCAGACAAGTTGCAGAACACCTGTGTGTGATGTACACCGGTAAAATCATCAGCACTCACATAATACCCCTCACTATTAGGGAACTGCATTGGCTATTGATAGGAAAGGGAAGATAGCAGAGGAATGCAGCTCCTGGCCTGAGTTCACCTGGCATCCATGGCACTGCTTCATGCAGTGTGGGGGCAATACCTTGTTTTGGTGCTTTTTCAGTGTGAAAACTGTGACTAGCCCAGTGACCTGGGAACTGTTTGGAGATGACCTGAGAGAGAGATTAAGAGAGAGACAGGCAGAATAAACCCCTAACAAAAATAGATCTTAAGGGAACAAGCTACTGTAATTCCCACTACACACCTGGGTAAGTATGCCAAGCTGTATCTGGGATACCAGACGGCAACTCCAGAATTTCACTCAGATAAATGTCCCTAGCTATGCTATTACTCTATAATTACATGTATTTGATGTGGGGTGACAGCTAGAGGAATCTGACTCATTTGTCAGCTTCAAACAAAGCTCAGTAATAACACTTTGCATTTCCATAAAGCTTGTCATGTCTGGAACACAGAATGCACTTAATGATTCAGCAGCATCTTCATTTGGCAGTTCCATTTTCCAGGAATGAGGAAGTTTAAATGCATAGAAGTTAAATAATTTGTCTGAATTCATGCAAGAGTTCTGACTCAGAGCTGAGAATATAATTTAGAATAACCAAGACCTCACCTTGTTTTTAACCACTAGCTAACAATCTGTTTTAAAATAGTTTTTGCTTTTGAATTAAAAGATAAAAACTCAGTGTAATTTATGATACATAGCTAACTTGATTTCAATGCAAAATCCTCAGTGCCATTCCATCGTTTCACTGCCTGAGATCAATAAAAAGCTAAATATATTCTCATAGTTTAAGTGATTTAGAGGAATATGAATCACTTGCACTAAGAAGGTGCAACAAGCATGCTGGCATTTTAATACTACATTTCTCAGTAACTACCAAATCCTAGCCCCCAGATGTATAAAACCAGTGACAAAAGCTGTGATGCTATTAGAAAGCAGCAGTTCTTCTGTTGTAACATCTGCCCTTTGACCATAGCACTTCTGCTCCCTTCTCTATAGGGCCACAAAAGAAGAACTTTTCTCTGAGACCCAGCTGGCCCTGGGTTGATACCTCAACACATGTGGATTCATAGTTCTTACTCCATGGTCATCTCAGGCTGAGCTGCAGATGCTCCTCTTTTCAGGAATTTACTAGGCTGTTTTCCTTCAGTGTAGTCCTGTGACAACAATCCACACAGGTTAATTGTAAATGGTGGAAAATGCAGTACTTGTACTGTTTTGTGTCTGCTGCATTTCAGTATACATATTTCTTGTCCTTTTCATAATCTATAGGCTAAACCATGTTCAAATGCCCGTTTTTCATGTTTTGTTGTTTCGTATGCTGAGGACATTGCCTCTCTCAGTTGTACCTTTCCCTTTCAATTTTTGCCCAGTCCTCCTCATAGCTTTAACCTTTGCATTATCCTACCACAGACCTTTTCTGCATTTGCCTGGATCTTTTTTTGAGACAAAAGTTATCAGGGGATTGCGATATTTACTATCAATCTGTATTCATATGATACTGTTCTAAAAACTGCCACTGATTTCCACAGAGCTTTGACATAAGTAGCTGTATTAATTGAAATTGAATTTCTCTGTTTTCACTCTCTCTGGTTATTTACTCTATGTTTCATTTTTGACAGATTGCAAGACCCTTTGTAACTGTCTTTGCTAATTAAAATAATGAACAATATTTGTTAAATTTCTCTTTCTGCATTTATTGATCCTCATTCTGCAAATGTTTAGCAATGAACTCACAGAACTGATCTACAGAGTGTCACAAATGAACTCTGGATCAAAACTCTTTATTTATTCTTACCCCAGTGCTTTGTAAGCTATAAGCAAACATATATTCTGCTTTCCAAAATGGTGGAAATCTTTGAACTTAGAATGTAGGTGCCTTAAACATCAGCTAGTACTCAGCCAGCTCTATCCAATAGCGCACAAATGTAAAAACATGGAAAATTGACAGCATCTTTATGTGACAGCATGCATCTGTTCTTCAGTGTGTTCAAGATGCAAGATTCACTCACCCAAAAGTGAAACCTTTCTTATGTCTTTTCAAATCTTGGCACAGTGGGGATTATTGGCTGACTGGGATAAGTGGCCTTTGCCTCAAGTATCAACTCTTCCCACTTCTCCATCAATTCACTGAACCTGTCCTGCACCTCTTGTGTTATTACTAAGTAGGAATGATTCTTTTAAATGCTAATATATATGACCACGCATTTACAATGTACTAAATTTATGACATGAAGCATACTTTAATTACTGTTTCCAATAACCTCACCATAAAAGTGATATTTCCCTAATTAGTAACAACAGAATAATTTCTATAATGAAAGATAAATTTTGGTGTGGTAACATAAAGTGATATGTCTCCCTTTCTGTTTTAACATAAAGATTCTGCAAGTAACCAATACAAGGAAATTAAACAGACGTCCTCACTTTTCAATTGCCGTTCACCACAGATTTGCGATCAAGTGTAAAACTGGAACAATACATAAAGGAATCGACCTGAAGTATTCAGGTTCCTCTTTTCTCATTTGCTTGTGTCTGTTTTGTTTGGAAATTATTTCCATTATCCCAAAGACCTTCCATAATGAAATCAATTTGGTTTAATGCTTGCAAGAAATCGAGTTCTAGTAAGCAGTCTTAAAGATGAGAAGAAAACTGATGTCTCTCAACATAAGCAGATTAATGAATGCAAAGAAAAGTTGTTTTTTATACCCCATTTCTATATCCAGCTCTTATTGCATCTTTGGTACAAGGTACTGTGGCCTAAGGGTTCGTGCCTTCTCCTGTGAAGCTCTGCCCACATCAGCCACGCTGAAACCCAGGGAACAGGGTGTTCACTGCTGTTAAAAGCAATTAGGTAGTTCTTTGGAGCAGTTCTTTGGAGAAGCCTGTGGTAAACATTTTCTTTTGCCACCTGTCCCTGGCTGTAAGGCTACCAGTAATAACACAGTGTGTTGAAAACAGCTCAGCACAAGGGTATTTTAGCACAACGTGCCAGTACGTCCCTTATTGTAGCAGCTGAAAGATTGATAGCACTTTCTGTTTGGTTACATTTACGGTGACTGCGGAGTGACAAGCAGCATTCTGAGGACTGTAGTTTATCTCAACTTAAATGTGTCCACAGTTTTTAATGTCTCAGCTGATGCTGCTGATGATTCAAAACCCTGCTCAGTGCTCTGCTGGGGGCTGTGCAAGTTTATGCCACATTGAACAAGCAGCACATAACGTGCCATACTGTCTGGTTATTGGACTACTATGAAATGGGTATAACTGTGTGATGATATAGTTGTGACTATTATAGTCAGTTTGGTATTAATCAAAGTGGCAGCAAGCTGCTCATGCTGGAATTTACTGACGACACTTAACATGGAAGAAAACGGGAAGAATAGGCCTAGAGCAGTTAGCAGGGATCTAACATGCTTATGTTTAATATAAGAGAGAAATTTCTAGTCTGCTTTCTGAGTCTTAACTTGTGGAATCAGTCAGAGCTCCTTAGGCTTGATTTTCCTGTATTTAAGAGAGAGGTAGAGTAGTTTCACCTAATTATTGTGTTTATTTTTGTAGTTAGTGTGCATGCCTTTCCATCATGGCTTCACACGTGCTAAGGTGTATATGTTTGAATATTCTGACTTCACAGCAAGTATTACCTCATGCCTCCAGCTAGGTTTAGCTAACCCAGCATTTGCCAACACAGCCATCTGAAATCCTTTCAACAATGATACACCTCAGACACAGGCAGGTGCAGCTGCTCTTGGCTGCTGCGAATAAGGATGTTGGACAGGCATCATCAGGTGGGGAGCAGCACATTATCATGTGGTGCTTTCTATCCCTAAAAAAGAAAAGCCTTTTGTGGCAGACAGGAAGGGAACAAAGTATTTCTTCTTTGTCCAATCCATTTATGCATTGTGCCATGAAAATGTCAGGAAAGTAGTAGGATGAAGCACATATTTTTGTAACAGAGGGAAGCAGCCTGAAGCAGGCTGCTTATCTGATCCAGTTTTTTTCTGTGTTCGTGTCCTATAGTTCATTTGATCAGATAACACCACACTACCTGGCGCTGTAGCTGTTTTTACAGTACCTCACAGGAGATTTCTGAGCTGAAAGCTTATTGCCTAGTTTAATTTCAGAACCTGCTGTTCCCTTTGTGAATGCACAGTCAAATTCTCCTCAAATATTTTTTATATGGAGGCATGTTCTTCCAGGAATACATCTAGAGGCTGTATCAGCCCATCCCTGCTTGTCCCTCACTACACTAGATTTTAAGAGGCCTTAAAAGGGTATGCGTTAAATGATTCCCCAGATGTTTGAGAAATGCAGAATTCAGCCACTGTTTTTAAAGCGAGTTGTGAGGGCACATTGCTGAACAGTCCCCATCTGAAATCTCACACTTTCTCCATTCAGACTTCCAAGATAAGACAGTGCCTGCAGAGCGAACACCCAACTTTCAAAACCATCACTGCTTCTTAAGAGTCCATAAAATCTACAGCTAACTTCTGGTCTCCATTTTGGAGACCTAAACAAGATGCTTTATTTACATGAACTTATAATTTATAAGAATCATCATCTGCTGTACCAGGTGCTACAGCAATAAAGTAAGATAATCCTGAGGCAAGATTCCAGCTCTATTGACACATGAAAAAAAGGCTTGTTAGATAAATACAGGTAAGAGATTCAAATACACTTAAGTGCAAGCCAAATGTTGTCAGTGCAGAGAGACACTTGAGCTGAGCTGAGCTGAGCAGCAGCCTTTCATAATAACCTGCATAGCTGTGCCTTAATTTTTCATCTCCTTTCTTGGACAGAATAGAAAGGCATTTTTTATTGTTAAAGGTGTTTCTATTCATCACTATACTTTCCTCAAGCCCTGACAGGAAGAGCAGATCCATTCAAAGAGATGTGGAGAGGTAGCAATGCATCACATCATAAGACAGCACCTCATTCTCAGGGTGTAAAGTTTTAGTCAAGATGTAATGTGGCATTGAATCCATGCCTTGAGATAGTCAACTCAGTCTTTATCAACAAGTGAACCTCTTTTATTTTATTTTGTTTTCAGAAAAAAAAAGAAAGAAAATTTCTGAGTTTTTATGCTGTGGTCTTTTCAAAGTTTAGGGTTGTGGTTTTTCAGGTGGGAGCAGTTGTTTTAGGGTTTTTTAATGAAACACTGTTGTGCATTGCTTCAGATGAAATCCCTTGTTTTCCGTGCTGGTAATGTTAGGGTAACCAGATTATAGATGGTGAATTCTTCAAACCCCTTTCAAATATGAGGGTTTGACCAATAATCCTTCCATCTTTTGTAACACTACATTCTTCAAGTTGCGTAACCATTAGTGTGATCAGGAAGATCCTCACCAACTACCTCTTTAATTTATACTATCTGGGCTTCTTTAGCAGGTTTCTTATCCTTCTTTGTCACAGACATGTCCTTCATCCAGCATGTCCTAAGGGACAGAAACATGTGCCTGCTTTATTCCAAATGCAGAAGAGAAACAGCTATCAAGCACTTCCTGTCTCTCTGAGTCAGTATTTATGATTCATTGAGGGCAAAAATAAGGCAGAAACTGAATGTGCTTGCCTGAAAGGAACACAGCCTACATTTGGGAAATCCAGTGATAATATTAGTTGTAAATGTCTTTTATATAAGCTTTTTAACGGTTTTTCACTCTTGGCAACAGTCTGACTGTCGTAGTCTGATGCACCCAATACTGTGTTTCTGCACTTTTTCTGTTCCCCTTTCCTCAGCTGCATCACTTGCTGTTTGGTGTGCAGTGTTGGTTTGGTATTCAGTGCTGCCACAACCTAGAGTTTGAGAAGAATTGCCACTAGCCCCCTCAGAGCAGTTTGCCTGGAATTCTCCAAAGCAACAGAGTCACCTCCTGAAAGAGCAGTTGTAAGCTTGATAACTGACTTGAGAGTCCCTCACCAGTTCTTCAGGTATGTTGATGAGGTCCTACAACATCAGCAAAAACCATCTCTGCATTACCAAAATCTGTCACTAAGTTTTCAGAAAGAAAGCGGTATGGAGGGCTCTACTCAGAATTCTTACATGAGAAATACTGCAAGGGAACATTTCCACACTTTTTCCCTGTCATTACTTTTCCCGTGCTCCATAACAGCCATATCAGGCTGCAGTAAGCCCTCATCAAAAGTAAACTCTGCAGTTCTCTGATTCCATTTGACTCCAAAAGAACAACCAGCATTATGGTATTTCTTTTACTAAATACTTAATGGAGCATTTGAGCAAAACACAGCAGTGACAAATTGGCAAAGTATGCCTTAAGTGTCACATGACCCAAATAAAAGTGACACTTGGCCAATGCAGCCCTTTCACTCACCAAGAGATGTCAATCAAGATGTCTTGCTCCCTGACAAACTATCCATCTAGTGGAAATACTTAAGAAGCTTTGGATCACTCTTTTCCCTGTGCTAACAGCATCAATAATGAGCTCTCTGTCTAAGGGTCAGCAGGTCACTAACCCGTCAGCTTGGATTACTCATTGTTTCACTCCGAGGTCCCGCTTCCCTGACCAGGAGCACAGCATGCAGACTAGATTTGTCCTGGAATCTCTTCTGGAGGGGAACAACTGGGTATCTCTTAAACAAAACCCATGAGTGCGTTGATGGTTAGATCAATCAAAGACAATTCCACCAGGGCTATGCCTTTCTCTCTCACCAGCCCAGGACTCCAGCAGGTACCCAGGATGACGGACTTTTTCATATGTTGTGATTTTGTAACCTGCTATATGCAGTCCGCACTCACAGCAGTCTGCTGGAGAGGTATAAATGTACTGCAGGTGTCTCATTTTCCATATATATTTTAAAAGAAATGATAAATATTTGAATCTATTTAACATTAAAAAAAAAAAAAAAGATGCAAACATCAAACAAGCAGTGAAGTGTCCAGGATAAAAGAGAGTATTGACATGGCCCAGCGGAAAACTCAGACTTTTGTACCAGAAGGACTTTAGTGATTCCACAAATGAGGGACTTTAAGAATTTCAGGGAAACTTGAGGAATTTCAGTATTGTGCCAATTTCAACCATAAATGACCACAAATTGCATCTTGGGAGGTGAAGGTTACGAGAAGAAAGAGGGTAATGCACTGCTGAACCGGGTTGTACAGACACTCTTCATTCTTGGGTGTTTTAAAAACTGAGATAGACAAAACCACAGCTGATTTGACACAATCATAGCACTTTTAACAAAAGACTGGACCAGACATCTCCAGAAGTCCTTTCTAGACAATGCTTTTATGAGTCTGTGTTACTCTGCTGCATTGGTGTTCTCATGAACAGAGCCTTAGATTGTGACCTCTGGAATGCTTTGGTATATATTTAGAGCCACAAAGTGTCTTTCAGATATCTATTTGCTGTAAAAAGGAATGTAGGTTTATGCTTTCCAGATGTCAGGGAGCAGCAAGGACAACCCGCTCTGGAAGGGCAGGAGCAGAGGGTGGCAACAAGGCAGGCAGGGTCTGTGACCTCTCCAACAAGAAGTCAGGAAGTTTAGCCAGCCAGGATCAGGATCAGGTCGAGGGACAGTGATGAGGGTCAGCATTAGCCCAGTGACAGCCCTGCTAACCCATCGTGGTCAGGCTGGTCCAGGATCCAGATGGGAAGTCAAGTCAGTCTGTCAGGATCAGGATCGGGGTCAGGACCAAGGATGTATTTGGTCTGGACTCACAGAGCTGTAATGAAGAAGAGATGTGGCCAAACTAAAGAGCCGCAGCTCCCAAGGGAAAGCTTGGTGGGCAGAATATTTCTTCTAGCTTTCTTCATGATTGTTCTTATTAGTGAGGGAGTTGACTTTGGAGTCAGTCAGACTGACTTAGTCAGATTGTCTCCTGCAAGGATGGGGGAATAGGCTCAGAACCCTGACTCCAGGGGAGGTTCTGCCCAGAGATAGCAATCCAGAGCCAAAAGCTGGAGAGGAGAGCATCTCTGGCCCATAGGTCCCTAACCACGTCTTGGTTACATGGTAAGAACAGTTCAGGTTAACAGGGTATGCCTTTCAGTAGGTGTTTTAGCAGATTTAATGTCTAAAATCCCTCAGACATATTCCACACTAGAAAAGTGGCAGATCCACCCTATCTAGCCAGATTCTGTCATCTGTGACTGTTTCATCTTTCTGACAGATAGGAGGCTTGACAGGAGGCTTGACTACCTCCTCTTTTCACAATAAATGTAGCAGTAAAAAGTAGTTATCTCTGATATTGAGAGCCTTTCCTGAACTTAAACTTTCTTTTGCTCTCATCTTCAGTCTCAAGCAGATTTTTGGGGTTGAGTCTAACTAAATTTCTTTTGTGCAGATGGGAAGCCTTTCTCATTGCTTTGAAATACATCAGGGTTTGTTTTTTAAAAGATACATTATTAATATTATTATTTAATACAGACTTGAATTTCTATACATGCTTAACAAAAATAGCACAGGGAAAAAATTTACCAGGCTGCTTTAATAGGCTGCTTTAATGAAACAGTTTCCATCACCCCCGTGTTTTTTTGTTGTTGTTGTTGGTTTTTTGGGGGTTTTTTTTTTGTTTTTCTTTCTTTTCTTTTTTTCTTTTTGTTTTCTTTCCAGAGTGTCCTGTCACAATATCCAGCACCTGGCATTCACGGGGTGCAGCCTTTGGGTCTCCAGGCAGAGTGAGTACAGACAAGGAGAGGGAGCTGAAACTTAGTGGTAGCTGTGGCACTGCCTTTTACTGAAAGAGATTGAGATGTAGAGGAAAGGCTGTGTCTTGTACCGTGTGGCACTGAGCAATGCCTCAAAACTTGGAATTAGGGAATAAAACCCTCACCCTAGCTGCATCCGCAACAAAGAGGTATCCACAACAAGAAGGAAATACAAAAGCAGTGATTATCTAAGGAACTGGTGCTGTTGGTTGTTTTAGAGCATTCACGCTTCCAATTAACACATGTTCAGCTGGCCAGTGATTGCTGGTTTTGTGTTTGTGGTCATGGATAATTGCACCATGTGATGAACTAAAATATTCCCACAGAGTACAACTGTATTGATCCACAACCTAATTGTAGACATTATGAAAATACCTTTTAAAGGGCATCAATGAGCAGCCTTGTTCTGAAGGAATTTTCATTTAGTTTGGCAGCAGTAGAAGTGTTTAAAAATCACTCACTGTGCTCGTCTTGTTGAGGTGGAAATTTGTTCACCTAGGGAGTGATATACTGAGCCTTCATGCATAGCTGGAGATTATTCACTAGAACAGTCAGCAGGGTGTAGGGATATATAAGTCAAAGGATGATTGTTTTCTTGCAGAGTTGTTATTATTTTCCCCAAACCATATTCCTCATATTAGAGGTATGGCACTGTCTGCCAGGGCCAGTAATTAAAGGAGACAAAATCTCATTAGGACATGGGCTTGAAGGGACAGCTGATTTAGGAAAGAACACTGTTTGGTCAAGAAAATCTCATTTTGACTACACAAAGAATTAGACTATATGCAATACACTAGAATGAATAGACTATATTTCATCTTACAATTCTTGCTGCTTTATATATATAACCTTTATCCACTGCCCACCCACGACAGGCTCAATAGACTCAAACTGACATTCATCACTGTCCTCTCAGTGGAGCTTCAGCTCGACAGCATTAGTGTGAGACACCTTCTTCTGTGCTGTCAGGTGAGCAGGGATGATATAAGGCAGCAGAAACTTGTCAGATCCCATAGCTAAGTACAACTCAGATTTCAAAGCCAGAAAAATAGACTCCTGAATAGCTGTCATGCTTCAAGGCTGAGAAATTCTCGTTCCAGTTTAAAGCAGTAGATATTATCTTGGCTATGTCTCAAACCGTTGTTTTGTAGTGTCACTTCTTACTATTATAAGACACAGAAGCATTTGCTTGAGAGAAACTGTTATTTAAGAATTTAAACACTGGCTTTCAAAAAAAAAAAAAGTTATATATTGTGTAGCTTATTTACCATAATAATATATTGATCTTTCCTTACACTTTTTTTTAATGATTCAGAAATCACATTACCCCTGTTAAAGAATTAGGACCTGTATAATCTCCCTGCTCTAGACTAGCATTGCTATTCTCAGTCTACAGAGCGGGAAATGCAAAGAAATCAGGGTAACAATTTTTTTCACTGTCACTTAGCAGATATATGGGATAGATAGGAATAAGATACAGACCTCCTGAATCCCAGAACTGGGGTGTCAGTACTCCAGGATTCTCCTTTTACTGTTGTAAGTTGTAACAACAGGCACTGAATTATCAGAAACTACACAGAGGACTCATGCCTTCCATCAGGCTATGGCAAGTTAGCAGGAATTTGGAATAACCAGTCATTTGTGGGTTCTCAGAGCACTTCATCTGTGAAGTGTTGCTCTTCCATTGAGCTTTAAAGTCAAAGGAAACAAGCTAAATTGGTGAGTGTATTCATATCCTGTATGTTAGGGTTTCTCTGCTGAGAGGTGGCAACTTTATATGCTCATGGCATATGTTCAGCCATCCCTCAGCGCCTTGAATATAAACCAGTGTTTTAATTTTGTTCCTTGAAATGTGTCACACCAATGGGTTCTCCCAGCATTTTCCAAATGCTTGTGTAGTAGCTGTTGTACATAGCATGTTCTCATGCCCTGTGGTGATGTACCTGGGCTAAGTATCTTAATACCAAGAGCAGCAAAGGGAAAATGTTGGTTCTGGGGTAGACTTCACAAACCTCAGATATGCCAGTGTATGTTTGAAGAGGTTTTGACTGATTTTAAGGTGATGGAGAAAGTGCACTAAAAGTAACAGTGGAGGGAAGCACTGTACACCATTTGGAGTTGACAAAGGACTGTAATCCATGCTTGTTCTAAACAATAAAGCACTAGGAGTACAAGTGGATTAAAAAACCCCAAGATTAGATTTTGCAAATCAAATGAAAACAAGTAGTGAAAATCTCATCATGCAAATAAATAATGAAGTGAGTCCTCTGTGGAATGAGAACAGGCTAAATATGAAACATAATAATGATATGACTCCAAATCCAAACTAATACTTTGCCTCATTTTTCAGTAAGAAATATGACATTGATGGGATGAGTGCAGAGGACATATGGCTAATGGACATGAACGCACAGCGACAGAGATGACCACATCGGGGTGCAAGAATGCTCAGTATGCTCTTTTGAGAAACAAGATGATTTACACACTGAAACGTGAAAAAAAAATCTGAATATTTAATGGAGTATGGAGGTGTATTATCTGAATAGAAAACAGCAATCACACTACCCATATATACAGTAGGGAGAGGCAAATAATCCAGAATCAAGAATTTAATCTGAATTAGATGAGCAGCACAGACATTGGAGTGGTGAATATTTAAAAGCAGGAAATTAAGTAGAAACCAGGACAAAATATAATATGGATTTAGCGTGATACTTTGATTAGATGATTATTTCACCTTTTGATACCAAGGATGACTAAATCTGTGTAAAATGTAAGACAAAAATACAGGAAAAAACCATTAAACTTAAAACCAGATCTCATCTACCTGCATTGTAGCTAGCTATCAACACCTTACAGAAATATATGAGTTCAGAACCAGCAAAAGAAAAGAAATAATAATTAGTCTGGAAAGAACTGCCACTAGTGGAAATCCTTAAACATTTGGGATTGATTTTTTAACATCTTCATTAATGACCCTGATACGAAGTTGGCATGTACTAATGAAGTTTGGTGATGACACAAAGCTCAACAGAGAGGGAGAATGTAATATTGCACTGGAAAAACTAAATGACCTTGAGAGTAGAGTATTAGAAATGGGATGAAATTTAATTGCATAATGTGCAAAGTCATACACTTAACGAGCTTATAACATGAACTTCTGCAAATTGGGAGTTTCATAGGAAAATGACAGAGAACGAGGGAGACCCTGGGGCACTTGTTGGTTACAGGAGGATTATGAGCCACCAGTACATTGTGGTCATGAAAAAAGCTAGTGCCACAGCTGGAAAATTTCCTGGCATAGCCAAGGATGCACAATGTGGGAGACATTAATCAAAAATCATGTGAAATATCACCTATTTTCTTTATTTGAAAAGTTTCAAATGGGAAATAGATGTCAAATCAGCTATTGGGATTTTCTTAGAGCTGGAGACAGGAATTTTCTTCTCTGTGAGTAGAAAGACAGTATAGCTACATAAATGTCCTTACCATGCCCCCGGGTCTGGACTGGCTCGCTGCACAGTGCTGTGCCCTACTTGATGGATTCATAGGCCCCAGACAGTACAAGTCCATCATGCAACAGGGATGTGTCCTCCCAGAGACAGTTTTCTTGGCCTAAAAAAATAAAATTAGCTGGAAACTTGATTGCTTTCTATAAAGAAATGCTGGTGTTTGTAGCTGTCCTGTCCCCTAGAAAAGCAATGTGAAGGGAAAAAAAACCCCAAACAAATAGGGAGAAAATCAAATAAACAGAGGTTGACAAGAAAGAGAGCTTCATCCAACAGAAAGGAGAGACTTAGCTGTGAACTTAAGGAGGAAAATAAACTTGCTTTAAAATTAAGCTCAAATTCCTTAGCATCCTCTATTAATATTCTTTTCCAAAATGGTCCTAGAAAAAGCCTTCAGTCTCTGATTTATTCTGTAACTTCAAATCACCAACTTATTGGTTTAAATATACTGCTTGTTAGGGAATGTGCTAATTTTCAAGAAGTTATCACTACTTTAGGGGAAAAAACGCATATTTAATTCAAGCTTTGGGTGAATGATTGTTTTCAAGAAAACTTGTCATAGAACTTAACCAGAAATTACTGAAGTTGTTTTGTAGTTCCTGCACCCTTTGCAGTGATCTGTAAAGGATTTTCCCTCTGTGCTCACCACTGGTGAGGCCGTAGCTCAAGTACTATGTCCAGTTCTGGGCCCTTCACGACAAGAAATACGTTGAGGCACTGGAGCAGGTCCAGAGGAGAGCAACAGAGCTGACGAAGGGTCTGGAGCACAAGTCTGATGAGGAGCAACTGAGGGAGCTGGGATTGTTTAGCCTGGACAAAAGGAGGCTCGTGGGAGACCTTATCACTCTCTACAACTCCTAGAAAGGAGACTGTAGCCAGGTGGGGTTCAGCCTCTTCTCCCAGGGATCCAGTGATAGGATGACAGGACATAGTCTTAAGCAGGGAGGTTCACACTGGACATCAAGAAGAATTTCTTCACAGAAAGGTTGATTAGACATTGGAATGGGCTGACCAGGGAGGTGGTGGGGTCACCATCCTTGGAGGTGTTTAAGGAAAGACTGGATGTGGCACTCAGTGCCATGGTCTAGTTGAAGGTGATGGTGTTCAGTCACAGGTTGGACTCGATGATTTCAGAGGTCGGTTCCAACTCAACTGATTCTGTGAATCTCTGATCTGCCATTTTATGTCATGAACGTTTGCCCATAAGAAGAGTCAGCAAACTGCATTGGGCAATCAGACACTGGGTGCTATTACACAGTTTGTGGAAATCTTTTCTCTGCAAGCAGACTAAGCAGACTAGGCTTTTCACTCTAAAGATGGTGCAAAAGAGACAAAATAATTTTTGCACTAACTACCATCAACTATTGATGCTTTCATCACTAGGACACTGATTATACTGACAAATGTTCTTCATGAGGTCTCCCTTGGGCTCATGTGTTTCACCAGATGCCTTCGTCTCTGTGGCTTAGAGTGGAGTGATTTCCTTGGAGATCTGAAGTACCTGTCTTCCTTCTGATCCCGCTAGAGACAAGTAACTGTCTGGCAATGCAAAAATCTGCTAGCAAAGTCCTTCCATCTTGAGCACCCTTTTGGAAGACACTTAATTCCTTTTTTTTTCCTTTTCATGTTTTCCAGATCTCATAAGCTTATGTGATTAAGGGGATTAGTTTGGAATTCAAGGAGGGATTTTTTTAAAAATATAGTTTGAGTACTACATGCCTTGCCATTTTTCCTCAGGTTTTACACTTGTCTATAGCTTTTCAGAGGTGCCAAAAAGCACATGGGTTTCAGCAACATCTACGACAAGTAGATACTTGCCACCTCTTCACATTTTACTGCAGTTCCACAGGAAAAAAAATATATGCGAGAGGAGAGAGACTGCAACTGTGTTGCACACAAATATCCATGTTGAGCCACTCCATCATATGGTTATTCACCCACTGCCTGGTTATTCACCCATGCAGGGTATCTGACACCTCCTGAAGGGTGCTGCAGGTCTGTGGCACTTAACATTCAACAGCAGGACTTGGACAGTCTCTGTTCTGCAACGAGATGTCCAGTACATGGAGAGAGCCAATTCAATTTAATTTAATGATGGTTTCTCGGCTTTTGTCCAATGCAGGCACCACATCCTAGGAAGAGTGACAGACCAATAATTTAACCTTTGCATCAGTGTGGAGCAAACTGCTGCATGCATTCATGGGATTGATCGTAAGCCCTGTATCAAGGAGGGCCAGACACAGCCCTCTCTGGAAAATCACAGCCTGTAGTTAAATCTTGACCTTTTACTAAAGGAGAAGCAAGGCTAATTGTGCCCAGCTAGTTAGGCAATAACTGAGCTTGAACACCTGATAAAAGAGTTTCTGGGATTTTATGCCTCTCCAGAGATGATCTGGCAGCCGTGATAGACTCCAACAATGCCTGACAGTGAGGGCTTCCTGCCAGAACCAGGTCTTTCTAGCACTTTTGCAAACAGATACTGGAACCACTTTTCATGTGTACCCATAGGAAAAAATAGGTATTTGCAGCAGTGTATGTGAGAGATGGAAGAGAACAAGAGAATACATTTCCTCTCTCTTCTACATGCATGCATACATGCACACACACAGACAGGCATGTCCCACAGCCATTAAAATCTCAGCCGAAGGGAGGAGATTTCTCAGGATGTATGAGGTGACAGTCCTTGGCACTTCTCCAGCCAGCCCTCCTGCAGATCCTTGCTGCATGAGAACAAGCTGATTAATAGCTCTCTGTACCCTGAAGCTGGGGGCACTTAAGAGAAGGGGTTGTTCCTTTTATCCTGCAGCTGTAGAGAGGGTACCACAGCAGACAAGGTAATGAGAATTTTCCGATAGTCTCACCTTTCCATTCCCAGCTGCTTTTCTCATTCTTCCTCTATCCCTCCTCCCTCTGTCTTCAATGTACTTGCCCATTAATGATTTAAAAAAAATCCCTAGCTGGTACACACAGAAGTGCAAAGCTGCTGCTGAACAGACTCCGTTTGCCTCAGGATCAGCTGCTGCATCTGCTTGTGAGGCTGCCAGTCAGGACTGCAGATGATTTAAGAGGCTTTCTTATTGGCAATTTAGTTAAACCTGCTGTGCACAGCTAGGTCTTGGGAGAAGGAAGATGAATGCACATTTTAATGACTGAATCAGCATATATTGGGAACCAGGATGGCAGGAGGCTCACCTCCCTCGAGGCTCACCAGCTACGACAAGCAAAAAACCTCCCTCCTGTTAAAAAGTACATGATTGCCATATGCCCCACTGTTGGATATATATTCTAGATGGATTGTCCCAGGGCTCCTCAATGACATTAGAACGTACCCAGTGTTTGTAAGATGATATTGGTGCTGTTTACACCCTGATTCCAGTGCTGAATCCCAGGAAGAATAAAACAGTTCTGTGGAGTGGCTTCAGCAGATGGATACATCCTTTACGCTCCTGTATGAAGTAGTAATGTACAACATCAGACTGCTGATGGGTGTAACAGTTGTTTCATACACAGAGATTTACCCCTGTGCTGGCAAGTTAACACACCTCCACCACAGTCAGTGAAATGGTGTTGATTTATATCTGCTGAGGATTGCAGCCATAATTCTTGTCTCCATTTTTGTGCATGTGTACAAATACACTCACATACTTCAGTTTTCACAGACTTTGGCTATCCAGTGCAGCATCGTCTCCTCCATCTGTTTATATCTCCAACAAAAATTACTGCTGTTCTTCAGCCACAAATGTTAAATTATTCTACATCCTCAGTGACACTGAGATAATAGAATTTATATTGCACATATGCTTGTTTACATATGCAAGATCTCACAGTCATTATTACTGTTGCTGATTTATGTTATTGCTATCCAAAGCTGCATGCATTTATGTACACCATTTATTTAAAACTATTTCAGAAATAAATAATCACATAACAAACTAAGCAATCAGATGAGTATCCTATTATTTGCCTCATCTCTAGCTATTCCAACCCAACTACCAACATTCAAATCCTTTTTTATCACTTCACAAGTTCCACTCTTGCATTTTGAGCTCAACTGTTAAAGCTACTTTGGACAAATGCATAGGAGCAAGTTGCAATTATTGTACAGAAAGGGAAATATACAACAGACTTTGGGAAGTTAAGGAACCCTGAAGTTAACACACTGGAGAATTGACATTAAACAGCTTACATATTTCAAGCTTTTAACAAATCATATCTGAGATCAGTATGCTACAAATCAGACTGAAGTATTGCATATATGCAAACTGATCCCAACACAGCAAGGAAGCAGATACCAGCCAGGTTTTTCCCAGGAGGATTTTTCTGAATCAATTCTTTAACAGTCATCCTAAACCTCGATGAACTCATCTACTTTTTGGACTACTTACCTCCTCATACACTTTTTTTTGCCCTACCAGCCTACCTTAGGTTGTCTTACCCCTGCATCAGGAAGAACATTATTTCTGATATTCATCTTCTTAGGCAGTATGGCAAAGTTCTGCTGTGCTATCCTTTAAAGGTCATATATTTCAGGTACTAGCTATGCAAAACCTGACATCTCACAATTCATTTCCCTCTGCAAAAGGACACTAAATTGTTTAGCAAGACACTGCCTTATTGTTTAGACAGAGTAGCAGTGACTTTGTGAGTAACTGAACTCAATAGAAGCAGGTCCCCAAGTGATTTAAATCACAGTTATCTCGCTAAAGTCAGCACAGTCAGGGCTGCCAAGTTAAAACAACTAAAGACATGAGGCCAAACCTGCGCCTTACTTTAACAGCACATCTGGGCCTAAAGTCAACGTTTCCAACACCCAAATGTCAGAGAGACGTTTGTAGTTTTTTGAAGGCTGATTGATCACTGGAACCAAGCTACTCAGCCTAGGTCTACACCGTGAACCTCACAATCCCAAAATAAGCCATCCATGGGATTTAGACTGGTTCAGAGATAGGCAAGAGCTGAGGGGGAAAATTCTGGATGGCAGTTCTGAGAGCTTGACTTTACCTGAATTCTGCTGCTGGCCTCCAGCTCTATGTTGGATCTCATCACCAGCTCCTGTAATTCCCATGGAGTCGTGAACATTTCAGCTTCACCCTTCTCCATGCTCGAGGCCAAAGCTTTGCTCATGTCCCAGTTACACACGATTCTGAGAGTGGCAGAAGTGGTGATTGCATGTGAACTCAGTAAAAGAGTGAATTCTCTACATCAAGACTAAAAATGGCAAAATTGGACCCTTCACATTAAATAAATCATATGAACAATCAATTTGCATATGTTTTGCATTCTTGGGTATAAATTTTTAAATATTTTAAAGGTTCAAGAAACCTGGGAGGATTTATAACATGAATCCCTCTGAACTGTGATCTAAGAGTTACTTGTCCCTTAAGAATAATGATTTACTGGGTCTAAGCAGTTTTAGCATTATTATTTTTTAACCTACTGGGGCTTTCAATGCGGTTACTTTCAAAGGAAATAAAACCAGATGGTAATTGTAGATTAGAGAAAAAGAATGAACTCCCAATTAATTATTAACTGTTAATTTTAGAAACTTGCAGCAAATTGTTCGCAAAAGAAAATTTAAAGCTACAAGAACATCCAATATTATATTATTTCTCAAATTCCCTGTTCACAAGATGTAAAAAACATTTTAAATATTGGAGAAATCAGGAGGAGAAAGCAAATGGCACCAGGTATATACTGAATTGCATCAAGGATCTATTCCCCTTCTTATATCGGAAAATCACAGAACGAGTAAGGTTGGAAGGGACCACCAGTGGGGTTAATTGGTCCAACATCCCTGCTCAAGGAATATACATGCACAGCATTCACATACACTAACCCTATAAGATGCTGAAGATCAATATATGTCTGTGTTACATAGATATTTATCTCCATTTCGGTGATAAGGCAGAGTGAGACCAGATTTCCACTTTTTTGGAATTTTTTTTTTTAGGGTTAAAAAATTAATTCCTTACTGCGATGAATTAAAATATTTCAATGGTTTTGGGCTTTGTATGAATGAGAGAGTAATATCAGTAATATCAGAGATGCAAAAATATTTCATCTTGGGAGTAAAATATACTGCAAGAGAATGTGTGTCTAGTCCAACTGAGTGAAGACAAAATATTTTGCTGCAAAGAGAGTAGAAACTATTCATCATGCCTAGACTATAGTGCAATCAGCTACTCTGACCTTCCATGGCTTCCTTGATAGTTACGGTACTTGGATCCTTTTGACTGGTGGTGAAAATATACATTTTCTTTCCGAGTTTGTTATCTCCCTGGTTTTTGGGTTTTTTAAAACAGAGTATCAATATGTGTGGCAATAGGGAAGGTCAGTTTAGAATAAATTTAATATCAAAGTTCAGTTTTACTTTCAGAAAAGGCCCCATAAAATATTCTCCCCTTCCAAACTCATCTATTCCCTCCATGTGTTCACTCAGTTCTGACGCCTTCAGTGACAAACTGTGATCACGGGCATATTTTTCTCCTGTTAGCTGTGTGTATCCAGCACTGTAAATGAGAAAGGGCTGCAGCTCCAGTCTGTGCACACCAGCAAGGGAGTTCCTAACATCCCAGACATACCTTTATGAAACTCAAAGTTTTATACCTTCGACGCTGTTTTATCTGAGATCATAACTTCAGATGAAGTGTAATGGCTGGGACAATGCAAAGAATGATACGACCTGGAGCATGGTCTCAGAGTACAAAGTAGATTTTGTACAAAGAAAGTGATGAAGAAGTGATAAAGTGGTGATGAGAAAGAAACCTCAGAATATTTGCAGTGGGATCAGTATAAGGCTCTGCTGTAATATGTTTAGAGATCTGCTTCTATCATAGTATTGTGCTACATGTCAATCATCCAGCGGCTCAGCAGGCACTGGTCACTTAACAGCAACACTAAAGGAGGAAAAAAACGTGTCAATTAAACAGAATAAAAATATTAAATCCCCAAATATTAAGCATACATCCAATTTGGCAACTCATTTGACTGCCTAAGGCAGTTGGTTTATAGAGTCATGTTCATTCCACTTAATATTACTAACAATTCCCAGGGAAGTACTGCATAGTTACAGTAGCTAGTACATTAATCTTTATCATATGTGCAAGAGTGGAAGCTTGGAACAGGATTAGGAAAACAGAGTGCTTATTCTTTTATCTCCAAACTGATCTCTATGCAGAAAATAATGATCTAATGAGACTACTTACTAACTGACTATCAACTTCCCTGGGGCTAGAAATGCTTTTCCGTCAAGTGCTGGGACAAAGGCTCTTGTAAGAGTTTTGAGCTCTCAGCCTTTGAGCTTCTGCTTCTTCTCTTCCAGTCAATGGGAGTGGGTCACAGGATGCAAAAACCTCATATTCCAGTTTTACACATGCTGTGGGCTAAATTAACAGTTCTGCATGGAAATCATTCTAAAAGCACAAGTCATCTTCCCCACAGATTCCTTTTGCCTTTGCTCATTAATATTGGGGTGTTTCCTCTAAAAAGCAAGTGACTCTGGAGGTACACTCTTTGAAAAAGAGCAAAACCACTGGGTCTTCCCCTTTTAAGGGAAAGCAAAGCTGAAAGGAATCCAATTGTGTTCACATTCTCCAAGTCTACTTTGTACATAAGAATATAAGAGAAGCCAGTACTGGGTCAGATCAAAGGTCCATCTAACCCAGTGTCTGTCTCCAGCAGTGATCAGCACTGGATGGCTAAGGTAAAGAATAAGAGCAGGGCATAGATATAATCATCCTTTCCCAAATATTACTCCAGCCTTCAGCAATTTGTGGAACAGGGTCTTCTTGAGCCAGAGGTTATGACTTCATATTTAAAGACCCTTAATGGATTTTTCTTCCACAGATATGTCCTACAATCTTCTGAAGTGGGAATTCCTGTGGAAATGAGTTCCACAGATTGACTAAATACTTTGTGAAGAAGTATGTCCTTTTGTTTGAATCAAAGCTAGACTCTAGTAGGTTTCATTTCGCCTACTCCTAAACCTGGAAATGATACTGAGATATTGTTCAGGTTTATCTTCCTCATGCTGGTCTTTATTATGAAATATTATGAATGATGAAAAACCCCCATACTGATATTTTATCGACACTTACTCCTCCCTTTTATTTTTTTTCCATGCTGAAGAATCCTACTCTATTTAGCTATTTCCTGTGCAGAAGTTGTTCCTTATCTTTATCATTTATCCCCTAGTTCTTCACTATACAAGATCCTTCAGTAACTGACTCAGGAGACATGTCCAAAGCAAAGAGACCAAGAAAATCAGCCGACTTTAATCCACCAGTTCCCAGGAATTATGCTCCACAGTGTACAGGGATAACAAAAGAAGAAATGCACTTTGATGGTACATTTTGTTGGGTTTACTGTGTTGATAGGAGCAGATCGGTGTGAATTTGCTCATTACATCACCCAAAGTCTTCCAAGTACAGTTTAATATAGGTCTTATAAGGTTTGTATAGAAAGTGATTTTCAGAACCTAAATTAATGACAGAAGTTCCCCTCTCCTCCTCTTTCCACACCACTAGCTAAAGCTTACAGATCCCTCTAATGAAAGATAGTTTGTGAAGCCGGTAGATGGCCTAATCAAAGGACATTAGGGAAGGACATTCCAGAAATGTGTAAGTATTCTAGGAGACACTGTGAAAATTCAAGGAAGACAAATTCATCCTGAAAACACAGGCACTATGTTGCATTCAAGTCCTGAACTTGAACTACTTGGGAAAGGGGCGGAGAGAGAGCATGAGTGAAGCTTGTCCTGTTTTCTAGGTTCTCCACTGAACATTTGCTGTGGCTGCTGTTGATGACAGTCCCTGCAGCCTGACCCAGGCAAACTTCTCTTCTAAACCCAGGCTGCCATGTTCATTAAGGCAGCCCATCGACAATACACGGCCCATTAAGATCCCCCTTTCCATGGCTGCTGTAAATGCCGCAGGAGGCTGTGCTCTGCCCGACTTTCGCTGGGAAAGGGGCGCTGCTAGAAAACAGGCGGCGAAGCCAATGCCTCTGGGTGGAAGCCCGCCGTGCTAAGCCCTCCCGGCCGCCAGCAGCCCCTTCCCACCCTTCCCACCCCTGCCGCGGCGGCGCGGAGCTCCCAGCGCGCATCCCGGGGGTGCCGGGAGGCAGCCGGGCGGGCGGCAGGAGGGCTTAGGACCCAGGGGGACGGCAGTGGAAGGACCCAGGCTTTGGCGCACACGCCTCCTACCAAAAAAAAAAAAAAAAAAAAACACAGCCCCGGGGAGC
>VZRS01000306.1:133081-235713 GCA_013398055.1 Ifrita kowaldi | reverse complement strand
TCCCTTCCCTTCCCTTCCCTTCCCTTCCCTTCCCTTCCTCCACACAATGAGAAGCCACAGATGCTTCTCTCTGGCATAACATATAAAGCAGAAAGAAGTCAACAGTAATACATCACCATTGCATTTCATATTTTTTGAAGGAACATAATCTTTCGAAACACGGAGTAAAAGAACTGCAAAATTAGATAAATGTCATGTTATTAAACATGTGGTACTGAATATCTCGTTAATATGTTTTGTTCTTTCTTCTGTATCTTTGTGTGGATGTTGTAACACAACTTCTCCAGCATTTAGGCATTTTCAGACACCAGTGTTATGATTGTGTGTTGTCAGATTTCTACATACAGCTTCATTATGGGGTTTGGGGGTCAGAATTAATGTTTTGCACGCTGTTGATAATTTCTGCTGCAAGATGTTTCTATATTATTGGAGGAACTGGCCTCTGTCCAATAGCAGCCACGGTGCTTTTGCTTGGTGACACTTGCAGCATGACTGACATGGAGGTGCCTCATAAACTGCTGCTTCTTTGGCATGCCACAAGTTCAGGCCACACGTTCCCATAGGAGTCTGCAGATTATCTGTGATTGGTGAATACTTACAGTTTAAAAACTGTGATTTGAAGAGAAATTTAACCAACGTCTTGAGGTTAAGGCTGTTTAACTTTTTTATTTATATGTTGTTTAAGTTCTCCTCCTTGGCATGTGGTCCAATTCCTTAACATTCAGGTAGTTAATAGTTTTGCACATTTTGGGGCAGTTTTTTAATTTTACGTTTGCTAGACAACCTTGTCTGTCTCTCCTCCTGCCTGGCAGCTTGTAGGAATAACAGGACTACAGATTGGTGCTGCAGATGTGCCTGCCCTACATACTGTGCAGAGAGCAGCAAAGATCAGTTGAGTTTCTGCCATGTTTTGTGCCGTGGCTAAATTACCACCACTGGACATTTAGATGCAGCCTGAGGGCAACCTCTAACTAACTCAAACTAACAAGAAGATTGTAGAACGAGTAGGAATGTATGATGTATAGTTTTTACTGAACTGGAGGAAATGTTAGTTTTTGTACCCGAGCTGAGAGATTCTACCCTGGGAAAACATAAGAAACCATCAAATTCCCCACACAGCTGTTACAGTCACAAACATTCACTATTTTCATAATGACAAGAAGCAACAAATCCCTACTGAAGGTTTACAGGAGCACCAGCACTTGGAGCAGAAAGACTTGCAATATTTAACTCATTTATGTTCACTGGGAGAATCTAGTCCCTTAGGAAAGACTACAGAGAAGTAGTGGTGAGGCCACACCCAGAGTATTGTGTCCACTTCTGGGCTCCTGAGTACACGAGAGACATGAACATGTGAGAGAAAGTCTGACAAAGGGTCAAGAGGATAATGAAGGGGCTGGAGGGTCACTCACAGGAAGAAAGGTTGAGAGTGCTGGGACTGTTCAGCCCGGAGAAGAGCAGGCTCAGCGGGATCTCATCAGTGTGTTCAAATACCTGAAGGGAAGATGCAAAGAGGATGGAGCCAGGATCCTTTCAGTGGTGCCCAGTGCCAGGACCAGAGGCAATGAGCACAAACTGAAACATGGGAGGTTCCTTTTGAACATCAGGAAATATGTTTTTACTGTTAGAGTGACTGAGCACCAGCACAAGTTCCCAGATAGGCTGTGGAGTCTCCCTCCCTGGACATACTCAAAAGCTGTCTGGACAGAGCCTTGGGGAACCAGCTCCATGAGGCCCTGCTTGAGCAGGGGGTCGGACCAGATGCACTCCAGAAGTTCTTTCCAATCTCAGCCTTTCTGTGATTCTATAAGAATCTGAGCAGCAGCCAGGCTATTGGACTTGGGATATTAGATAGGCCTGTTGGAAACACCCATAGGGGGTTTGCTCTTTGCAAGACATAAAGGAATGATACACTTTGGGAGTCCTGATTGTGCTTTTGCAGCCTAAGGGGATTATATTGGAGATACTGGGAACATTGCAGTCTACCTCTCCATTTCCTTGTGTGCAATATGGCTTCATGTTTATCGTACAGTGCAGAGCATTATGCATAGAGAGGAAAGATTCCCTGGATGTTAACATGCAAGCTTATGGCTCAGGAGAGATATGATCTGTTCCCAGCTCTGTGAAATGTGTCCTCTGGGATCTCAGGCAAATCACTCAGGGCTATGCTTCTCCCCACAATCTGTGGAAGATGCCAGGGTCTTGCAGCCAAGGATGAGAGTCAGTTTTGCTCACTGCTCTTTTGAAATTGGTTCATGGAGCTGGGGTAGGTCCCTTTTTATGTCTGACTACTCCACTTCCAGTGCAGGTTGCTACTAAGGTACCACAAGGCCACAAAGTGCCACAGGAACCATTCCTCTAGGTACAGGTACGGATTCATCCTCCCCTGTCCTTATGGAGCAACCCTTGCTGAGCAGAACATAGCCCTAAGATGTTTTCCAGAATTAACATCAAAATATTTTTCAAAAAGAAATTTAATGAGATTACACCCACACTCTGAGATGAAATCATTCTATATTACCACTTTCCCTCCCTCCCTGCCCACTCCCTTCCTCTCTGGCATGATTTTAGCAGCTAATATCTGTATGAATGCTAGGAGTTAGGAATTATATAATGAGCCAAACCTTAGCAGTGAGGCCTCTTAATACCAGGTGAGGATGAAATGTTAGTGCCTTCTCAATTTGAAAATTGTGGTAATTAAATTTCACATGGCGTATAGCTTTGGACTGGGTGGAAAACACTTGGTAGATAAAGAGATAGCTAAAATCTTTGTGGAACTGAATTGGATGGGGAAGGGCCAAATGGACATGAGATGCTTAAAGAAACAAGAGGTGTCACAGGGACAGTTAAATGGGCAGGAACAAAATGATCCAGACAAGTGCCATCATCACTGAAGGCAGGTTTTGGCCAATTTTCCAGGGCATGCAGTGCAAATGGGGATTGAATGCTCACCCAGAAGCTGTCACTGAAGAGCGAGCAGTAAGGCACATTAAAATCTTTGAATGAAAAGTGCTTTGTATATTTTGGAAAAGTACTATTTTCATTTTAGTTTGCATAGTAAATATTACTATACATTTTATTATTAACTTTTTTTTTTTCTGAGGATCATGCAAAAATATAAGCTGCTTGTCTGAAAACTGTATCCCACTTTCAATATGTTACCCATGCTGAACACTCACTGTCCCTTGTCATTCCCTTGTTGGGACTGAAAATGAATTAGCCAAAATTGTATGTGATACCACAATTTTGGTGGAAATTTCCCTCCTTGTTTTGGTGTTAATATGTTTTGTTTCAAATCTCTGTAATTTTATTTTTCATTTAAGGCTGAATTTTTTTGCTTTGGAGGGATGATTTATTATAAGGGGCTGTGAAAAGACATTGGAAGAGCAAATAGTCCCTTGGGAACAAAGAGTCACAAGACAGAAAAACAGCTGTTGAGACTGTAACACACTCTAGTGTGCCAACAGGCAGCAACAATGTTCAAAACAGGGAAAGAAGGCCCATATCTTCATTTGGAAGGAAAAACAACCCTGCACCAAACTGAACAAAGATGTAAACATCTAAAAAATTGGCAGATGGATCAGAGCTGTACACAACACCGGAAGAGAAGGAGGAATTGCCATGAGTGGGAGGAGGTGAAAACGGAGATGAAGCTTCTGTTACATCTTGGGAATCAGAATAAATCAGAACCATTTGAGAAAGTGCAGTGACAGTTAAACTGGGTAGCTATGGAGCACTAAATTTATTGTCAAAGTTAGCAGTGGGAGAACCAAATCATTCACTGATGTATATCAGGCTCCTTGAAGGCAATGTGTGGATTGCTAACCTCATGATTTGCCCTACCGTTCTGAGAGTGACAAAATTGTTCATCCATATTTTAGATTATTTTGCAATCTATAACTTCACACCAATAAAGTATTTTAGTGCAGTCTGTTCCGAGTGATAATCAGGATAATCTATAGATAACTGTAATCCGTGGTTATAGCTCAGCTCCCTATCAGAAAACTCTGAAATGCATTTAAAAATGGATCATTTGTTAGAATGAGTATTTGTAAGTCGCTTTTTGGTGACAACATCTGATGGGAAAGAACTGTATCTACCTCACCTTGGGATAATCCTGGGCATTTAAATTAGTTAAAAACAGTAGGAAACTTTAATAAAAATAAGTAGAATAGTTTTTGGCATTAAATAGTTGGGGAACCAATAAGAAAGGCCAGACTTTATCTCCTTGGTCAAATCACATTTTCTTCTGGAGAAGACTGCAGTTGACCTTTCAAGAATTTGCCTTATTGCCAAAGAAGCATCTTGGTGGGAGACAGAAAAGGAGCAGAGGAAGGGTCAATTTTACTCCCATAAACTCCTAGAAACATGGAAAACAGATGAAGTGGGGATTGTGTGTGTGTGTTTGTGTCTGTTATCTGCTGCTAGTCCTTGGATGTTTTAGAACAGATCCAGAGAAGATCCACAAAAATGATCAGAGGGCCGGAGCACCTCTCTTACGAAGACAGGCTGAGAGAGTTGGGGTGGTTCAGCCTGGAGAAGAGAAGGCTCCAGGGAGACCTTACAGCAGCTGTCCAGTACCTAAAGGGGGCTTACAGGAAAGATGGTCACAGACTTTTTACTAGGGCCGGCAGTAATAGGACAAGGGCTAACATTTTTAAACTGAAAGAGGATAGGTTCAGATTGGATATAAAGAAGAAATTTTTTTATGGTGAGGGTGCTGGAGCTCTGAAACAGGTTTCCCAGAGAAGTTGTGAATGCTCAAACATTGGAAGTGTTCAAGGCCAGATGGAATGGGGCTTTGAAAAACCTGATCTAGTGGAAGATGTCCCTGCCCATGACAGGGAGGTTGGACCAGATGACCTCAAAGGTCCCTTCCAAACCAAACCATCCTGTGATTCCACAATTTTGTGATTCTAAGCCACAGGAACACTAAAGGTGTAGTAATTCATACTAGGTCCTAAGCCAGAGCTAATGCAGACCCCAGATAATCTTTTTGCTTCCAGACCTCTGCTTAACACCTTTGAGAACAAAGAGTTTCCATACTCTACCACTTACTGTCAAGACTAGGGAGGGACCAATCCTGGCACCACACTCCCCTAGTGAGTGTCACGCTTAAATACTCCTAGCTCTCCTAAATAGCTCATGGAGGCAATTGCAACAAAACCCATGATTTATGCAAGAAAATGCTAATGTCACCATTAAGTTGAGATCTCAGTCACAAAATATTGGCCTGGCTTCTGTATGGCCTACCGTAATTTAATCAGTGGAATTTGGTTGATACCACAGAAGTAATTCTAATTTGGTCTAACAAAAGCAAGATAAGATAAATAACTGTTACGTTATTTTTATACAAGGAATCCACCTTTATTACAGCTCTAATTTCTTTAAGAATTGAATAGCCTGCACTCATGGACTACCCCTCAAAACCTGGGGACTTGTCCTCTGGAATCATTTGCACTCCTTAGTGCCTTTTCAAAGCCCTCTTTTCTCCAGCTCTGCCTTTCCTCGAGTTTTCCCAGGCTGATCAATCATCAGATACTCTGCTCTGCAGGTAGCTCTTTTCAACTCCAACTCCACAGTGAATACAGAAAGAGGATGCTTAATAAACTCTCCTTTGTGTCACCCACAGAAAAGTCCAATTCATATTGCTGTTAAATGAAAAGCTTATCTCCCACCACAAATGTCCTTTAAGCAAATATGCAGAAACAGTCTGTATTTAAATTTTGGGATCTCATCCTGGGGCTGCAGCTGTGGCATCTAAAATGTAGTTTTTATCAATAATATGTGAGGTCACAAAGGAGGGAACTGAGGCATCCCTTGTGCTCATTGACTTCCAGGTCCTGCAACATAACTTGGAGCAAATCCGGGACCAAGACATGCTGTGGCTGCTGCCCTCCCCTTTGTTTGATCTGAGAATGCTGAACCCAGGGGAGTAGCTGAATGAAATGGTTGTTTTGCTATAAATAATTCATAACTTTCCAAACAGCTTTCTTCAAATACAAAAAGTATGTCTTTTACTGAGGGATTTCCTTTAAATTTTTAAAACCAATTTTTCTTTTCCAGAAATTAGAAAGAGCGATCAGTTAAGCAGTGGGGGGGAGGTGTTTGCTTGTCTGTTTCTGTGATGGCTGAAAAATTGTATGGATCTTGATCTTTCCTCACACATATATCACAGTGGAACAGACCTTGATCTTATTTCACACAAGTGTAGCTACACAGACTTCGATGACAGCCTCTTGCTAATTATGTCACTGAAATGTAAGAGATTCACTGTACCATTTTGCTCATACATAACAGCTTAAGCAGATTTTCTTCTAACACTTGTAAAAACAAATTCTAGGTAAAGTACAAAAATCAAAATGAAATTCAGAACTAGGTATTCAGGAAAGCTACAATATACAGAAAAAAGGAATTTTGAATAAAATATGTCCCTTTTCAACTAAAACACCAACCCTGTCAGATTGGATACATCAATAACTTATTTGTGGGAAGGTTCCCATGAAGATGTATTGAGTCTCAATGGGAAATATTTTCAGTGAAGTTCTAAAAAGTAGAAATTATCCGTGGTATCGGTGGAGTTCTGTTTTTTTTAAAAATCAGTTTTACAGTCAGCTCAGGATCTTATTCAAGGAGAGCTACAAGCTTACAGTACAAGTGATAAAACCAAATCAAGCAGTTGTTCTACTTAGTATGGTGAGGGTAAATCTGTCTACCTGTGAAGCTGAAATGTTGCTCCTTTTAGGGGTGGAAAAAAATTACCATTATTTTTGCTGTTATCATCCTTGGCTTGAAGTTAGGATTGCTGCAACTTCCACATTTCTGTAAGACAACTTTGAGAAGCGTATTCTAATAGTAAGTTGTTACAGCTTAGTATTAATGGTCAATAAATCAGATTGCTTTTCTGAAATTTATGCATACATACATTCAAGATGTTAGTGACTGCCTTATCTTAAATGCACCCATTCTGAAATTATGTGACTGCTATCCTCCTACATATTAAGCATACAAAGAAATTTTATGGCTAAATAAATTCAGAAATGCATTCTTACAAGCTTTATATACACATTTAATCTTTCTTTTATATATTTTCTTTTTCTTTTAGTAAGTGATGGAATAAACAACACTTTCCTTTGGAAGGATTACAGTACATGTGAACGGCCTGTTACTCTGCAAGAATAAGAAAAGCCCTTTGCTTCAATTTGTTAAATATCAGCTTGATAGCAAAAAGCATCTGAATGGCTCGCGCTCACAGTAGACCATCAGTTGAATGGGATCAGCACTTCTACTAAAATATCTGAAGTTAAGGATTTGGAAAAGAGGTTTTTGCAGAGATGACCCATTTACAAGCTGGACTTAGTCCAGAGACTATAGAGAAAGCCCGCCTGGAACTGAATGAAAACCCAGACATTTTGCACCAGGATATCCAGCAAGTCAGGGACATGATCATCACGAGGCCTGACATTGGGTTTTTACGTACAGATGACGCCTTCATCTTGAGATTTCTCCGAGCCAGAAAGTTTCACCAAACTGAGGCCTTCAGACTGCTGGCTCAGTACTTCCAATACCGCCAGTTAAATCTGGATATGTTCAAAAACTTCAAGGCCGATGATCCAGGAATCAAACGGGCTCTGACAGATGGGTTTCCGGGAGTACTGGAAAATCGCGACCACTGTGGCAGGAAGATTCTTCTGCTTTTTGCAGCCAACTGGGATCAGAGTAGGTAAATGTAGATAGTGTCCTTATCTTTTTACACACACTCACATTCAACTCGTAATGGAATATTTGTGACCATCCTTGAAGCAGCAAGGCCATTTTCAGCAAAATATTTTGTAACCATATATCCATTTCACTATACCTTCCATCTCACCTGATCACCTGCCAGTCCTCATTATTAGGACATAAGACCTTTGAGAGATAAGGGTATATCAGTGTGTCATATAAGTAGCTCATGTCTGGGGTTTTTTTAAGAAATATTTCCAAATTTTAGCCAGATAATGTTTTTTCCCTATACACACATTAATGTCTATCATAAATTACTTCAGCTGTATCATAGGCCAGCTGAACAGGTTGACAGAAAGCAAGTGTCTCAAAGCATGTGGAGGTTCTTGTAGCTCTCCTGGTGCAGAAGAAACTGACAATATTTATTCTATCTTCAGACTTTCTAACAGATTGTTTGTTTGTTTGAATCATTTTGGGAATTGCAGCCTCTGCTCTATTTCCACAAACTGCATTGTGATTTCTACACACTCTGGTTGCTCTATGTTGTTAGTCCGATAAATGGGAGATTCACACGAAGCGTATTTTCTGTTCAGGTAATTTCTTTACAAAGTGGCATGAACAAAGATCTCTCCCAGCCATTATTATAAAATACTGTCCTTAAATGTTAATGTGATTAGTCAGCTTTCACTACATATTTGAAGAGGTACAGAGAAAAGGGGCTAGTCCAGGAATGCCATGTTCACATTGTCCTCATCTTCGTAAGTCATTCCATTCCAATTTCCCTGCCTTCATGGTGAGATGGAGAACTGTAATCAGCTGTAGGGTTACCATGTGTTCTGTTGAATCCTGAGAAAAATCATATGAAAGAACAAAATTCAGATTCAGGTTTTAAGTATCATCAGTTCTGATGATTTCTAGGTAGGATTTTGTCTTGTGATGGTCTAAAGTTTTTGATGAAAAAGTCTTATCCTTAGGAGTCAATAGATTGGAGCTTCGGATTTACATCATAGAAATTTTTAGAGAACAATGCACATATGCCTGCAATTTTTCATGTCAGTTGTTTTTTGGGAAAACCTTTCATCGCCACATGAAAAGCAGAGTTCAGAAATGTTTCTGACTTTTATTTGCATGTGAATAAATGTACAGAAAAATATACAGAAGTGTAACATTGCATAATCAAACGTGTTTGGTGAAATCGTGAACTGAGGGCAGTAATAAAAGTCCTATTAACTACAAAGACGCCAGCAGTTTATCTCCTGTCTTTCTGAACTGCAAGCTTGCCTTTCTTTCAACCACAAAACTCTTCTGAAAAGAGTTGATGGCCTGAAAAGAAAGATGAATGCACAGGTATCTGGAATTAATAGAAAGCATCAGCTTTAGAGGACAGAAGCACTGTGGCTCTGCTGGTTGCATTAAGGGATTTAGGTATTATATAGAGCCAGCTTTGGGTTTCTGATTCCTCAACAAAATGAATCTCTGTGATTAACCTTGTACATCAGGGCCTGCTCTTGGAAAGCTGAGAGTGCTGGTGTCTAAGGCTACTGCAATGAGATTTTGACAGAATAATGATTCCTGTCAGATTTGGCTCAGATTTTCTGCAAGTCCTTTAATATCCACCCATGCGTATGTGTGCGTGTAAGTCTGTGTGTGCAAAAACCAAAGCAACCCTGCGTATTTTGAAAATATAATTTTAACCTTCAGAGAAGAAAAGCTGAGGCAAATAGCATAGAATGTACTTTCCTAAGATTCCTCAGTGAAATTAAAAATCATGTGCAAACCTTACCTCAGTTCAGCCACTGAACCTCTTCTCTTCTGCGGATTCAGATGGCAAGAAGTGTTTTTTCTGTGGGCTTTTGTGGCACTCCAGGTGCAACAGGGATGTAAGTAAATGGATAGCCTCCTCCTGTTTTGCTGTCTAAAGGCATCAACAAGAGGAAAAGTTGTTAAGGAGCAGGAAATGGTGGGTGCAATGTCCGATTAAGCAGCATGGAAGCAGGTTATTGACCAGAAGAAACAAAAATTTCACAAAAAACTTCAAACAGGCATTGTGCACATCTTACATAAATGTATCTTGGGCAAATTTTCTGCAGATGTGTCTTCAGTGATGGCAAAATGTTCACAAGCTCATATTTCAGCTGAGTGCTGATGGAGTCAGCCGTGATGTTGACATGCAAGAGTAAGAGCTCACCCTTCAGCATGCCCTTCCTAACTTTAATCTTATTTGCTGCTGGCTGTGCCTTCTCTTTCTTTATGATCAAATTCTAATTTACGAGGGGCTGTTTATAAAGAAATAATAATTTCCAAGGGGTCTTTTAAAATTAGAATAGCTATAATCCATAAATTGATTTTCAGTCCAGGCATTCTTACCATTTATGTGCGTGGGAGTACGGTTGCTGTTGGCATCACATGTCAAAGAGGCAGAAGAAACTTTGAAACTTTCTGTGCTTATAAATATATTGATTTTTAACAGGAAATGTCATTATTTGTGTGATATGACTGCTTGAACAAATCAGATCCAAGATGTTTCTAAGGTACGCGCTGTATCAAAGATAGAATTTCCATGTAAGCTTTTAGAAACATTTCAGCCTCCAGAATGCACCAGATAGATCTGACATCTCTAGCAAACTAGGTTTTAATTTCCAGTCTCAATGTTTCCAGCTTCAGCTTCCAGCTGCTAGATCATGTTGTTTTAAATGTACCACAAAAATATGACAGCTTCCCATGTTTGTACTTTTGTGTCCTGACCACGTCATATTTAACCTATTTTTGAGTTCACTGAGGAGGCGGCACTGTAGGGTAAGTCACTGTCAGGCAGCAAGAAGATAACGTATTAGTGACTCTGCAGCAGAGGTTCTTGTGTTCACATTTAACCATGGGGAAAGTAAAACAGCTAACACCCTTTTCCTTGAGGACAAAACAACCTCCTGTTGTCTGCAAGGTAAAGAAAACGCCTATGGGCAGCCAGCACAGCAAAGATAATATTCTGCAAAGTAATCCACTAGCTTGATGTATCACAATATATTTAAGATGCCAAAGCTTAAACAGTTTTAATTTCTTTACTCTCAGAATTGGGAAGATTTTCCAGGTTTAAAATACTCTTCATCATTCTTTTCTGGACCGTTCCAGGTGGATGAACTGAATAAAAATTTTCACTAATAAATTATCAAGTGATAACACTATCTCATCTGCTCAGTAGTTTTCTCCTTTTAGATACAAAATTGTCACTCTGTTCTTAACTACTCTACCCCATTTTGAGCTTATGTTCAGCTCAAATTTGCTTTCAAGTCAGTTTCCTAAAATACAAATGCCGCTGGTAAATGTGTCATACATTCTCATCCATAATGTGGGCACAGTCTAGCATGTGATTCACGCTCTTGTGCAGAGCTAAAAGTGTCCTGCTCCCCAATTATCATTTCAAAGGGTTTGTGACATCTGCAAAGCTCACTGGCAAGAATTTTATTTTTGTTTCCGCATAGTTAAAAAATATAATTATGATTGTTTTGATCAAAACCTCTTTGATAACTGAGAAAAAAACACAGGGGATAATAATTCTTATTGCCAAATCACTAGCTGAGATCTATCATGGTTCCAGAGTTACACTAATTTAGCCTGTGCTGCATAGGTTTGATTTTGCTCCGTTGTTCAGGTAGGTTTCTTAGAGATGATGTCATCACTTTCTCTCTAAGTCCTGCATAGCATATTTTGGATCTGGTAGTTAATGTTAATCACATATTCAATGCCTTCCTTTTCACTTCTCCAATATTGAATAAATAAAAATGAGCAGGTGGATAGAAAAGAAAGAGATCAGATAAGTTCCATAGTGAGGGAGAAAAAAAAACTGTTGAGCTATATTACTGCACATTAGTACAGGGGAGGGACATTTTTCACTTTGGTCAGAACTCAGGGTGTGAACCCACCTGAACCCACAAAGACTTTACTTACACCACTGCTCATAGAGCTTATTATTTTTGAATGCAAATTGTGCAGCAATAAAGACAGATAAGGATGCCAAATTGACCATGTAATGATTTTTTTTTATTAAATAATTTGCATGATAAAAAATTCCAGTTTGTAAAACAAACAAATGCATACATACAGTTTTGTTGAGACCTGATCCAGGATTTAATGTAAAAAACAATGCTCCGTGTGCTGGATTACAAATACTCTTTCTCACAGTTTTTCATTTCATCACTCTCACCAAACCTAAGCCCTCACTCCTCTGATGCACCTGTAGTGAAACTGAAGCTTTTAAAGAAGTTAGGTAAGAGAATCTTCTCAGGTGTTGGATAGAGTGGAAGTCTTCAGTAACTTCCACAGCTGTTCCTATGTCTTCTACTGTCTTCTAATACATGCTGCTTAAACACCAAGGAGATGGAGCTTTGGGTGAGCAGGTAGTTCAGCAGAAGGTGTTCATTAATCTTACAAGCAAAAATATTTCTTTCAAGGTTGTTCGGTCAGAGTAAAATTTATTTTTGTGTGGAGAGCCAGCAGAAGGACTCCAATCACAATCCTCTGCAAATGGGGGCTTGGGGTAGGCAGCACAATGTTTTCCATAGTCTTTTGCAGTAAGATGGTAATTAATTTCTGTCTTCATATCTGTGCCTTAAAAGCTGTCACATAGCTCCAAAAATTCTATGAGGCAGACAGAGAAAACCTGCTGCTTTGTTTAAAACATACAATCCCAAGTCAACTGCTAGCCATAAACCGTCTTTTATTAATCAAGATGTCAAATGCCAGATACTTACCATTCTGTAGGAAAGTGTACTGAGGCTAAAGGGAAAGGAAATATTCTGACATAGTGGTAAACCAACAGCTATAAATATTTTAAAGGATCGTGATAAAAACCAAGTATGTTCTTGCTGAGAATGCTCAAAGTGGTATAATTAAAAGGATATTATCATCATCAGATCCTGTTGGTATAAAAGAATATGTCTCAAGTGCTGATTGTTCCATTATATTTCAAGCATAGTCTCAGATGCTTGGAAGAATATGAGGGAATAAACATCTGTTGAGACTGATTTATAGTCACAGGCAAACTGTGGCAATAATTCAGCCTCATGTCTGTTTATCATGAGAGATTACAGCTGAATTGCAGCCAGTCCTAACACCAGAATGATTTTTATGCATTAAGTCTTTGGGTTTGGTTAGGAGGTAGTGATTCTCTGTTGGGAGATGCTTACGGTAATGCAGATTGACATTGTGGTTCAAGCATTGCATTGACCAATAAATAGCTCAGAAGCACACTGCATAAAAGAAGAATTCATATTACATTACTGAGCTGGTCTGAAATGGTAGCAGAATTCAGGGTAGTAGGGGAAGGCAGCATAGCGTAAGCAGAATACTCATTTTGAAGAGTAACAGATGTGCAAATTAAATGTTGGACAAAGAAGACAAAAAGAAGCCCTGTCTTGAAATATTTTTATTTGTTTGAAGGAAGCAACTTAATTCAGTTAGTACCATTTATTATGGAAGCCATATTTGGGAAGGCAATTGTAGCCCATATGAATGACAGCAGGATGACATACACAAATGAGAATCCTGCGTCGGGCTGAGTAGGGAATCCAAGAAGAGAAGAAAAATGTCTGAAAAAAGAGAAAGAAAAACAACAGCTGGGAAAGTTATGAAGCATATGTTGAAGAATGAGAGAAGCCTGGCTGAAAAAAAAAAAAAATCCACGGAGAGGGATTGGCAATCAAACACATTTTGAGAGGGAAGAGGTGACTGGATGGTGTTGGGCTGAGGGCTGACTGAAGAGCTGTGAAGGACAGTGCCTGTGGGTGAGAAACACAGTTGCAGGAGCTTGCCTGCGAGGTAACACAGGAAAATGTAGGGCAGACTGGAGAGTGGCTCTATGCCACTTTCCTCCTGTGGTGAAAAGAAACGAAATCCAATTCCCATGCTTTATAAAGTGGAAAGAAGGACAGATGATAAAGAAAAATGTACAAACACATATACACAGCAAACACATAGATGCACATACACATCCCCTGCTTTTCTTTGCAGACTGTCTCAAAAGACCAAATTTTTGTGTGAGGGTTTATGTCTGGGTGTCAGAAAAGAGAAACTGCATACAGTTGTGATAGCACTCGTCCCTAAAAAAACCACCCATAGTCCTACAAGGGCTGTGTGTGTCATTGTCACAGATGGGATCTGCAAAAGAACACTATAACAGAGCTACGTCCACAGAACAGTAGGAAGCCAAGCAATGTGACATCTGTCTTGGCGTGGTTCTTTGCCCTTTTGAATTTTGGAAACTGCTGGAAACCATGAATGAAGGCTCTTGTAAATAGCAGCTTTTTGAGGTGAGGCTTTGTAGGAAGACACCAGAATGCTTTTTTGTCAGTGCACTTCCCAAATCAAGTTTTCTCAATATCTAATATCCTGATCAGTTTCTAACTTGCCAACCTAACTAAAAGCAACTAAGGCTAAGTCAGGCATTGCAGCAGGAACAGACTGCAAAGAGTCAGGGAAGGAAAAAAAAATTAATTCTCTGGCCAGCTATTTAATAAGCTACATGCAGTAGAAGCATCAGGAAAGAGTGGAAATACTCAGCTGAAATCCTTAAACACATTTGAAACTTTTAAATTTAAATACTTCCTTGATATATTGTTTCCCCAGGCCATGATTTATTTTAGACTCTTTCCTCTGAACTCTGAGCCCTGTGTCAATTGCATTTTATGTTGAAATATCTGCTTTTTTCACTCTGGCAAGTGCTGAGCCTCCTCCAATTCCAGCATCCTCAGAGCAGCACAAGGGATGCTTAGGAGCTGGTGCTGTTAGCAGACCAGGTGATCCCACAGGAGTTACAGCACACAGCATGAATTTGGTGGGGATGTCAATGTTGTGGGTGGCTGCTCAGTTGCATGAAATAGCTGAACAGCACACTGGGGTGAATTCTACCTTGCCATCACAGTCACCCTGCTTCAGGGTATTTCTTTGCCATGGTGAAGCTGGAGGGTGACACAGTTGGTCCTGTGGTTACGCTGGTGAGAGTGCCATGGCCATGAGATGCTCTCAATGATGTGGGAGATTAAGTGGTATGAGCACCCATCTGCCACATACACCTAAAAATTTAACCAAGCAGATAGAATAGGAGGACAGGGGAAAGGATGCAGGAGTAAAGTCATTCCAATAAACTAGATAAAAAATTGAATTGTTGAAGATCTTCTGTATTTTGCCTCCTCTGCCATGGGTAAACCAATAAAAGAGTTGGAGCATCATAATTAATATGTCATGACTGGAGATTTGATTCCTAAAGATGAGAAAATGCAATCACTTCTTAAGACAGAGGAAATTTTGGTCTTTGATTCTGATTGCACTCTCACAGCTTTTGTTTTTAATAAGTGCATCAGCCACAGAGGCAGCAAAAAAGCAACTATCCCTTGTTCACAGACCATGATAATCTCAGCTCTGGAAACTTCCTGGAGGGTCCATTTGTTGCAGGGACAGAGGGCAAAGCAAGCCAGTTAGCCTCCTGCTGACACTATTTCCTATGTAACTGCTTATGAAAACTGCCCATGCTGAGCAAACCCAAGCTAGTAAAGATTCATTTTTAAGAGAAAGGTAATATGCAAATACCATTTTTTTCATAGAGAGATGATATCTCTTTTCCACTTTTCCATTGCAGAAGCGCAGTGGATGGCGCGTGGCTGTGCATGTATTAACACGTGGTGCCAGTTTTCCTTCACATATGCAATATAAATCACAGCACCGAGTAATGTTACGATGCCAGAGGTTCAATAAAAACCTATTTGGAAAGGGTATGTGGAGTATATATGGAAGGTATTTATATAATATCCCATAATACCTCTTTAGGAACCAAAATTCAGGATTTGATTGAAATTGTAAGATAGTGACTGCTGTGTCAACACACATAAGAAAAAAAATACTTGGTTTTCAGTGGCAGATTAGTATGCTCTCTATTTTAACCTTGCCAACCTGCTGTGTGCCAAACCTCTTATTAGGGACCTGTTCCTCTCAGGAGAACCTTTGGTCTGATCTCACAGAACCACACTCAATGTACTTTCAAAGACACACACTCTCACATACTGCACCAAGACCTGATGGTCTGAATTAATGAAGCAGGAAGCTCAAGACTTTTTTTAAAAACTTTTTAAACCAATATGCTTTTCTTCATTGTGTTCCAGCTATCCCCACATCTTCCTCATTCTTTCCTACAGAAAGTCCTGTGCTGCTTTCCCCAAAGTCTCAATCTCAGCTCCTCTGGTTTGTAGCATGTCAGTAGAGGAGCTGAATTCCATAGATTCAGATATGAATGAAGCAACATAGGTGAAAAAAGGGGGTAACAACACAAGACCACTGCTATGGTGTGATCAGGAACATTTGCTCCCTTTGCCAGGGTTAAACATTTCACTCTTTCCTTCCTCCTGGCTGCCTTTCACAGCAAATCCAAGAGATGCCAGTCATGTGTATTAGGTATGCACAGATCAATCCACAGAGTATGTGCGCTGCCTGCACCCCTTCAGAGTGCTAGGCTATGTGTTAGCACACAGGATTGCTTTTGTATAGGTATTTTAACCAGGGAAATCTACACCTGAGTGTGATAACCCTATCTAAGGCACCCTGGAGCTGTGCTCCTCTAAGCTGTTCCCACTTTGCAAGGTTTCTCCATAAGTGTGCATTGCCTTGCTTTCCCAGGGTTAATCCGACCTGTCTGTTGTACAGGTACAAAAGAAGAAATGTGATTTATATTAAAGGAGAAAGAGACTGATGAAAAATCCTGCTTCCAAATATACTGCAATATTCATTTGAAAACTAAGTTAAAAAAGGAGGAGGAATAAACTCCGACTTAGGGGGAGAGGGTGGGAAATCTTTCCATTCCTTAGGTTCTAATTTACATGTAAGACACTTCTAGCTGGCTCCTGCAATTCAAATTCACTTTTATTCTGATAAAGACTTCAATTCTGTTTGAATAGAAGAGTTTTGCAAGTCTGGGGAGAATGGCAATTTGTGTGTGCTGTGCTGCCAATGAGTGCCTTTTCTTTTTCCAGCATCGTACTGTTATTCTCTGCTAAAATGTATACACAGGTACATGCACTTTCACTTTCTTTTAGAGAACATTTTATGTGAATCATTTAAAAGATTCTGATACTTCAGGATCATTTTGGGATTTACTTCAAAAAGAGGCTTAGCAGATATAGGCTCCTTGTTAAAAGCCAAGGAGACTTGTGAGACACCAGACACACCTGACATTACTGGTTTAGTCCTGGCTGACAGGTTTGTCTCTGCTGGGATTTTCTCACCTTTTGATTTGTTAAATCAAGTATTTATGGGTAACTAATATTAACTGGGCACAAAAGGGTTTTGGGGCAAAGGATGGACTACAAATGGAATTATAAAGGTGATACCATGCAGGAAGCAAAGAGTCTGAGCTGTATTACAGGAACATTGTCAGCAGGACACCAGTAGTTACTCACCTTTACCCACCTCAACTGTCCTGTAGCCTAAGTACTAGCACAAGAGACAAGCCTGAACTAAGTCAGCAAAAGAATAGCACAACAAGAAGTCTGGAAAATATGACAATGTAATACAAGTTGAGGATAATAAGAGGTGGGATACAATTCTTCCTATGTATGGTGGTTTACCTTAACAAAATGTGGTAGTAATCAGTGGATATATAGAATACAAACAAAATTATCTCAAATATTAAACAGAATTAGATTTCCAAGTATTAGAAAACATTTTGCAACTAAGATAGAGGTAATTGTGGCATTCTGTGGACTCCTCATCAGTAATGACACTTCTGGTACGCTTTGCATCAGGCATTTGCTTCAATACCTTATGACTCAGTATGCTTCTCATGCAGAAACGAAAGCAGTGCATTTACTTGGCTGTTAAACAATGTTGCAAAATATTAACCAAAGCTAAGTCAGCCTGACGCAAGGGAATGGAGTGGTCAAGAGTTCTGCCAGATCAGGGGGGAAAATCATGGAGAGCCTGAAATGTGTTGTTGTGGAGTGAAACTAACTGCAACATTTTTTGATTCATTTTGCAGAGACTTGATCACTCGCAGTTCTTCTTCGACACTGCATAAGGCCTTTCTAGTAATGTTTTGGTGAAGTCAAAATACTGTCTAGAATAAAGAGAAGTATGTACTACAGCTACGTTTAAGAAAATTAATTCTGCTGTTGTAATGAATGTGTCCTAAGGCTGTGCAGAGATCTATAGAAATGGAGTGTCCCTGCCTAATTTTCCCCTTTCAATATAGACTAAACTGTGAGACAATAACATACAAAAAAAAAGGACAACCAGTGTAGTATTAAGAACCCTGGCAATTTTAACAAATCATCCCATGATACCAAATTATAACTCTAATATATTAATTCTTCTGAAAGCCATATCTTCCCTGTTAGGGTGCAAACATCTCTGATAACATCTCCTGGAAAGTAGGCTTTGCTACTTAGAAAAAGTTGAAAGTTAAAAGGCAAAAAAAATAATTAAAGGTTTTCTGGGCTTTTTTTGGGTTTTGGGGGTTTTTTTATGGGAAGGAACAGATGAAAAAAATCAGGTATTTCTTTGCAAACAAGCTTATAACAATGACTGCATGTAAATGCTTTCCAGAAACAAGAGGAAGTAAAAATAAGGTGGGATTTATTTGTTCAAGATTTACACATTTGCCTCTAATACTCAAGTTTTACTTCTGGAATTTTTCTCAAGGCCACATAACTATACTTGCTGTGTCAATGTCTGCTGATCCTTTTTCTGCCTCTGTTTGGCTGACTTTTGACAAAACAGGGCCTCCCTCCAGTCTGTATCTTTATTTCAGTGCTTGTGTTTGGAGTAAAAAGTCCTGGCTGCTCCAGCTATCTGGTTCCAGAGATGCCTCCTTCAAATATCAACATAGGGTCTGGCAGGACATCACTGTGCATTGAGTTCAAAAGCACCAGGTCTTCTTCTGTTATTTACTGAACTTAATTCTTACATATGTTGCTTCATTAACAACTATTTATAATTGAATTAGTAGCACAGAGTAATGACTTCAATTAATCGCATTTCTTCAATAATTTACTGTTGACTATGTAGAAATTCTTATTAGAAGTGTGAAAAAATTATTTTGAAATAATTATGTTAGCTTCATAATAAAAAGAAATACAAACAGAAATAGAGGAGTACAAATTACATTATCATTTTACAGTTTCCAGTTGGCTAGAAACTTAAAATGCAACTCTTTCCCCCAGAAACAGCAAACCATAAAACAGCAGTTCCCAGAAAGAAGAGACTAAATCTTCACACCTATAAGTGGAGATTGTATAGAGACCGGAGTAATTTAGGAGGTTGCTGATAACTTCTTTAATAAGGAATTAATGAAACTTTTATTTCAGAATCCCTAACATTGCAATTCATATGGAATTCTCTTTTCAGTTCTACTCACTTTAATAGTTTATGAACCACTTAGATTGTTTTTCACTGGCAATTCCGAAGAAAATTTGATGGTCTGCCAAAATAATTATGTAACGTTATTATTCCAAGGCGAGGACTACACTGCACCTGCAACACTCATCTGTACCCTACTGGGAATTGCTGGCATATACCAAAAAATTGTACTGGCTTCAGGGGAATGAGGGTTATCAGGCTGGGCTTCTTTTCCCCATTACCACACATCCAATACAAGGCTCCACAATTCTCTTTCTGCTGCCTTTGGGATCTCGGCTTAAGCAGCTACTACACACTGTTGCTGTTAGCGTGTTACACCAAGGTCCACCCCATCCCATTCAATAAAAATCCTTCATGCTGCTAGATCATGGAATTAGAAATCTTAGTTAAAAAGCTGAAGTTATTTCAGAAATTCAAGGTTTCAAATCCAGATAATGAAATATAAGTAAAGCATTGATTAATTGCTTCAGGTAAATTGACAGATTTTTTTTTTCTTTTTTTCTCTTTTTTTTTTTAATAATGGAGAAATAATGTACTAAGCCTCTGTATTCACATAAATTGAAGTACTCAAAAATTATGAATACTGGTCTTAGAGATTTAAAATAAGCTTAATTTTCCCTTTTGTGATTATCTAAAATCATACTTTAAAAATTGATTCTAGCCTATTCTGTCCACTGATCCTGTACAGGAGGCATTTTGAAAACAACTGCAGCCCTGGCAGTTTCTAATTTTCAATTTGCAGCCTGAACTTTTAGATTTTTGTTCCATAATTGGTTCATCTTCTTTGAGAAGGCCAGTCTCAGCACTGTTGTATTTCTAAATGAGCTGGGCCAATAACATTAATTTGTTCAGATTGCTGCTTTGGAAAAATTTCAGGAGAGTCATGTTAGGCTCACATCTTCTGCCTTTGTCCTTCAATTCTCTCAGGAAACCATAATTTGCAACCTGAAGGCCGAATAAACACCCCCAAAACCTCAACCCATTGCAACAGACTACTGTTTTCAAAGAAACCTTGCACATCCCAGGGATACTCACTTTCACAGCATCAGCTGGTTGAAGCCATCTCAGGATCTCAACATTTTTTATTTCCCCAAACCCAACCAATTTGGCCTAAGTGGTAGTAAAATCTATACAAAAAGACTTATAGCCTTCATTAGGCTTTAGGTTTGCTTCATTTCTGCCATGCATACAAGGCTTGTAACACCACGTAGAACACTGATGATAGTTGGTTTCTGTGTTCTGTAATTCCCCTTCAAAAGTGGCAATTGCCTCACCTGCCAAAGCTGTTACAGTAGCTGTCATTTATGCTGCCTATAGAATTAAATTCCTATGGTTTCTACTGCAGTGTTGTATGGTGGAGACTGATGTGTCTTTCCATAACTTTCATTTTCTACCAGCTACTTACAAAATTCATTCAGTTATCATACTTCTGTTGATTGACATATTGGGGGCATGGCACATGACTATGTGCCAGTGGAATCCAGACCTCCCAAAGCAACTTCTCTCAGGTGTTGTCCACACAGGAGGTTGGATACCCAATGAACTCTGGGGCAAACATGGAGAATGTGAGTAAAAAGACATACCTTTTTCTAATTTCTCTGCTGACATGTCACCAGACTCTTCATTGTTGGTTGGATCACAGCCTATTTTTATCTTGCTAAAGGTTCTGTAAAGTCTGCAGTCTTCTACAGAAATGGCTTATTTACTCTTTTTGTGAAAAAATAAATCTGCTTCTTTAGGGGGAATGGTTTTTGCTATTCATTCCTTCACTTTCTTCAGTGCAGTTGCATGAAATATGATCCACTCAAAAGTGGCTAGGGTGAAAATGCTCATTTTTCTTGAGCTTCATGGCACTGTATATCCTTTTCAGCATAACTGTGCAAAGTGGTTTCTTTGTGGCTAGCAGCATCATGATTCTATACAGTTTTATCAGTCTTTATTTCATAAATTTACACAGTTTCATTTTTTTTGGTCCTTCTCTCCTCTTTGCTTGAATCATTATAACAAGGTTTCAACACTGTTTCTGCAGAGACATGCAGTTAATTTTTTCTTGATGTCTGTCTTATGAATCTTCATTGCATCTGTTTTGAGTTCCCCAGTGATTATTTCTACATCAATAATATCAAGTTCCTCCATCTTGTCAGCTGTATCAAAGTTGCTTATTGTTCCAGTGGGAAACCTCTATGATACATAATACTTGACACATTTTTTAATTTATTTGTAAGAAATGATTAGAATATTTTCATGTCTGTCTTGGAACCTGAAAGGCTCCAACTAAAACAAATGATAAACCTTTTTGTGATTGACATCAGTTTTGTACATATTTCTAATATCTGCTACTTTCACTGCCCAGATTTAAGCACAGGCATAAGCCAAGCACATGCTGTTTGTCTGATTTAGCAGCCAGTTTCAGTGTTTACTGAGACATACTTGCATTTCTACTTTTTGCCACTTCTTCTCACGTCTTGGTAACCTCTTACCCAATATCTCTCAAGAGATAAATTTTCCAAGGCTTTCTGGAGTCTTGAGTAACCAGGTGCTGTTTCAATGTCCACAAATGATAATATAACTTTTGTCATTCTGAACACAGCACTCTCAAATTACTTGCATTGGTGAACAGTTATTTGATTTTAACTTTGCTATTTGATCTAGTCATCACTGAAGTCTGCGGTAAGAATGACTGTTTGCAAGCAAAGGGACAATTAGATAATTTTCTTGGAATTCTTTAATGTAAAATATGTAAATATGCCATTCGGTTAGCTAATTAAAGATCTTCCAGTGAACTTTTTAGTAAAGTTTTTTAAGATGTACAGCTAATCTTTTGCTTTGCACATAAAAGGGGTCCTGATACTTTAGACAGAGAGTAGGATTTGCAAGTGGCAGAATTATGTGGCATCATAATGCCCAGTAGTAATATTCTTTTGGTAGACACAGCTGAGGTAAATGGTGGTGTGACAAAAAATAAATGGAAATTCATGTAGGTTAGTGAGGATTAGCAAAAACTGTGGAAAACTCTAGAATGACCTAGAAAAGCAGCATTATTGTGCAAAGAAGTCCAAGAAAATGTTGGATTTTAATATGTGGCCACATCTGATATGCAGATCCTTTGCCCTTTCTTAACTTCGCACTTTCATCTGGATTTTCAATTACTTTTAACCTTCTAACAAAAGCATTGTGTCATTATGGACAGCACAATTAAGAAGTGTACTTATTGTGCAGTGGTGGTCAGAAAAGTTAATTAAGTGTTAGGCTGCATTAAGAATGAGATGGAGAATAAATAGGAAAAGATAATGAACTCTTTTATGCATGCTGATATTCCAAACTCACCTTGAATATGAAATTCACTTTACACTGTATTATTTCAAAAAGAAGGGGATGTAAAAGTATAAAACTATTTGACAAAAAAAAAAAAAAGGAAAGACGATGAAAATAATTCATTAGTGTTATGAACAAGTGAGGTAATTGCATCAGGAGAGGAAAAAAGTTCAGGGCTGTTTCAGATGGGAAGATGTTGAAGATGCAGAGAAGATACAGCTAGAGGGGACATAGCAGACTCACAGAGAGGAAACACAACACCAGGAAAACTGAATCAGTGGTGCCATTTGTACCTTCCAATAACAAAGTAAAGGAGATGCATAATTGCTTTCAGTGATTAAACAGTAGCTTCATAATGTTCAAAAGAAAATCCTTTCCCTTTCTGTAATGAAAAATTAACTTGTGAAATGCAATGGTGCAAGAAATTGAGCAAATAGCTTAGTGTGATGCAAGGATGGATTGCAGTGCCAAGAGGGAATAAGAAAAGGCTATGCAATCACAGAGTAAAGTCAACAACAGAGGTCATCAATTCTAATGCTTCTAGCCATAGCCATTCATGCACCAGCTATTCATTTTGTTCATTATTTCTACAGCTGTGCTTTGAGGAAACCATCACAACACAGGTGAGATCACAATAGGAGATTAAAAACTACCTCCTAAATGGGATCCTGATCTGTGTGTTACCACATGTCATCTCCTAAACTCCTAACAGTGGAGGCCACTAACCTGAAACCACCACAGACTCCCTGGCTCTGCTCATGCTCTGAATGAACTCTTTGCCTGTCTTCCCCATGCTCCTCTCAGGGGACACTGCTTTTGGGAATAGCCAGGCAAATTACAGCAGTGGCTCTGTCAAACTGATTTATTGATTGCAGTTAGGTGTTGTAGTATAGGGCGTTCAATAATTTCCACAATATCATAACACACTGCCTGTGATTGTCACTTATTCCTTCTCAACAGAGAAATTTGCACAGTGTTCAAGCATGACACTGCCCTGGGTACTAAAGAGGTGAGAAAATCACCAATGTGTATCTCAGAAATACTTAATTCCTAAAGGAATAAACCAAACCCACCAAAGTCCTGTTGCACTCAAGATTCTGGCCTTTCCTGTCCGCAGCAGGCTGCTGAGCAGAGTTGTACACTGCTCATGGGAGGCCAGCCAAGCCCTGCTGCATCCACAAGGACTCCTTAGGAGAGCTTGTGCTTGTGACAGGTGGCAATCAGTTGCCTGCTCCCTTTGGGATCAAGTTTCTGGAGAGCCCTGGGAGGGATTTTTTTGAACTCTCGGGAGTGTAACGATTCTGTGCTTGATCTTGGACAGATCCCCTGCTAGATGGTGTGACACTTCTGTGGGCTGAGGCAAAGGGAAGAACAGATGCCGCCTTCTCTCTGGTGGAAGCTGGTTCTATCATGTGTGTGAAGAGCCCCACCACCAGAACTCTCCCTCCCGAAGCACAGGGGCTGTGAAGGTCCCTGTTTGTCAGCCAAATTACATGTAAAAAAGGGTCTTTGCTCAGCCACATTAACATCAGGGACAAAGTATTCATTTGGTAAGGGTGCCCACAATATGAATGAGTGCATGTAGGAGGAGATTCGTAACACAGACTTGAATGCAGAGTGTGTAATTCGTGGGCTGTTGGTTGCTATGGAGTCCAACTGAAGTGGAAAGTGACAGCAAAAAGACCTCATAATACTTTTATGTACAAGAACCTCTAGCAGAAACATAACGAGGGAAAATTTTTATCTTTTTAAGGAAGTCATTGAGAGGCAATTTTTGCATGATAAAAAAAAAATTGATGCAATTTTTTTCTCAGGCTTGTACATTTCCTCTTCACTGGCTGTGGCAGAGGCTTCCAGCTCATTCTAAGCAGGAATTCAAAACCAGCCAGATATCTGTGTGTGTATGGCCTTCATTCAGTTATAAACTAAGCCATGCATTTCTAACATGAGAAATGTTAAATACAGTTCAGGTCTCAGCTCAGTCTATGCTGTTCTTTGTATCCAACACATTGCTGGATGAAGCACTTCTGAAGGAAAAATCAGTACACTCGTCTATCCAGTCTGTTGTCCTGGATGTAAAGTTACTTGTGAATTTTATTCATAGAATGACACAGATGCTGTGGGGAAAATCTTGCTATCTTTTCATTACAAAACAGGGGAGATGCTTGTTTGAAGCTGACATACTGGAACAACCAAAGATAACTACACTGGATGCGACAGAAGAATTAATTTGGAGCTCTGACATTAACTTAACGCAACCTGTGTTTTACTCAGTAGGAACTTCCTGTGCATGTATTCTCTTTTGACAGAGGAATAAAAAAAACCGTGTAATTTAGCTTGGGCATGACAAAGAAGGGTTTGGTACCCTACAAAATAAGAAAAATACCCTCATATTGTTGTGTGATAATTTTTACAGTTTGCATGTCAGTGAATTATTCAGCTAATATATAATATTCATATATTTCTTGCAGCTAACAAGTTTATATGGCTTTGAATTGTTCTATGACGGTACTTACCTACAGCAGGTCAAAATATTCTTTGTGAGCATTTGCTGCTAATGCAACCCATTTCCTCTGTGAATCACAGGCAAGCCTTGCTAATTTCTGCACATATATGTGCTATTCAGACCTCAGACAGAGGAGACAAACAAGCCCTTTTCAGTGCATGACTCAGCTGTGAGCTCCTCTGTTTGGCTGTTCGTCTTCTCTAGTGCAGGATTAGTCAAGTGAGTCACCATGTTCATCTATGATTCTTCTTTTTCACCTTATTCTTCCTGACTGTTCTTTAGCCAGGGGCTGCCCTACATTGTGCATGGTTCATGTGAGAGACCTTTCCTCACCAAAAGTGATAAGCTGTGAAGATCAGGTCTTGCAGCAGTTAGTGATTGCCATTTCCCTCTGATGCCAGAGAGGCAGGGTAGTTACTCATGATCATGAGTTTGAATCAAGACGTGAATCCTCAAGGACTGTGTGCTAATAACTTCTGGTACTGATATCAGGAGGGGTGAGGTTTAATTTTCTAAAATAAATATGCACATTAAAAAAACACAGATGTTTTCCAAGAACACATTAATGGAAGTTGGAGCTTTCTTATCAATAGTTCATGAGCGGAAAGGAGAATTTAATCTGATTAAATAAATGACTTCATATGATTTATGTACATCTTTCCAAAACCCAATGTTGACTGGATTCCAGGGGCTTTGTTTTATTCATATTTTATGAATAACATACCTTGGCTATGTTTGGGAACAATTAAAAATGTGCCTTCCTGAGTTCTCCCTTGTCCACCTGCTGTGTTGCTCATGTCTCCCCTTCTAAGCTTTTCATAGAATCATAGAATCATTTAGGCTGGAAAAGTCCTTTAAGATCATCGAGTCCAGCTGTTAACCCAGCTCTGCCAAGTCCACCACTAAATCATGCCCCTGAGTGCCACATACACACATCTTTGCATGTCTCCAGGGCAACCCTTCCAGTGAAAAGGCTTTTCCTAATATCCCTAATCTAAACCTCTCCTGGAACATTCATCCATCTCCTCTTTTCCTCTTCTCCTGTCACTTGTTACATGAGAGAAGAGACTGACCCTCATCATGACACCTTCTTTCAGGTAATCGTAGAGAGTGATAAGGTCTCCCCTGAGCCTTCTTTTCTCCAGGCTAAACAACTTCAGCTCCCTCAGCCACTCCTCACAAGACTTCTGGTCCAGACTCTTCACCAGCTCCACTACCCTTCTATAGACCTGCTCCACACCTCAGTGTCCTTCTTGCAGTGAGGGGCCCAAAATTAACACAGACTTCAAGATGCAACCGGCTTCTTGAACTTGGATTAGCTCAAATAATTTGGGGCATCCTGAAGATGTGTTTCTGGTCCTTCTTTCTGCTTCCTCTTCTGTGTTTCACTCCCAGTGGGAATCCTCCTTGCAGGGCAGTGCCAGCTCTCCCCACTTAAAAGCTAAATATGGATTTTTGCTCTCTGTTGGTGATTTTTTGTGTATGGAAGGAACAAAGCAAGATGTGGTCTCTCACTTGATTTGTATCTATGCCATGTTTGCAGCTTGCTAAATACTGTAGAGCTTTGGCCACCTTTTTAGTATTAGAGGAGAGAGGCTCTTACTGCATGCTAACTTAGGGATGTTAAGCTGAATTGTCTACAGCTGCCAAGATAGTGGCACTGGTCCAAACTTTTTTAGCCTGCTGTCTTGTGGGACAGTCAGGATTTATAGTGACAGTTTGTTTTTGCTTACTACCAGACAATTGTAATGGCTTCAGCTGCCAGTACTTCTGTACATTCATATTTTAACTATCTGAATAATCCAATTAATTTCCCTAGCATGCCTAAAACAGAGCCTGTGCTTAGCTATTCAGAAAAGGAATGTCAAAAGCCTTTACTGATGCGGTCTTCTCCAAAATGTGTTGCTTTCTTTCAGTACATCTTATCTGACCCCTTATTTTCCAACAGTCCCTCAGCTTTGTTATCCACAGATCTCTTCAAAATGACTGGTGGCAGACACATGCAAATAGATCATTTAATTTCCTTCCAATGTCTTTATCCCCTTTAATTGTTCCCATTGCACCCTGGTACTCCACTGAGCCTTTTGCTTCTCTCACAGCCTGCTTACACCTCTTATAATTAAGTAATTTCTTCTTATTTATTTTCATGTTATGCCTTTGGCTAATCTCCCCACCAAATCCCTCAGCTAAACCATATTCATTTTTTGTGTTACATTATTGCTCCTTACCACTAGCTTATGTTGAGCTAACTTCCCATTTTCCAAGGGGTATTTGAAGAGCCTCTTTTGTGGTACCTTTCCATTCAGCCAAGGCAGATAGGCGCTCTCTCTCCCTCCTCCTTTTTGTCTTTCTGGGGCTTGTGCAAATCTTTTGTAACTCATTAGTGGCTCACTTCAGTAGGCTCCATGCTGAATCCTTACAGGACCTTACATATTTCCCTTTGTGTAATTGTAATTTATTTCACTTTTTTTCTGTGTGAGAGGGTTGAACTGGTGAGGAGGGGGGTTGGAGGAGGGGAAGGGAACATTAAGGAACAAAAGAGATGGACTAATAAAAAGTGGTTCTGTGTTCATGCATAGAAAATTATTTGGATGCAAATCAGTCACAGAGCTGAATGATTTGTCTCAAAGCCCCAAGACTAGGGAGCAGAGGGCTACAGCCTCAAGTGGCACTCTGTCTGATTTCTATCCAGACTCTGCAGTCACGGAACAGTGTGCCTGCAAACAGCCCACCTGGAGGACTTGTGTGCTGCTTTCATGTCTCCCTGTACTCACCAGAAAAACGTCTTTGTGTTCACTCTGAGTTATTTCCTACACCGTGTCTTCAAATTGCAAATACATAGAGAGGGGAAGGATGTAGGCAGGGACGGCCAGATTAGTTGCAAACTAAGAAAATTGAGTACCATATCTCCCAGGTAAATAATTTTTACTGAAAGTACAAGGAAGTACCGGTGAGTTATTGCTTGGTAAATTGGCAATTTATGTAGACACTCAAACAAAGACTAGAATTCCTCAGCACAGAGTCCGAGGGGAAGATTTTGCACTGAAATATTTCCATTGTCATTTAGCGTTTGAGTGGATTACAGAAGATGCCTTGTATCCACCATTTCCAGACAGCCCCACTGGAATCGTTACACAGACTTTAAAATCATCAGTGGTAGCAGGATCACAAATATAAGTTTGAATGTACTCTTAAGAAAACTTCTTCCCACAAATGAAGGATGAAACCTTTTTTGTTGTCACAATGTGGCTGTGTTTTCACACCTTTGGTAGTAAAAACCATTCAGCTCATTCTAAGGTTTGCAGCTATGGGATTGAGGTAATGATTATTCCATCTTCCCCAGTGTAGCCAGTCAAGGATATAATTCTGAATTGATGCCAACAAGAGTGCAAAGAAGGCTGGCATATATATGAGGACACTTTTGGAGCCCCCACACATGTCTGGGAGCTTCCATGGGGCAGTTCTCGTGGAAGGCTGACCACCCTGAAGGAGTATGCTGGGGTAGTGTAGGGTGTATTAGATAGATACAGTCTAGGGGTATATTTGCTTTTTTCACCATTGAAAGTGTAGTCATCTGATGCTGCTGCTTGAAAGTCATCAGCCATTTCAGCTAAGCAGTAGGTAGTATATCACAGTTTTCCAAAATAAATTTAGACTAGAAGTACATGCCAATTGCCAATCCGATCAGTATACCTTCACCTGATGTTGCTAAGGAAATACTCCTTCATTTTAGCTGTTTAGCACAGCTTCCTTATAGGATTTGAAAAGGTCAAGGTTGCCCTGTGACTGTAAATGAGGGAGAGGTGACTTGGTATGCAGCAAGAACAATATTAGATATCTTTAAGCTCAATTTATTGGCCCAGCAATTATACTTCAGACAAGCTTCTAACTTTTGCAGAAAGGCGGAGTGCAGAAGCAGCTTTTTCCAGGGATCAGGTCTTTAGAGAAGGAATGTACATTTCCACTGATGAGAGAAACCTGATGAGAGAAAACTTCACCATTTACTTTTAATAGAAATTTACCATGTGCTGATGCCATTCAGGGGTAGAGGTCGATGGTAAAGAAGTTTGTTTTGACTGCACATGTGTTTTTTCTCTCAGGCAGAATTTGAAACAATGCTCTTGAAGGTTTGGGAAGACTTGTTTTAAATTAATGAAAACAGCAGAAAATAACTAAATTAAAATCTCCATGGGAGAACATGGTATGAAGCTTCCCTGTAAAAGACCTCAGGCCTCATGAAAACTTGAGAATTATGCTGAGGTAAAGCAGATTGCACTAGCAGTATGTTACAATTTCATTTTACACAAGGTTATGCTGCACTTTCTGAAGCTTTCCTTGCTTGTTTCTCTCTAATAGAATCTGTTGTTTGTAAATCATCTTAATGGGAAGGACAGATGAGGAGAGCACTTGATTCAGCTTACTCATGTATAAATATGGACTAAATCGTTAAAGTGTCCAACTCTCACTTTTGTGAAATGGAAGCAGTGAGCAAATGGAAGCAGTGAGCAGCCCAGGCTTCCCAGTGCAGACTTTCACATTAAAGAAAACATTTCAATATTTTCTTCTCTGTTACTTGCTATATGCTTCAGGACCTCCAAGATTTTTAATTATTCTTCCAGAGCTGAGAGAAGCCTTGCGGCCAGCCTATTGTAGCTGATAATTAATAAAGAGTTCTCATTTTGAGTGGATGCAGCCATTTTTCATGTTGCATTTGGTTTGCAAAACTAAGGCAACTGTCAGACTTTATTGTGTTAAGCCTTGGATCATTCCCTACACTCAAGCAGGAAGGCAGAGAACCTAGTTGTAATGGTATCTTTTATATTAATATTGTACTGATTTATTTCATTTTCTGAAAAGAAGGGAAACAAACAATGAGCCGGTAAAGTATATCTAAATGAGCAAGGATTTAAACTGATAGCTTGAATTTGTTTCATTTCATCACAGACAAATAGTTTCCCAATGTAGCTTAGCTAAACTCTATTGTAAGGACTGCTAGCAGAGTTGAGATAGCATTCAGTGTTTATTTTATCCATCAGTGAGCAGGATTTATCACACTAAGCAGTTTTGGAGCAGGAGCTCTTTGAAGACACCTCTGAAACAACTTTATTCTACTAGAATTATACTTATTATTATTATATACTTATTATTTATTATACTAGAATTATCTTTCAGGATAATTCTACCAGAATAAATCCCTGTCCCTCACTCATGCCCCACCCACAGCAAAACTGAGTATCTTGAGGTTTGAAGATAACTGCAACCATTGATTTTTTTTTTCCTGCTTTTGCTTTAGGAACTCCTTCATAGATATCCTTCGGGCTATTCTACTTTCCTTGGAAGTGCTCATTGAAGATCAGGAGCTTCAGATAAATGGTTTCATTCTAATTATAGACTGGAGCAACTTCTCCTTCAAGCAAGCCTCCAAGCTTACACCATCTATCCTCAAACTGGCCATTGAAGGGTTACAGGTAGGTGGAAGGTAACACATGTACCTGCGACTTTTATTGCTGCAGACAGTGATTTTTGCTTCATCAGGCACTGGGCAAAGTGAAGGGAGGAGAAAATAATCCAGAGTGCTTTAATGTCCCATCCACTTGCTGCATAGATCGATTTTCAGACATATCATTTTGTCTGTCTTTCACTTTTATTTCAGCTGTAAATCAATGTAGCCAGTACGTGCGTTACTTACCACAGCATTAAGAAGGAGGGTTAGAGATTTGAGGTTTAATCCATTAGAAAATTCAGGGGGATTAAAATCCTGCAGTGTCTGCCTTCTGGAGTGTGAAGTCCACATGCAAGCACATGTGAATGCAGAGGGAGGGTAAGAGGAGATGAGAGCAGCTCCCTCAGCAGATGGAAGAGTGCTGCTCTGTTCATGGGGATGCATTTGTGTTGGATGGAAATGAGGAAGAGGGAGGACAGGCTCCCTGTTGTGCCCTCATTCTGACTGCCTTCATTTGTCACACAGGATCCTGTTACGCTATGGTTCAGACTGTTTAGGGGCTGCACGTCCACTTGGTGCTTGCGGATAAATGGGAGCAAGATAAACCACTTGCTGTTACAGGGTTAGGTACAAAGTGAGGACAAGGCAGCTGGGGCCTGATGGGCCAACCTGAGGATGCGGCAACCTGAGGATGATGATAAACTGTGGTGCTCAGAGAGGACTTCAGCCCCTTCCACTAAAGTCCAAGCCCATCTCTGGTGTTAGACCTGAGATGGACTTTTAGGTCTAAAGTAGTTTTACATAACCTTACTGTTTGAGGATATTTAATAGAATCCAAGGACTATTTAGGTTGGAAGGAGCGCTGGAGATCACTTTGTCTGACTCCCTGCTCAAAGCAGGGATGACTTCAATCTTATACCAGCTTGCTTAAAGACCACGTTTCATGTAGCTACCTATTTTAAAGGAGAGATAAGTAATTGCTTTTTTCTTGCTTAGTACTTACAAGATATCCTGCTGTCATAAACACCTCAAGAATAATTCTCTCTGGTGTGTGCATGTTTATTTTAACTTGCTTACCAGAAGGTATTTGTTCAACTAATTTTTTGACTAGTAAATTATCTACAAGTAGATCGTGATTGCGTCTACTTTGTTTTATTTTTCAAAAATGAGGTAGAAAAATCTGCCAGCAGTTTTAAGCCTGTGTTACCCTTTGTGAGGAATTTTCATCTATTCTAACAAATTAGAAAGTCAAGCTGTGCAATTAGTCCTTAGGACAATACCTTATCTTCTCCTGAGGATACTATCACTTCATACCAAATAACATTCTGTGGTTCAAAAAAACCTTCTAGTCAGAAGTAAGATAAAGCCAAGTGACATTCATAAGTAAATCAAATTCTAGCAAGGTGTCCTTGTGCCTGTAGAAATTTTGCTTTTCCATCTGTTCAGTAAGAGGCCAGTCTAGCCTTCATCCCATCTGATTTCTGGCCACGCCACTGCCAGGTTGTCTGCCTCCAGTTTATTCACAGTTGTTGGCAACAGTATGTTTCTGGGAGTACTGAAGCCTGGGAGTACCAAAGTTGATCTTATGATTCTGTCATTAGCCTGACATCCTGTGCTGGGCGATTTAAGGAGGCTGTCTTTCTTGTGTATGTTTGTGCATTTCCTTTCTTATTTAAAGTCAAGTTACTGTTGTCTTTTCCAGGGTTAGTAGAAATTTGACTCTCTCGGAAAGCACAAATTGGGATAACATGTCCTAAACTTAACTAACCACTGGCTTTGTGAGTAGTAGGAGTAGTAGGAGTTGTGAATGCTGTACTCCTTTTTACCAGTTTTAGAAGCAAGTCATGCATGCTTATAAAGCACATATTTAGCAAACAATGATGGTGGGGACTTTTTAGATTGGTTTTTTGGCTCTCACCATTGTTGTTGAAGTATCTTCATTGAGACTTTGTTCTATTATTATTTTTAAAGAACTAGTGCCATTGTAAGGTTAACTTTATGTAAAATGTAATTGAAATGCAGACGAGACCTACATGCTTTAGAAAAAGAGTCACTGAAAGTAAAAAAGTCAGGTCTTGCTCCCATGAGGTGATGATGTCTGTAAAAAAAAGAGCAGATTGTTTCAGTTCCTTGTTTTTCCTCATAGCTAAGGCACTGTGCATGTACAAATCCTCAGACAGACAGATTACATGGCTATCTCAGTCCTCCTTTCTGTGAAGAGATTTTGGGTTATATTAAGTCCTGTGTTAGTCTAATTAAGTGGATGGAAGGAAAATAATTCTCTCTTACAATTTCTCCTGGAGCTGAACCCATAGGTTCATATGTTGCTGTCTGCGCCAGGAACTTTTAGCTTTTCACTATGCAATGGCAATTTTAATGCCTTGGCCAAAGAATTTTCCTATAGTTTTTTAAACTCACATCTCATTCAGTGTGTCAGACCATCACATTTTGACATATAGAATTACTTAAAAAACACAAATAGTATTTAATAATTTATGCCTTCGGGGTTTTTTCTTACTTTCAAATTGCTTTCAGCCAATTAATCTATTGGCAGTTCAGTGTTTCTGCACTTGGCTTCAATTTATTTTTCCTCATATCACTGCTACAATGCATTATCACTAAAGTGCAGACAACAAGCATTACACAGGCGTATATGTTAACTCATCTTGAGTTGTAAAACAAACACTAGCCAAATCTAGTGGACTTGCCTGCAGAAATTATTATATTGCTATTATATAGGCTGCTCAGTTCCAAATCCTGTAAAATCTGTAAATATTTAGAAAGATAAAGTAGAAGTTACATCATCACATTGCTGAATGCACATTTTTCTCAATACTACTCCTGTAGTGGAGTTCTGTGTGGATTTCTCTATATATTGCATCACACAAGACAATTCATTATATCTCAGTTACGTTATTTAATGACCTAAAAATTGCCTTATGCCTCCACTTCAAACAACAGCAGCTCTGATGCTAAACAAGTATTTGTTCAGTATGGCAATTCTCATCATGTCACAGCAGTGTGGGGACAAATGTCTTTGTAGTGCCCAAGTCATCTCTGATTAACAAGCTCTGCTGTTTTAGCACAAGACAGTTGTCACCGTAGACTTTGAGCTCATGCCATACTCCTTCCTAGACCTTACAGATCTCTTGAACTTTAACACATTAAACACAAGTTTGTCATGTGGATGGAAAGGTGGGGAAAGAGATGTGTGTAAAATAAATCCATTTTGCCAATAACTTTCTGAATTTTCACTTCTAATCTTCATTCTTTTAATCTGAACAGCTTTTCCCCTTCACAGCATGTTTTTTCTCTGCTTTCTTCATCTGTGAAGGTACAGTTCTCTGTATGTCATGCTGAGCTTATAATTAGCCTATGATGGTAGACAAAATTAATTGGTGGCTTGAGTTAACCAGAGACTGATCTTTTGGCACTTTGCATAACAGATTAGAAGCATCAGAGGTCAATAGCAAAGGTCAGAAACCCACGTTACAATAGTGATGCAGGTGAAGTGCATAAGAAATGGTCCCTTCTTAGTATGCAGGGTGTTTGTCCTCTGACCACTGTATTTGAAGACCTCTGATAATCCTGGAAACCAAGGTTTACAGGGAGCACAGCCTTCATGTCCAGTGAAGCCCAGACATTTTTTTTTTTGTATAAAGCTGGTTGTTTTCTGCTCTGAGGATGTAGTTGGTTTGCCTCCAGACAGGATTGTTGATTTTATGGTGCTGCTAGCAATGAGTATAAAGAAACACTCTTTGCTCCTGCCTTATCCAACACCGGAGCTATGTATCGCAGTTTGTGTACGTGCATGCACGTAGCAATTTAGAAATTCCCCCAGCTGGTACTCTGAATTGAAATGCAATAACTTCTCAATAGCATCCAGAAATCTTCCATACCTTCAGAGCAGCAGAAGGTCTGACCTCACCTGCCATTTCTTTGGTGAAAGCCAAGTTAGAAGGCCATGGTCTACCAAGACCCAGCTGAGTGGCTTATGGCACAAATCACCAAACTGGATTCAAAACTGACCTGAAGATAAGGTTTGCACTCCAGAGTACCTAGTACTGCCTTACCTAACAGGTAACGTGGCCCAAGGCTGTCTCAAGGTACTGAAACAGGAAATAGGGTGAATGGTTGTTTCCTGGCTGTATTCTTTCTTTCTCTGATAGTTCTGTCACACCCAGGTGTACCCAAATGTAATTACAGTGACTCCTAAGAAATAAACCATATTCCTACATTGTGACAATGGTGAGTCACTGCAGGAGTGATCTTTAGGGTTCAACAGGGCTTTGATTCAAATTCCACAATCCTTGCAGTGAATAGCAGTGGGAACAACTAAGATCTGCAAACAGGAATTTGTCTCCAGATTTTCATTGGCAATAACTTGATAGAAGATTTGATCAACAAAGTACATTAGGATATCCATTAAATTTCTTTAGTTCTTTTAAGTTATCTTCAGTTTATCATAATCCAGCCAAAATTTGAAGCTGGTATTTCTGTGAGGAGAAGAAAATGACAGGGAATCAATGATGCTTGACTTAAGAACACTTTGATCAGATACGGGCACAGATAAAATTCTTCGAAAAAAAATCTTCAAATAAGAGAAAATTGTATGAGCTTCTCTTAGAAAATTGTCAAAGGTACATTTGTTAATATTACAGAGTAACATTAATGTTTAGATGAAATCAGAAAATCAAGCTAACAGGTTTGCTTAGATATTATTAGTGGGAGATTATCCCACTTCTAAATCTAGAATGAGATGCCAGATTATGGAAAACTCAGCCTGCTTAGAATTATATGAAGCTTTTTGATCTTTAACATGAGCAATAGATTTAAAAAGTCATTTTTTTAAAAGTTCCTCCTACTGTAATTATGTAGGATCAAGAAACTTGATGTCAGTTAAATTATAGCAGCAAATTGCTTGTCTCTTGACAGTATCTTATACAATCAAATTTTTTTCACGTCGTATTTCAGAAGGAAGAGCTTTAACATAAAATATTGACCAGCTCAAAATGTGAGGAACAATGTAGATCTTGAAGGGAAAAAATGCAGGTCAATATTATGTCTAAGGTGTAATATTTTTGTATCCCTGTTTTTCCAAATCTTAGTGGAAAATATGAGTCTTTAGAGCTGATAGAAGTTTTCAAGTCAAAAACTTTTTTTTCCTGGAAATTTGCTGTACTTTCAGAATAGCATTATTACAGTGGAATAGGTTTCCCAAATTTTCTAGAAAAAAAAGTCTGGAAGTATGTTTGTTTCATTAGTTTTCATCTGGGAATAAAAACACTTAATAATCTATTTCATTATGAGTGGTAAGAAGCATTTGATTTCTGTCTTAATTGTTCGTATTTCTTGCTTTTTGCAATTTGAAATCAAGTGGAGGTAATGGAACAGTATTTCAGGTCAGCATGACCTGGGTTAATGGGCATAATCTAACATTTGTTATGGCCAAACTGAGCATCTGAACAGAACCTAGGCAGTCCTTGTGCATTTGGAGGCTTCACCAAGCCCTCTGCCCTGAAAACTTGATGTTTCCTTCACCAGCCCAGATGCTGGAGCAAGGAACTGACTATTCTTTCCTTGCTTAAACACATTTGTACTCTGAAAACCAAGGTAAGTGTGATGTCTTTGACTGAATAAGTACTTCCGGTGGAATTCTTTATTCATGTGAAGGATGTAGGCTCTAAGATGCCTTGCATAGTGAGTATAAGATAAAACTCTTCTTTCCAGAGTTTCTGAACATAATACTGCTGATACTTGAAAATTTTAAGTGAGAATTCTCATCGTAACAAACTGAAGAACACTCAGCCTTTCTGTAGAAATCTGTTAGTGTAAGGTTAAGTCTGCCTATGCTATAAATATCCTATGATGCTATCATGTCTCCACTGGTATTTATAACAGGTCGTATTAGCAGAAAGACAGAGCTCTCTGTCATTGCCTACTGAAGTCAGAACAGATAAAATCCTCAGTGACAGAAGCTAGGCAAGGAAAACCATGTATAAGCTCATGCATCCACTGGCTTGGACAAGGACAAGCCAAAAAAACCTTAGCACCTCATATAAAAAGCCCCTAAATGAAGATTTAACTGTTTATCTCGAGAGACTGACTGCAGATTCAAAAGCTGCTCGTTCAATTGTTTGGCTTCTCCTCAGTCTTTCATGCTGATAAAAGTGAGCAGAGAGCTGAGGCCAGTTGCTGGGACAGTGTAACTTGCTGGGGTTCTGTGCACATCTGCAGAGAAATGATGGTCTGTGACAGCTGAGAATGTGTTGCTCTTTCCCTTCCCCTGTTAGAAAGAAACCTACTTATTTATTTATGTCCAGAATTTAAAGACTTGTAAAAAATTAGGGAAATACTTAGATTTTGGATTTTTGCAAAAGCCTTGTCATTTTCTTCCCCAGGATAGGGAAATTGAGGAAAAGGTGATATTCTAGGCTGGGTCCTTGATGATGGATAACTGTTCCTTTAGCAGGGTCTACCAGAGGACAAGCAATTTCCTCATAATATAAAAGCAGGATGTTCCTGTGTTGTAATCACAATGTGTTGATATGTCCAAAAGGCAGGTTGCAGCTTCCCAAACAAAAGTCCTTGTTAGTAACTCTAGAAGATCTGCGAGTAACTCAAGCTTGTGTTCACAGAGGCAATATGAGCTATATAAAAATGGGTTAACCTACAGAAGGGGACCTACAAATCTGGTCTGGGAAGGAAATAGAGACCTCCTCCCAGTAAGAATGATTGAACTGTTCCTAAAATGAGACAGCTTCAGGTACTAATGATCTTCAGCAACTAGAAAGTGGCTAAAGATCAGAATTTATCAGATGCTGTAAGACGCAATTGGATATTCTGTTTCTTAAACATATGTAGTAAAAAAACTTTCTTGATTTAAAGTCCACTGCATATTTACACAGGTGTTTGAATGAAATAATTTGCATATGTACACATAAAAAGCATACCAATTTTTTTATTATTATTATTAAAGGCTGCCTCAAAAGGTCCCAAATCTGTTTACCTAGCTACCTTTTCCCTCAATATTAGAAAGTGCTTCATGTTAGAGACCTGTGTTGGATGGCTGAACACAAAGTCTCAGCTAATGAGGAGCATTTAGTATCCATTGAAAGAAGGTCAGTTTGAATCATTCCAGAAATGCTCGTGCTATCTGTCTCCAGCAGCTGTTGGGATATGTAGAGTGAGTACTCTCTGAGCTGCCAGTGAGGGAGCCTTTGAAATTATAGGAGATGAGAAGAGGGATTGACTCATTTTATATTAAAAAAAAAAGGTAGATAAACAGACTTTGCTCTCTGCAAGAGAAGGCCTATGCTCATTGTGTGCCTATCATCTCTAGGGAGCTGACTGGAACAAGGAAAAAACAAAGGATAGCAGGCTGTGGACTCACATTTTTCACTTGAAAACTGGAATTAACTGCTTAGTAGAACTGATCAGCCCTGCCATGTTTACCAGTTGGATGCTTTGGAGCTTTTAGCTCTGAGTAGAAGGACAAGCTGCACATGTTAAATGGAAGGTTTTTTTTATGCCAGTTATTGCATTTTAATAAAGATCCCACCAAGTTGCTGATAAGCATTAGAAAGAAAGAAAATACTCTTTCAGTCCCAGCAAGGGAATGCGAAAGTTTGTTGCAGTAAGTCTGCCTAGAACAGGCAGTAGCTGTTTCTTAGTGGTAGACAATAAAAAAGTACCTAGAGCTAACACCAGTCATGCTCAAACCTTCCCACCAACATATGCATAAATAGGTCATGTTGAACGTTTCTTCCTCTCATAAGATGTGCACTTGCTTTAATGTACTTGCATTAATTTACATTAACCCTGTCCTTCATAATTTCATAGAATTTCAGGAGTGATGCGTCTGCAATATCTATTTAACTTCTTTTACAACTCCAAAAGCTTTCTCCTTTTTAGCATGGGAAATGAGTGAATGCTTCCTGAAGAGAGTGTTTACTACAGGTAATTTCTTGCTGTGACAAATATACACAGTGATTATAATTACAAAAATATAACAGGGATTGCATATACAGGACTGGATCAGAAGGAGACAGCAATAGTGACAGTTCAGTGAGAGCTGTGTGACAACAGAGTTGGATTGGGTGGGGTTTTGTTTGAGATGTGGGGTAGCAATGGAGGTACGTGTGGATAGGGAGGTGGAGGGAGTTGGGGCAGGAGGAGCCATCACTCTGATATGACTGTACACTGAGACGTGTGGCATGGATTATCCCCTGAGCACAGGTAGATAAGGACTTGGCTCTCTCTAGGAGAAGACTCATGCTGGAGCCTTCACTAACAGCTGCAGGACTGAGAGTCATGTCCCCTGGGAAGACAGCTGTGGCAGTATGAGACCAGCTGTTCCTTTACACCTCTGGCTCACAGCCCTGTCTTTAGCACATGCCTTCAAGGACATGCTGCATCACTGGAACTGGCTGCGGGTCCCTGACTGCTGCTGTGGAAGACCCAGCAGCTCAGCTCACACAGATGCAGGAGAGGGCTCTTGGCAGGACTCTGTTTTCATTCTGCTCCTCTAAGCAAGGTAATTTCTGGTGTAAGTTTTTAACAAAAAGCTGCAGTCAGAAACATTTTTAAATTATGCAGAAAGGCAATGATTTTTAGAAACATTTGCCTACTTGTGGTTTGACTTGATTATGTGGAGGAAACTAAGACATTTCTACACACATAAGCCTCATTATTATTATCTCCTCCTCAACAAAGGAGCTCATAAATGCCTCAAACCTTGTATGGTCTTACATATTTGTATGGCAAATATGTGTGTGGTCAACACGGTCAAAAGAGACAACAACGCTTTCAGTAAGTTTGAGGTGAAGTCCCAGCTGATGCAAATGGAACTTTTACCATTGTCTTGATGGAGGCTGTAATTCCACCCCTATTACACCATGGCAGAAAGTGATTTTCTACTTCGAGACAGTTTTCTAGGCTTGCAGAAAATGTCCCTCAATGTCTGAGCACTTTTTGGAAATTTTGTACACCGATTAGAACATTTGTCTAGAGATCTTGAAGAAATCCGTTTTGTTCTCAAATATTTTTAGGGCTCTTCTTAACCATGCAGAACCTTACACTTAAGCATTCCTGAATAGCAGGGGTTCCTTGATGCAAAAATGTCAACCTCAAACACCACAGTCTTCCAAGGAATGTTGAAAACACCAAGAGAAATATTTAGCCTACTTCCTTCTCCCCTCACCTCTACCCCTTGCTCCTCACTAAGCTTTGGTTTCAGCAAATGGGCATTTACTGGAGAAAAAGGGGATTTCAGTGGAAATTCATCTGGTAGCTCTACTTCCCTGTAATTCAAAACTTCTTATTACTAGTTCAGGATGTGTTTTTCATCCCTTTCTGGTAGACACATATTAGACCATTAGACCATTAGACCATTCGAATGTACGTTCTGATTTTCACTCTGAGCACAATCCCACTGTTTCAAACTGTTTGCAGTGGAACCAGTTTAAAGCAAGACCAAAGGGTAATAAAAAATAATTTCCATTTCAGAGGAGGCTTTCTGACCAACTCTAATCTACATGCAATAAAAATGCAGCTAAAAAACCACATAGCTAACACAAGTACAATTACAATGCAAATATTCTTCAAATAGCAGATACATTTAGAAGGTCATTAGATTGACAGTTTTTCAGAAGAAAGGCAGAAGTATGAATAGATATGTGATGAGCAAAATACTTGATTGCTGTGTAAGAATTACAGAGGAAAACAGAAGAAAATCTGATGAACTGAAAACTGAATGCAAGCTTGCCTAGGCTTATAGGGTGATATAAATTTTATTCTTCTGTTTTCCAAGAGAATTTAGAAGCAGCTTTGAATTAGTAAGTGTGCTCAGTAGCATATGTACCCAGTGTCTGGAAGAAAGGGTTTCCTGTGGCTTAGTGGGAATGTTTATGTGAATGGACATCTACAGTAGTTACAAAGGGTCCCAGTCCAACTTCTGTGCGAAGTTTCATGAAGAGTCCCACTGACAATCCTAACTTTGTTTGGCATCACTTAGAAAAACAGAGAACATCTCCTCAGTATAGCACAAACAACATTAAACTCCTTGCCTTTATCATATAATTTATCAATCTCATTGCTAAATGCGAGGAAAGCTGCAAGGAGACAGTCCTAAAGAGATAAGGATTCCTGAATCTGTAGTGTAACTGAAATTAATTAATTGGTACAGATAAAGCTTCTGACTTAATTAATCAATGTGAGTGGGCTTTCTGCTAACATTGGAGACAATATCTACCAATCATTCTCTCTAAAAAAAAGAAGATAAACATTTGCATTCAAAACCAAACAGGCAAACTTCAGCTTCTGTTGCTGGCCTCTGTCTTTGCCTAAGCTGAGTCAATGGTCACTGCAGCATGGGGACTGCAGTCATTTGCCACTGTGTGTGAAACGGCTTCTTGGTCAACTTTTCACACACAAATAAATAAATAAGTAAATAGTTTGGCCAGAAGAGCTGTGTCTCATTGAAAATGAGATCAGCTCGGTTTCCCTGAAAGATTCTAGCTTATGTTTATAGTGTATCACCCCACATATTCCTATCTGACATGGATATGTGGGTTCAAAGGGTTTTCTGGTCATCCTATAACAACTGCTGCTCATGGAAGGACTGGAATACTGGAGCATACTAGTTCAACCACAGCCATCAAATCAGCTAGCCATTATCTACTTTTTCCACTTTCCAACCTCCCAACTCTTTTTCTACCTTTGATACTACCTTCTGCTCTAAATATTGAAAGAAAAATAAAGCTGTGAGGTAAACCAGGTGTGCAAGGTGTGCATTCTGTGTTGCTGAGCTCTTACAGCAAACAGCATTAGGTATTCAAACACACAAAATATAATTAACTATTCAAGAAATTTCCCCCCTCCAATTTGTTATACATGCCTGAATGAATGTTAATGGGGTCACATAGCTCTTTGAACCTCTGCTGACAGAACAATAAAGAGTTCCTGTGGTTTTCAAGAAACAGCACAGTATAATTTTGCTTGCTTTGCAAGGGCATTTCTTAATGATATCATTATACCCTCTAAACTCCTGGTCCACTCTCAGAAACTCACAACACTTCAAATGACAAGTTACCTTCTCTTCTCCCTGGGAGAATTGAATCTCAATTATAATTTATAATGTGTTACTTACTCAGTGAATATTCCTTTCCTGTGCCTCTGAGAGGTGCCAGCTATGGTATTTTAATGAAGCACCCCCATTTTATAGCCTCTCTACTCTGAAACTGGAACAACAGCATTGAAAGAGCTACACCTCTCATCCAGTTTGCTGAGTGAGGAAGGCAAATAAATTGCATTTGAACTGTCTTAAAAGACAATGAAAATAACTTATATTTGCCTCTGTTCCGGTGATAAGTTATGCCCGAACAGTATTGCCTGAGAACATATAAATAACCTTACTGGTAAATTCCTACCATCTGTGATAAAATTAATTCAAATGTTTGAAGTATTTTACTTCGACTGCTTGTACTACTTTGAGCTTGTTTGTTTTGCAAAGATATTCTACGCAAATTAGCTCAGGAATGTTTGTTAAACTAACAAAATAAGTGAACGTTGCTATTAGCTTGGGTAAATTTATTTGGTATCTACCTCTAAGGATTGCCCAGCTTTGTGTGTGTATATAGGGGGAAAAAAAGATAAAAAAACCCAACTCTTTGTAGTAGTGCATTCCTTTTCTTTGAAGCTAATGCAGAAAGTACATCTGTAAGACACCAGGTTTAGACAAAAAGTCAGGAAATAAGCTTGCAGCTTATAGGAGATTTTGCAAATTAGTCCTCTTTGATGATTTTTTGGTTTTTAATTGGAAATTTTACATAGTACAAATTCTGTAATAGCATCAGAACATGATTTTCAGAAATTAGCTTTTAACAGCAGAGTGCTTCATTGGACACTCAAATTGTTGAAAATAAATGCATGAATTAAAGGCACTCCCAAGAAGTTAGTTGTCAGGCTGCAGTTTCCCCTCAGAGCAGTATCTCAGATCTGAGTCTACTCAAATTGCCCTGGACTGGTCAGTAAGCATCCATGCCTCTGGCATAAACAGGGGCAAGCAATCAAGGATTTCAGTGCAGTGAATGCTCAATTATGTCACCAGCACAACTAACCCGATTGTGGTAACCACAGGCAAAAATCATTGTCTCCCTTGTGTTGTATATTTGGGAGGTGGTGTCCAAGCCCAGAGAGCAGCTTCATGCCACCTCTCCCTAGACTGTGGAGGCTGTTTTCAAGGCAAGCCTCTCTGATCTGGGCTGGTTGGCACGCTAAAAGAAGATGTGAAATAACTCTTGGCAGGAACATTTCACTAACCATGAAACATCTGTTGATTCCCGTGTAGATTACATCCTTTTGAGAAACTTGACACCTCAGCAGGGACAGCTTTGGGAGATGTGACATAGGTGAAGACTTTCAACCCTTCTGATTTCTTTGCCATTCAGCTGTTGTTGCATGTGAAGCAGATCTTGCATCCTTTAAAAAATTCAAAATGCTGCTTGTACATGTTAAATGCAGCAAACCACCAACTTGAAAATTATTTGTCTTTTTTCTTTCTATCTAACTTGAAAATTGTCTTTTTTTTTAATCTACCTTTTTGTACCTTCAGTCATGAGCTGACTTTTCCCCTGCATTTCTCCAATCATCAAAGCCCAGAAGAGCTGTACAAGCTGGAGTATTGTTACACTGGCATGATGGGAGATTTTGTGAAGCAGAACAGCTAATGCCATATCTCTTTTTTTTGGTTGAGTTTTGGGGGTTTTTTCAGTTGGTTAGTTGGGGGGGTTTTTTTGTTCAGTGTCAGAATTATGTAAATGGGTTCCACAGAAACACATCAAACATAAGCTTCCTGTTGGGAAGTAGTTCATTAAATAACTGAAGATCTGATTCCATTCAATATGGATAAAACGAGCAAACAAACAGCCACTATCTCTCCCTGATCTCCCCCAAAAGAGATAAAAAACACATCCTGGAATGAAATAAAAATGTCTGAGCCAATGCTATGTAAGCTAACAGGAAATCATCAGATATATACTGCCCACCGTCTCTAAGCTACATTTTTCATTTTGAAACAAATCTGTACTTGGAGGCATCAGTAATTATTTCCATTTATTTTCCGCTTCAGTGATATGTAAAGCTGCAGTTTTGATATGGCTTGCCAAATGCCTCTGTTGATTTACATAAAAAGTTCACAGGAGGCAGAAATATTTGCCTGAGGGATAAAAATAAACATATTCAAGCAAACAAGATGCTAGTGAAAATGTAGTAAATTCTGAAACTCAGTGGAAAACTGACAATATTTCTCCCTGTGTTTATCTAAGCATGACCATGGCAGAGTTTGGTGGATCAAAAGCGTGGAGCGTTCAGTCCTCCCCACTGATTTATCACCTGCTCCAGAGAGGCACTGTCGACCCTTTTGCAGAGGACAGAGTGAAGGCCTGGTGGGTGGCTGGTCCCACCCATCAAAGTGGGTGGGGGCAGAGCTGCTGAGCTGAAGGTCTGCTTTTCCTCTTGTAATGCTGCAGTGAGCACTGCTGATGGGAAGGGCAGGGAGGGGAGAACCACAGAGCCTTTTTCTCCACTCTCTTGAGCAGCCCCACCCACAAACACTGGTGTCACAGTGACTGTGACCATGAGATGCAAGGTGGACTGCAGCACTATTACTCCAGTGACCAAAAACCAGGAACAGCAAAAGACCCCTGAGTTCCCCAGCTGTGCTCTGGCAGAAAACCATGCAGTCTTCCCCAGCACTTTTCAACTTTACAGGAGTTCTGCACAAACCACAGGAATCAAAGGGGAGAGAGTTTCATCCAGACCTCTCCTGCTACTGCTGCGTTCTACCTGGCTTTCTTTGAGGAGTGCATGGAAAGCTCACAGCAGGTCTTCTCCTCCTGGTGGGCAAGAGACTGTCAGTCAAGGCAGCTGCTTCATAGTACGCTTACTGTCTCCATCTGAAAACATCCAAAATCCACACTCCTCCTCTCTTTTATCTCCTTAGTGCCATGATTTTTTCTTTTAATAGATATGGAAGTGCAAACAAAAAGTTTAAAACCCTTACTTTGCATTTGCAGTCTAGGTTTTGAATCTTTGAGGTGCTTGGAGTTAATGTCATCAAGATTTTGTTGGCTGCCATGAACGCTGGAAACATTTTCTCCCCGTTTGAATAAAAGCCAAGCTTTCATGCAGTATCACGGGAACTTAATGCGCAGTCTTTAAGGGAATCTTTGAAAATCACAAAGTTCATTGCCAGTGCTGATTCTGTGTCTCCACAGAACATGTTTTGCATACATCCTCCCTCTCTTGCAAGGTCCGCTTGTGAGCTGGCTGCTGCTGCTGGCCTTACAGAAAACACAACTGCATTGGATCTGATTGTGATGGCAATGGGATGGTGGTTAGGCTCCATGGAGGAGGGGAGATGGATGGAAAGGCACAACCTCTCTCAGCCAGATAACACAAAGCATCCGTTGCCCTAAGCAAGATTTTGTGATCAGCTCCAACACTTCCCTCATCACCAAATTCACATCAGTGTCTTTTCTCATTGGAAATGCTGTTTATTTTCAGCTAAAATAAATTCTAAAGTAAAGTACAAAGACCCTCAACGCTTACTTTTGCACAGTGACATTGAGGGGTGTTTTTTTCTCTCACAGTGAAAGGTTAATATTTAAGAAATCATTTTCTTCCTCTTTATATTAGAGGAAGAGGGTTTACCTTGAGCATGAAGCATTATGTTGCCATTTGTTCATACTAGCACTGAAGAATCAGGCCAGAACAGCAAGCTTGATTTTACTGCCACTTGCACACCTTCTGAACTCCCATGGAATGGGGATGATTGAACAGGGGAAAGCCTCACATTACTGCTGATTTAGCTGGAAAAACAACCTTCATCTTGTCCATTAAAAAATGGGCACAGTTCGATTTGGAGACCATAAGTTCAGAAAATTGTTCTAGGGATATTAGAGAGCCCTTACTCTTCCTGTTGAAAGACCAGTTCTGACCAGAAAAGAGTGATGTGTGCTATCAGCCACTACAGCATCTTGTCTAGGAGTACAGTAGATCCTCCACCATCTTAGCTATGCTAGTGAAGGCTTTCAGACTTCCTTGAAGTTGTTTGCTGTCCCTAGTTGGATTTACTGGGCAGTTTGCAGCGACCGCCTGCTGAAAATTCAGTGACCTTTGCTGAACAATAGTCCAGACCAGGCTTCCATCTTGCTTTGTTCTAGCCTTTAAAGCTCTGCATGGCTGGAAAACAAGATCTCCTACTTGGTCAGTTTTACTCAGTAGCTTTTCAAATGCACAGCATACTTCTGCTGCTATAAGCTCTGTTGTACCCTGGGATTTTTGTTCAAGCCTTTAATACTGGCAGTAATGTGAAGCTAGGAGGAAAATTAACATATACAACCTACAAGGAAGCACACATGTTCCTTTACCAGAACAAGGAGTTTTCAAATAGGAAAAGGTCTAAATGAGGCACCTAGCAGGCTGTTGTTATCTGTGAGGTCCTTGTACCTCCTCACATAGCTAAAAAATGGATTAATAAGATGCTGATCCATAATTGTATCTTCACAGTGCCTTAGTGAGCTATAAATGGCGGAGAACAAAGTGTCTTTTTCAAACGTGAAAACTGGTTTAATAAAGTGGTTAATCAAATAACCTGCATTCTGATTGCAATGGTAGATCTCAATGGGAAGAAAAAAATGTTTCAGTGAGAACTCTGCATCCTCCACGTGAAAGGAAGAATGGACAAGCAAGCATCACTGAAGTAACACCCCTGGTGTAAGTGGAAAGGAAAAAAATATTTTAATTTGAAAAGGAACTGTGTGCTATCAAGGGCTGGTAGTGAGTTTTTGTACTCTGCCTTGTATTCCACCCATCATGACTTTAAAGCCTCCTGGAAAACAAGAGAGGTTTTTGCTGACACAGCAGTCTGTCAGCAGGCAGCTGGGCTTCAGGGCACTCAGTCAATGGCACGGCAATTATTTACAAAGAAGAACAAGTAACCTCTAATTCTTTGGGTCTTAGTTGCCTTTCACCTCCCCCACCTTCTTCACAAACACAGGGCTAAAGAGAGAAAAAATAAACCCAAAAATGCTCTCTTTGTTGTCAAAGGCAAGGGGCGGGGGAAAGGAAAAAATTACATGGGCATTTTCTCCAGTTTTATTTTCCAAATTGTATAAAAAAGGAAGTTCCAGGTCTAATTGTAGAGTAAAAGTAAGGAAATACAGCATCTAAATGCATCTGGTTTTCCTAAAAGAGATCTTACTTTTTGTTCTTTGCATCCTTTTAAAGTACATTTCTGGGAGATGTAGCCTGTATTTAGATTTTAGAAATCCCTGTGAGATGCAGGAGCTGGGTCATTCCCTCTGGGAGAGCAGTGAGAGAGGAGTCCCTGTAGTGGAGGAGGGAGGGCTCAGAGTTCCATGGAAACTCATTGCAGTGGGTGCAGATATTGGCAGATGGTTCAAGCAGAGGAGAAGGATCCAAAGATGGGGAGCTGAGCAGCCATCACTGCCTGGAGATCAGCATTTGGGGTTCCTGACCATGGAGCAGTGAGGGATGGCAGTGGAGAGCCTGGGATGGAAGAGCAGGGAAGTTCACTGCTTGAGGCAGAGGGGATTTGGAGCAGAAGGTTGGAAGAGCTGAGGAGACTTGGAGTTAGGTTGTGCTCTAGGTAGCTTTTTGGGGCAAAGAGGATGGGTGGGCGGGTATGCACTGTGGAGTTTTGTGAAACTCTGATCTGGGATGGATATGTGGAATTAGAAATAACCAGGAACTGGATCTTTGGAGTGATAAGAGCCGTGGGCTGTGGTTCAGTGGAAGGGGTCTCCAGGGTCGTTAGGCCGAAAGGGATAGACAAAGCTTAAGGAGTTATGTGGGGACATCTACGGCACATCACTCAGGTGTTCCTGCAGTGATCCTGGTTTGAGACAGGGGGCACACATCACATCCTTCAGCAAAGGAACCTGCCTTTTTGCATACCACCAGGGCCACTAGGGACCGTCAGGTGGTCCACAAGAAGTCTGCAAGTGGAATTAAGCATTTAGTCAGCTTTAATATTTCATAATACTGCACTAAGTCTATACCTAGACCTCGCTGATAGGCCTAAATATGGAAAAGAGAATTGTTTAAAACAGGAGTGGGGGTGTGGAGATTACCCTCCCTTTATCACTCTCTCAATTAGCATGTGAAGCCAGAAGGATCATAACACTACATCCAAAGGAAAATACCATCGGTATTTTAAGTAGCTAGCATCCTTATGAACAGTCAGAGGGGTTTTTCTCACTCCCCAGATCTTCTTCTGGCAACAGTGCTCAGCACCAGCTGGCCTCCATCACTCCTGGGAGTGCCTTTCTAGTACCAAAAGCTCACAGGACCATATTTCACTGAATCATCATTTTTTCTAATGCAGTTTGTGTGTATTCATACATAACAGTTCTTTGAAAAAAGGTCAGGGCTATGATTTTGAGTAAGCTAATTGGACTTGAAAGCAGTGTCAGCTCCAGAACAAGTTCTGAGGACAACTGCATGCGTGCCTCTCTTCTGCAGTACCCCACTCTCCACCAGTCAGCCTCCTAGAGTTAAAAATCCCACAAATCCATAAGCCTCTTAACATAATGAAGACACTAAGGAACTGGTATTTCTTTGTATTTACCCTTTTGCTTACTGAGATTGAAAGGATTTCTGCTTTGAAATCTCAAATCCCCTAATGATTGTTTGCACATGCTTCTGTATTCCTAAGTTATTAGTTTTTCTCACCTCCTGCTCTGGACCCTTCTCCAGGTGGTGGTAACAAACAGGTTAAAACTTTAATCTGCTGCATGTTTATTGTAGCTACAGCCATAAAAAATAGGATCAGTGTACTGGTTCATAGTTTAATCAATACCCTTAGCTCTTTATCTCCCTTTGAATTTTATAAATTGAATTGTCAATACTATGGTGCGGGTACATTTCTTAAAGTTCATCAGAAGGTTTGAAGCCATGAGTGGCTATTTTAATCTAGACCTAGAAAATACTCCTTGTGTTAATGTATTTATTTTTCTCCTTATATCCTCCAATTCTAACTTCTAAAGTCCCTTTCTCTCCCTCCCTCCCTCCCTCCAAGCAGTACTTGCTGCTGGGGTCTTTTACAGAGAGCTAGAAAATTACTTTACAACGTGCACACATACCCCAGACTGTAGAAAAGATGGTTGCTACACAGGCTTGTAAAGCTTCTGACATGTCTTACAGCACTGGAGAGCAATTACATTTTCTGCCTTCTGGATTAAGAGTGTGAGGGGTAAAAAGCAAGACCCCTTTTTCAGTCGTGGTCCTGTCTGCAGGAGCTCTTCACTGCAAATCTAGTATTAATCCCCTGTGCATTTCTAAGCACTACTACACAGCTCATGAAATGGCTCTGATCAGCAGTAGCCACCTTCCTGACAGCAATTATTGAGGTACAAACACCAATCTGTTCAGATATTTTTATAAATACAAACGTATATCCATACATATGCATATACGTAAGGTGATGGTGGCTCGATGGAGGCTCTTCCTGCACTGATGTTCTGCTGCAGCTCCAGTGAGCTCCTCACAGACCTCTCTCTGTGTTACTGGAATTGCTGTGGGACTGTCAGCAACACGGGTCAGCCGCCTCAGGTCATGCTCTCCAGGAGCCCAAAGGCCCTGTGGGATCTGCTGTCATCTCAAAGTGGCACATCCTCATGAATACACTGGTGCATTCTTGTCATAGTGGTGTTTGCATAAATGTTATGGGAAAAATTGCACAAAGAGGTCCTCCCTGTGCAGACAAGATTTTATCCATGGCCATGCAGAGCTTCTGTTTGTCATCAACTCTGTGACAAACTGTATAACTTTTTTTCCCCAATGAATAAGTTTCTAATTTTGGAAAACACCTGCAGACCATTTCTATGTATGTATGTGTGTGTGTTTTGTTTAGTAAAGATCTTTAATAAGAACTGCAAGATTCTGCATTCTGAAGAAGCAGCACAGTGGAAATTTTACAGCTGACTTTGCAATAAACTTATTCAAATATCTCAGACACATTTTTGGCATAGCTGCCATTATTTTCATTGAATCACAGTTTTACAATTTTACATACATTGAAACTAAGAATAATAAGAATAACATGCACCCAACTTTCTCTGGGCCGTATGCAATTCATTCAGTCATTTACCAGCTATTTTAATTTCCAAAGTTGCAGGTACTTCATAGCACTTGGTATTTTAGGCAGTCCTTTTTTCTTTCTTTGAATATTGATAAGATACCCTACAGGGAAGGAGGTAAGATACTTTGATTCATGAGTTATATTTTGCAACAGATGCAAAAATATGAAATAGAAACTCCCTTTTTCCTAAATTCATAAAACCAAGAGTCATTTTCTCTTGGGTCATTTTGTCTTCCATCCACTAGCTCAAAGAATTTGTATCCATTTGAATTTTGCCAACAGCAAGAGCTGACAAGTAAATGTAGCTCATACACGAATTCCCAGAACTGACAACAAGGGCAAGTCTTTTGCTGACTTCAGAACCCAGAATTTCAGCCTAGTAAGTAATTTTGAACTATTTGCCCTTCTCAGACTTTACAGTACAGGGACTGGACACAAAAATGTGAATCCAGGAAGGTATTGCTATTGTGTGTTACCATCTTTTTGAACTGCAGATACTCATGTATAATTTCAATGGTTAATGCATTTATTACAGGAAAGAGTAGTATTTCACATCACTGAAGTTCATGCATTTTTCCTCTGTTGGCTAATGTCTGTCTTTCTTTCTAGCTGTGATTGACAGTTACTTGCAACTTGCAAAAAAGCAGGTGACTTCTGAAATAATATTATTGTTGTTTCAGCTGCGTATACATCTATTCAAAAAAGGGCAGAAAAAACCAAAACAAAAAAAAAGTCCATCCTTTTTTTATGACGAGTGAGTAGCTGTAATTAAATAAATGCTCTTTCTGTAGCAACGATGCTTTGTTTCTCACCTCCTTTCCTGTTGATGTCCTGCCAGTGCAGAGTGGAGCAGCAGGACAGGAGATGTGCATGAGAGGCTAAAGTTGTACAGCTGATAGTTGTTCCAGATCTCATGGGATTTCTCCCTTTTCCCTGTCCCTGGTAAGTCATTCCACGGGAACTTGTGTCTGTGATTCATGTGAGGGGGACATTACTTTATCAGAAGACTGTCTCCCAGGGGAGGCAGGGAGCTTGTCGCTTATGTTTAGTACCACAAATTTTAGCACCTCTCTGGACAGGATATGAGATCCAGGGACTAAGAGGGTATTCCTGGGAGCACAGATGTCATCTGTTCCAGGGTGGGCAACAGAAGGAACTCCCTCAGGGAGACCCTGAGGGAAGAGTTTAAGAGACTTCTTGAGAGACACTCATCTCACTTGCTGCTCCTCTGAGCCATTCTCTTCTCTGTTTGCCAGTGCACTCGCTGGAATAACTGCCTCTCCTCAGAGGTCTGGAGGACATGATTAAAAAATGTAGCTCCCGAGAACACAGATGCTCTGCTTTCAGCATCCAGTCGCTGGTATTTCTACCAAATGCTCTGTCATTTCCTGGGCAGATCTCAAGAGGGCTGAGTTCTGCTCATGTAGCCTTGTTTGTGTTCAGTGCTCCTCTTCAGCTGGGCAAAATCCCTCATTTTTGCCCGAGGCTCATTAACCTGGGTTAATAAACTCTCATTATCCAAGGTTTCCTCAATCGACTGCTGAATTGATGATGAGCCTTCCAATACATGGCTACATGAGAGAGAGAGGTTTAACATCATGTAATTAAAATCCCCATTATTTCAGCATGAAGGTGACTGAACTGACACAGAGCAAACTATACCTACTAATTCAGAAAATAATGATGCAGAGTGAAAGCACTCAGCACTTCACCCATCAGGAGGTCTTCCTATGCCTGTGCAGGACACAGCCTAAGGAACTTCAGATGCTGGGAGAGACAAACAAGTCATTTAAAACTGGAGACTGGGTCAGGAGAGGTGCACAGTACAGCTTATCCGTACTGCAAGAGAGGGGGCAAAAGATGTCTGAGATAATCAACTTAAGACCTAGTTGTGTGCTAAATGAGACTGAAGGAAGTAGTGCAGTTGCAGGTATGGTGTGGCACATCCACACAGAGTCAAGTGGAATTACTAAATTAGGTCATGCGTAGTTGAGGGATGCACTTTGTGATGAGGTGTAGGCATGACTTTGGTACTCTTAGACTTGTCTTGTTGACTCATTTCCTTCCCTTTTAAAAGTCAAATTATTTTCCCAAATATATGGTACTGTCCTGGGCATGTGTCATCCTTTTCCTAGTGAGTTTTGAAGAAAATCTTCATTGTTGAGTTGTCCTTGAGATTGCTGAATAATAAACTACATATACTCAAGTAAGGTACTTAGGTAGTGCCTCTGTTGTATTTTTTCCTCAGGATTTTTAGATCTTTGTGTCTTAAGTGAAATAGAGACTGTAAAATTATTATGAATGTATTAAATGTCCCAGGCAAAATAGTTTCAAGCAAAACAGCCGTGACAAGAAAGAAAATGAAGATGCTTAGATATGTATTCATTATATCAGAAATTGAACTCAACAGGGGATGGCACAATTTTCAAGTGATAATAACCAGCTCGATTAATTCAAAGCCGTGTGTTAATATTGTTACTAAAGCAAAACTTTATCCCTTATCTACACATGTCTGGGCAAGTGATTTCTGGTATCAACGGAGTATGATGGATTTTTAAGAGTAGATTTTAATTTATTTCCAATCAAGGCTATTTGCCAATGGGATTATGAGATTGCTCAAGTCAGTTTAACCAAGCAACTCTAAGCATTTAAAAATTTAGACCAATTTAAGAATACCAATACATTTCAAAGTTAGCTTGTCCAGATAACACTGTAAAGTTGTGTTAGGACTACTGGATAACAAAACAAAAGCATCCGATCAGGAGCAACTCCAACTTCAGACCAACCCATGCTATAGCCCTCTGAGAGAAATGAGGGGAACGGGAATAAAAGTATTCTGACAATTTCTCCCCTAGCATCCCAATTCCCTGGGTGCTGGTATCTTCCTCTTCCCTTGTGTGACTCAATATGTCCCTGTCACATGAGCAAAATCAAGTTGCCTTTATTACATTCCTGAATGAGAAACAGATGTGGCATTTGGTCACATAAAGCCCATGCTTTCAGCCGTAGAATGAATACAAGGATGGGTCTTGTAGTCTTCTGGGATCTCTATAGATGCTACATGACACACAATATACATTTTTCTTTCAATAATTTGGAACCCACATGAGCATGGATTCTCCAGTAGGAGCTAATATCTTAAAATAAATTCTGCATTCCAGTGTTTAGTCTTTCCCAGACCTATGGTCTCCTCAGATTTCATAGTGGTCTCTTTCTGCCTGGATGTATGGCATAAGGAGAGTTTTGTTTGGGTTTGTTTGTTTGTTTGTTTGTTTTTGTGTTTTTTTAAAATTTAGATAGGAGGGTCTGCCTCCACTTCTTGGCCAGGCAAAAACAGTTTCCAGTAGATATTTGCAAATATGCTCGAAGGACTTTAGCTTTGTCATGAGAGGGGGTAGGAAATAACTTGGAAGGGGTTTTTATTCAACCCTCAGCCAAAAGATTTGGGTCAACCACTAACACCTGACCTCCGTTCTGCCCCCTCAGTTGTACCCAGGCTGCATTTTCACCTGTTTCCAGATTGGTTTCAGAGAAGTATTTTCTGTTCAATTTCTATTCATGCTCACTTTGTATAGGCCAAGTCTTGTTGAATGCTTTATTTTACAGCACTGAGAACAAAAGAAGGAATAGGGTTTTCCAAGGTTTTCAGTTAGGCGTGTCTGCTTGGCACTAGAACTTCACAGCCCGCAGCTCCTCTGTGTTAAACAGCAGGAGCAACACTTATCCTCTAACATGCATTCAAGTCATATGCCTGAATTGTACTGAGGGTTTCTGGTTTCTGGACAGATTTTGAATATATATCAGCTATACAGTTTTGAATAATAGCTGTATTTTCAGTATCATTACTAAAATCAGTAACTGAGAGAGCTTATCACAGAATACCAGACTAGATGGGCTGTGGGTCCAGTCTAAGTCCCTCCATGCTATTATGGAGAAGGTGATCTGGAAATCAAATTATAATTTTATGCTGTACATATCACCTTTTCCATGTAAAATATGTGCCATGAGTTTAATTATTAACACTATTCAATACTGTGCCTAATTAAAATTCATCCTCAAGGTGACAATAGGATGCCTGCAACAGCTTAATATGGGAGACATCTACATAATGCAGCAAAACCACATGGCTGGCAGGATGATACAGAAATTTTTTCCTTATACACATGGTTGTACCTGTTTTTTTCCCATTAGTTTGGGAAAGAGAGTTCAGCACAATCCAACAAATATTCCTCTGGCCAAAAAGATGTGTATATCATTAGAACACCTTGCCCAGACTGTTTTGTTCAGATTCTGCCACATAGAAATACTTAAAATGCTCAATAAAAGTACAATATTATCTTGAATTTTGACAGTTATTCGTACTGCAGCTCACATGAGCCGCACAACAAGGAGTATTGTCGGGTGTTCATGAGTTCACAAGCCAAAAATGTTAATGAAAAAAAGTTGTTTATTCAATGTGGCCACGAACCACACTGAATGCTTCATTACACACTTAATGACTAGAGATGAACAAATTGATTTTGTAAGTTGTTGTCCCAGTATTGCAGTTGGGAAAGCAATCGTTTGGGATCAAAACAAAACAGAAAACATCCAGTTCATTTTTTGACTTGCAAAAGGCTTCATGTCATTTTTGAATGTTTCTTTCTCCCTTTTCATATCATACTGAAGCTACATATCAAAACAAAACTTGAAAATAATTCAGTTTGTGCATTTGCTTGATTTTTTTCCTCATTCTTTTTTTGGCAAGATGCTTCATCAGATAAATACAAGTAATTTCAGTCAATCTTTTGTTTCTTCAGTGAATAAACTGCTTTCTTGACAAATTTTGACCACATGGGTCTTGTCTCTACAGTTGAGGCAGACAGATGCTTTATCACCCCACTCGCTAGTGCTGGTCTGAAAATTGGATAATTACTCTGGTGACAACCACCCAAGCTAAGACAGCCCCCTTGAGCTGTGTGTACATACGTTATTTAAAATATGTTCTCATGTCAGTGTAGCTGTGTAGCTTTCCTGAGCAACTTTTGACTCAGACAGCAAATGCTCGATGTTGCAGGAAGTTTTCTCAACCAGAAATGTTTTTTTTGCTGCTGTGGTCCAGCTGTTACTACCTGAAACAAATTGGTACCAAATTGTATCACCTTGCTGTGTTAAAAACTAGATAGCACTGGATGGAAGAGTAGATGTCCTTCATTGAGGGATGCAGGGTTTCGATTTGGTCATGTTGTCAGCAAAATAATTTCTTGTTTGCCTATCTAAAGGGTTAAATGGTCACGTAAGAATGCTTAAGTGTTATAAAGGGCTTCCTGCGGTTTCCCAGTCTGGAGATTGTTTACTTTGCAGAATAAATGGTGTTGCCAGGGCCAAGGGAGAGGAGTATTTAAGTGCTCCCTGCGGATCAGGAAACAGAGAGAAATCCTGAGGCAGAAGGTTGACCTGTGGTGAGGATATTCATGTCTGGATTCTAAGGGAAGGTTGTGGATGTGCCCTATGTAAGCAGGGGAGACTGTACCACGTTGCTTCTCTCAACCAAGCACTGCAACCCTCCAGCATTCTGGAGGGCTTCAGTGAATTGCCTCCACTAAGAGGCTGAATTAAGCTTGATGGGTGTTGTGGGTTGTTGATTTTTTCCTAACCCCAAAGGGTTTTATGGATGAGACATTCTTTTTTACAAGAATAGATTTTAATGACTGCTTGTTTCTTTCTTCACCTGTTTTGGTACTGCACAGAAAGCATGTTGAGTAAATGCAACAGTGTTTATTAGTCTGACACAGTGGAATTCTTAGAAAATAGACTGTATTGCATTCCCAGGAATAAAGACAGCTACAAAAATAAAGAGCACTGGAATAAGGGATATACCTTCTAGAAGTTACCATAGTCCTCATGACCTCTTCAGAGTCAGCATTTCCCTCTAGCACTCTAGACAGCTAAATATAACAAATTCTAAGGGATTCTTAAATATGTCATATTTTGGTAAACTGAGATAGCTCAAATACCCTTTTTAACCCTTTTACTTTACACTGAGTTCTACTAAACACTTGCCAATATCAGGAGATCCAGAAGTACTGCTGCAGAATGTCACAGAATGGCAGGTGCTGAGCTTTCAAATGGCAAGTGCTTCTAGGTGAAGTGACATGCTGTTGTTTCCCCTTTCCTTGCAAATTGTTTTCTTACAATCAATCACCAGCTTTTATTCAACCCCTTTTCACCTTAGAAAGCCCACATGCCTCAGGCTTGGAAGTGAATCTAAAAAGGAAATGTCAACCTAATGAAAAACAAGCAAGTGTTCTGTAAAGTCACAGTTTGTACTTGTAAATGTTCAGGTTCTCAGGTAGTCCAAGGAGATCTGCTACTGTTGGGTCCTGAGGTCATTGTCACACTGTGAAACCTGCTCAGCAGCTCTCAGCTCCAAGGATGACTTGCAAAATTATCTATTATATACGTGACGTAACCAACACCATCGTAAAGATACTGATTTCTTTTTAAGAAGGTTTTTATGCCTAGTTGTTTAAGCACTGCATGGGAGTGCAGAGCTCTTGTAGGATTCACTAGTGTCTGAGGTGTGCATGTAAAATTTTCCTGGCTAGCACTGAAATATTCCTGGAGCACACATGGTGTTACTCACAAGATGGTACCTGATTTGAGACACGAAGGAGGAGCAACTGAAAGAACTTAGTACTACAAAGTTTGGGATCCTAATTCATCTCAGGATAATAATAGGCTTGGCCACTCCCATAGAAATGTTTTTTGTTATTTTTTCCAGTGGAAAATTCTCCTGTAAGATCCAAAGAGTCCCAAAAGAGTATTTCAGAGAGACAAGTGATTAGCGATTGACCGTGGCAATACTAAAATACGCAGAAAAGGCAAAACCAGAGAAAAGGAAATCATGATAGTGTCCCCTTCCCCTTTTCATAACAAACCCAGGACAGCATTGCAGATGACTGGCTCCCTTCTGTTTTAGTAAGAAATGTTTTGATAGGAGAAAGCTAAACCTTGCAATCTATTCCCAGGCAGGCTATCTAGACTCCTAAGGTATGAATATTCTTCAAAATTCCCATCACTTTTGTTCATTCTCTTTTTTTTCACCCATAGATTGGAGAGTTATGACCTAATTGTCATTAGAGAAGAGATGTTATTTGAGACAGAAAAAGATCTTTCAGGAAAAAAGCAAACACAGGAAGCCCTTTAACTGGACACTGAGAGTACTCTCTGACAATACCAAATTTTATCCTGGTTTTGTACTACTTCCTGGCTGTCCATCTTTAGCCACTGCCAGAGACAGGATATTGGATTTGCTGGATTTGGCTCAGCAAGGACCTTCCTATTCTTTTATGAAAGGGTTTTTCAAAAATTGAAATTGAGCAAGGAAGTGTTGAGCTCCTGAGTATTTGTCCTGTTGTTAATTACTCAGAGGCAAAGAAAAGGCAATCAGAGATCACACTGGTGTCAGCAGTTATTGACACAAGCAAATAAGGTCAGAGGATGGAAGAGAAGGTAGCAATGTTCAGGTCTAGTTGTAGGATTTGGAGAATCTCCTGGTCTTGTATTTCCTGCTTTTTCTGACAACAAAAATACAAGGTAAAATTCATGTACCAAACCCAAGGGCAACTGGGTCGTTGATCACCTGAGCAGGCCCACCTGCAAATGTTGCCAGAGCCATATGTCCTTTGAAGAGCAAAGGAGAGAGCATGAGGGAAGAAATTAAGTAGGCAGCCTTAGAGAGGAAGGTAGCCTGAAAAGTTTCCCAAAACATGGCCTCACAGACCACAGAGTCAATGGAGAGGGGTTGCAAGAGTGGCAAGGCAGAGGTTTCAATGTACACTTTGATTTAATGAAGAGTAAAGCAGAAGGTGAGCAGATTCTCATGCAAATATCCAAGGTATCAAGCCATCATGAGACTCTTCTGTCAAGCATGTTTGATCCCTTTCATTTTGCCTGATGAATATTCCCTCTGGTGGTCTCAGATTAAGGTGAACTGTCAATTCTCCTTTCTGGGCATCCACCAATAAACACAATCCTTCAAGATATCACACAATCAGCATTCGGTGTTAGTTCCATTTAAATGTCAGATTATTTCATCATTCACAGTGAAAGCAGCTTTTAAAATACACTGGGTTAATATTACAGGTGTTTCCTCAAAGTCTGACACCACAAAGTATGAAAATAAATATCAGGTTCTTTAGGGGAGGGCATGTGAAGCTCTTGCAGACACAGTCACTGCAGTATGTTTAACATGCAAAGTCATATCTGTCACCTCTCCAGCCCCCTGGCTCACCACTGAAACCCACTACTTGCTTGATGCATTTGTGAGCGTGTCAGGAGTCACAAGACAATGCTGAACAGCACAGCAAAAATTCATGGCTGAAGTCTTCCCTCCTGTTATGTTGCCAGTTCCACCAAAGCATACTTGACTTGTATTATATACTACAAAATAAGCAAAAGCAATACGAGGCTGAAGCAAAGCTTAATATGGAAAATCAGATGGAAATTAGAATTAGATGGAGAAGTTCCTAATTCTGCTCAGTGGAGTCAGAGCCTTGAGGCCAGAGTCATTCAGAACTTCGTTGTTTTGACAAACAAATCTGTAACCTAAAGCCATTGGAGCTGGGACTGTACTTTGGAGCTGCAGTTTCTGCTGACATTAAAATCTGTCATAAAGCCAAGACATGCCTCAGGCAGGAAAAGAAATAATACACAGCAAATTTCACTGCTTCGTGCACTGACAAGTGTTATATTCAGGTCCTCTTCTAAATAGAGAAAACACTGTCCATGCTTCTTGCGTAAAATGAGCAAGTGCTAGGTGTTAATATTTTATTCAGTTACCTGGCTTCTAAAATACTCAAGCACAAGAGAATATATCTTCTTATAAACACTTAGAGAACAAACATATGATTGAGTAGATATAAATGAATAAGAATGTAGATGTTACCATGTTTTAATTGGGGGAGGTGAAAAATGATGGTGTAGCTGTTGTTAACCCAGCACAATTCTGCAGAGATAGGTGTGAGGAACTCAAACCTCACGAGTGTACACTTGGAGGAGTCCCAGAGATGGGCACATAGCAGCATCCACCCCTCATCTTGGAGTTTTCCACACCTGTGGATCATAAATACTCTTTGATGTCTCAGGGCAGATGCATCAGTTTCCCCTAAGCCATCCTTAGGTGAAAGGGTAATACGTAATGTTATAGGGACCCTCAGAAGACCAGGTTCCACAAGGGATAGTAACAAGCAGCTTCAAGGAGTTTATGAGCAGTGATGGGACAGTAACCTCCCCTGCTTTTTCAGAAATGCTTGTTTTCACATGTTGAGCTGCACTTCACAGTAAATTTTCCCATGTCTGAGGAGAGGCAAGGCTTTTCATTTTGTCTCTAGATTTACACAGAATTGCTGTGTGCAGGCAGGTGCTGTTTTCTTCATCTTCCAGCTGGTGTGAGTAGCTTCATGTTTTGCTAGGATGGTCATGCATGTCTGTGGTATGTGCTATTTATTTAGAAGAATACTTTATAAAGCAGCAGGTGGCAGTGAAGCTTTTGACCTGTAGCTGTAAACACACATGCGAAGTCAATCAAAATGAAAGACAAAATGCACACTGAAATATATTGTCACGGATTTTGTTTCAAAAAACTTAGCTGAGCCAGAAGAGGACGATGAATAATAGGAAATGTGAAGTAATGACAGCAAGGGGCAGGGGGGGAAGGCACCAAAAAGGCACATGAACATTAGCATCAGATCCTTGTTTGCAGTCTGAAACTTATTACAAGCTTTGGAGAATAACAGAAACAAATATTCCTTATCTACTAGAGAGGGATTTTCCTGGAGGAATAGGAAAGGCAGCAGAAGGCAGAGAAATGAAACAATAGTGTCCCACTAGACTACACCTCTGCCTCCAACTTGTCCGCGTTACACTGGCAGCTCAGAGAGAAGAGGCCAGAAGAGGCAGGAGGGAAGGTCAGTGAGAAAATGAAGGACTGTGTGACATGCATGTGTATGCATCCATGAGCACAGGATCAGGGAGGAGCTGGCCCTATGAACTTAGCCCCCACAGGCCCATAATTTGGACTGCATCCCATTTAGGAGTTGGATTTGCCACAGGGAGTTGAGTCCTGCATCCCTGTAAATGCCAGTGCATATCCTTGGTTGTCACTGGTGTCAAACATGGCTGATACTCCTGTTGTAAAGAGTCTGTTCATGCTTTAAACTGTCTTTTGGGGTATCTGATTCCATAATATTTTAACTGCAGTTGTGCTTTATTGTTACTGCAATTGCTGGTACTACTAACTTTATACTTCTGTAGGATGCTCAATTATTTGTCTCACATGATGCTTTTTAGAAGAATTGTCAGATTAAACTATAAAAACAACATCTAAATGTTTCTTTAAAGAATGCAGAAACTGGATTAAAAATGAAAACCTCTTTACTAGAATAAAAGAAACCCTGCAGAGCTGTGATGTGACAGGATGACTAAGCCAGATATCCTTTCTTGAAGTGTCCTTTTTCCACGAGCAGATGGTTTGCTATTATGATCAGGGGATCTGAAGCCAGAGAAATTATCCTGTTGTGAAAATGCCATTGGGGAGAACACATTTACTACCTCCTTCTTGTATTCTTTTCCACACTTTTGCTTCCTTCTGATGTGGTTTCTGTAAGCAATGTGGGAGACATTATCCCATCGCCTCCAAGGGAAAAGAGGCTGTTCCTGCCACTTTTAAAGGAAATACGAAGAAAGTACTGTTTCACATTTCCACTCCAAGTTGTGAGCACAGCAACAGAGGGGGTAATAAACCAATTATGGCTGGATTAATGGAAGTAGGAAAGGAACCAGGAATCATGTATTGCCAAGTGACTATTTTAAGGTCCTCCTGCAAGTCCGTTATTTTCCCACAACTCCCCCCTCTAGTCACACCATCAGTGGTTTTTAATGCAGTTCAGAATCTCGAAGACCATCAGCTGTCAAGGTTCAATTAACTCGCAAGGTGTGCTGTAACATCACATGGACCCTTGGATCTCAGTTCTAATATCCATGCTGTCATTTCTGCCACAGCCAGGCCCTTCAGCTCCTGCTGTCTCAGGTCCTTGAGCTCAGCTGTCTCAGATGAGAAAACCTATTCCACCTCTGCTTGTGTCCATCTGGTGCAGCAGTGTCTCTTGCACCTGGGACAAGTTCACTGCACATTGGCATGACTGCTTCCCACCTTTATCACATTTCACAAACCTTACTGGACTTGCTGCCTTGCTCTATCTGTCTCGAGACACCTGTGAGACCAAAGTGACTCTGACAGCTGCCTGACAAGCACAGGCATCTTGTCTTCAGAGTTCATGTGACCTCCAGTGCATCACTGGTGCCATGGTAATTTCACAATGTCAAATACAGACTGGGTTGTGACCTACCCTTCCTGTATGTCTTAGCAGCCCTCTCAAGCTGCTGCTGCAGGCAGCTTGATAGGTGCAAATTTCCTTATAGCTCCCTCATGTGAGGAGTCTGCTGTGGGAGACATTCCCGTGGGGATCCTCTGGAATATATCTTTACACCTTATATCTTAATTTGTTTCGTTTATGTTGGAATTTCTGAGTTAATTGAGGCCTCCAGATGGGATTTTTTTACACTTTCCCCCCATATCTAATATCACTTGTGTGTAACTTAGTACTGTCTACACTGTCAAATATTTTGTATTGACTTGTGGCTCCAAGAGCAACCCAATGGCATTCTAAGGAAGTCATTTTATGAAGAGATAATGATCATGCATATATGGAGGCCCCAGTTTCATAAGGTCACCTCCCAGAGTGTTACTGCCTTTTCAGTTTCTCATTAGAGACATTGCGATAGATGCCATTTTTAGGTCATTTGTATGCAAATGAAATATTTCAATGTTCTGCTTGCTTTCTACATGACCTGTAAGCACAATACATTCACTTGTTCTTCTTCATTATATTTATCTCCCTAGAGCAATAGGCTTCTTTTATTGTAGCCCAAATGATGGCAAGAGAAACTTTCCTGGGTGGTTGAGCTGTGGACCATCTTGACCCTTTCATCTCTGTTTCATATTCTGTTGAGAGCTCCTTTACTTCCCAGAAGCATCCTTAGGTTCCTTTTCAGTTGCTGCCAACAATTGTCTGTCCATTGCATGAATTCTGTCTCTGAGATCCAGAAGCTGGCATCTTTTTAGCTCAATAATAAGCATTTTTTTACTGCTGGTACAATTAGAAATTTTAACTTTTCCATAAATTTTAATATTATTCTTTATCCAATCACTTACTGGCACAACTTTGTTATATAATAAAAATTAACCTCTATAGGACCAGAGTTTCACTCCTACCAAGAGTGAGTTGTCTTTGCTAATACTGGTGTCCCTGGTGCACCTAAATATCATGGAAAATCAGTTGTGTTCCATAAACCTTCAGGTGGACAGGGAAGAGGAGGGGCAGGCACTGATCTCTTCTCTGTGGTAACCAGTGACAGGACCCAAGGGAATGGCCTGAAGTTGTGTCAGGGGAGGTTAAGGCTGGCTGTCCGGAAAAGGGTTTTCCCTCAGAGGGTGCCTGGGCACTGGAACAGGCTCCCCAGGGAAGTGGTCACAGCACCAGCCTGACAGAGCTCAAGAGGTGTTTGGACAATGCTCTCAGGCACATGGTGTGACTCTTGGGGATGGCGCTGTGCATGGCTGGGAGATGGACTTTGATGATCCTTGTGGGTCCCTTCCAAATGAGCATATTCTGTGATTCTATGATGCTATGCTGTTTTCCTTGACTGCCATGAAGTGTGTGCCTTCCTCTACAGATCTGTGCTGATGCTTGTAAATGCCTGTGTGGTGGTGTGATCCTTTTACAAATGGCAGATATTATCTTGCTTGAGTTGTTTGTCCGCTCTGCATCTTTCAGTCATGAGTTCTGTGGATTCCCACACTGATAGTGTTGTGCTTTCCTGACTCAGTCTCATTTGCAGAAAAAATGTGGGTTCATTTTCATGCCCACAACATTAAAGAAACATCTAACTTTCTCAAACTTCAGGCAGGTCCTTCAAATGCTTTGTTTTAAGTAGAGTCTGGATATTTCAGTACACACTTCCTTGAATATTTTCCCCAGAATCTGCGATTTTATCACAAACTGAATTAAAAAGACTTTAAAAGCTTTTTAACTTCCTATAAATCACAACCATAATTTTATTTTTGCCATCTTACTTGTATTGTCTGTTTGAAAACAAACACCTGACATGTTTCCCTTTACCTTGACTGGAGTGCTTAAATTGCTGTAATAATCTTTCATAATTAACCTTCTCTTCCCAAAATAATTTCTACAATCAAGGTGCTTCACAACTTCTCTGTCAGAAATTAAGCTACCTTAACAGTGGTGCTTCTGTTTTACGGATACAGACTGAAGTACTGGGCAAACTACTTCAACTATCTTCAGTGGTCTGAAAGAATTTTGATGCTGACAAGTTGTTTAACTTCCTTATTTTTCTGTTAGGAGATTTTCTTGCTGTTCATTATTGAGAAAACCAATTGTTCAATAACCACCTTGAGCGAGGAATTTGCTGCATTCAGTGGTGGATTTCACACTGGGCAGACTTTCATAGTCTGAACCCATTCACAACTCAACCAGTCCAAATAGCAGAATCAATTTAAGGGATCTCCTAGACTGTACAACGCAGTGAACCTAAGATTTGTTTTCAACTAAAAAATTGAAACAACATAGTGCCTTGAGCAGACGATTTGGGAAGACAGAAAAAAAAAGTTTGTTAACAGTTTGTTCTTAAAATTTTGAGGAGGACGGTACCAATAGGTGGTGAACTGATTTTCCCAGACAGATCCTGACAGAAGTGGGGAAATATATTAATGTAACCTCTGCATTATAAGTGTGTTGTCAGTGGACCTTATCTTCAATTTTTGTGCAAAGATGTACTGTACTTGCATGTTACTCTCTCTCTCTCTCTCTATATATATATGATAAAAGGGTATCATTGACAAAAGTAAAAAAAAAAACAACCAACCAAAAAACCCAGATGAAACATCTGCAAAGCATCAAACCTTGGCCTTGGTTGTAATCTCCAGATGTCTTTCAAATTGCTGGATATCCAGCAGAAATTGTTTACTTCCTACCAGAAATAACCTAGCACTACTGGAGATCTGTCCAGTGAACAGCATAAATGAACACTCTTTCCTAATCCCTGATACCTTTCCGTGCCAGTTATAGATTTCAATAATGGGGAGGTTTTAATTAAGTTGATGGACATAAGTGGGATTAATATGCATTGCCACGTGTGCAACAAGCAGCTAATAGGGAATGCAGCTTGTCTGATAACTTCTCCTCACCTGGCACATTCCTAATAACAAAGAAATCCTTCATTGTTGGAACAACAGTTCAATGCAGGGAGTTAGTGATATAGATTTTCTTCTGGTGTGAACAGGTTATTTTCTTTAGTTTATTGCTGCCATCTCTGCTCATAATATGGGTTTTGCAGCAAAGCAGATAATAAATAAGCCTTACTTTCCTGCCTACTTCTATAATAAATTCTGTGGCATATTATAAAGATGATAAAAGTTTCAGCTTTAAATGGAATCTGTAACCTGAAGCCCCGAGTAACCAGTGATCAGTCAGCAGTAAGTGTGCAACATTACAGGGCAGGAACAGTCTGACAACTTGAGATGCACACGTACCTGCACTTATGAAATACCACAGAATCATGGAGTGAGTAAGTTTGGAAGGGATCAGATCCCATTCATAGCTTAAAGTAGGGCAAACTTTGAAGTTAGAACTATGCACCACCACTCCAAACAAAATCTCTCCAATTTGCTAGAGGGACAATACAAGCCACCATGCCTAAAGTCTTACTAAACTCAAGGTTAATGACACCAAGTAATTTGCAAATGCCTTGGTACTCAGTGCTTGGAGTTTAATAAGGGGGATATGCTGCTGCCTGCAATTAGGTGAGAAGAGTTCTCAGCGGGAAACCTTCAAAGAAGAAGGTACAGATAGGCAGTCCTGTACCTACCCATCAAATTTAATGACCTCCAGACATGTGACAGAGGATACTCCAGTCTCTGGGTGGAAAAAGCCCAATTCATTTAAGACTTCATGTAGCAGTACTTAACGTATGATTTTAGTCCAACATGGGAAGAAAGAGGAGGACGAAAATGTGTGGCTTTTTATATGGGTTTTTAATCTAAGGTGACTGAGAAATGGGGTCGCACCTTCCTGTGAGCTGTAGTTTTAGCAAATTCAGAGAAATTTTTTTCCCTGCTTTTGGCCTTGAAAAAAAATAACCAGAGCAAATTTTTAAGGAGTAGACCCAGAGAATGAAGGAATCATTAACTTGCAGACTGATGCTGTGGTGCCTGAAAATGCAATTAAGAATAACCTTTTGGAGAAGGCAGTGTAAGCACCACACAGGCAGTAAACTTCACTGGTAACCCTCAGACTCCTCTTGTTAGGGTCTGTAGTGGGAGCAGATGATAATATACAGGATGCCAAAGGGCAGAACAGTGACCTGGTGTTATGTCCACAGTCTGACATCCGTGCTTGGCTGGTGATAATGGAAAGACTGAGAAACTGCACTCATGAATGCCCTGCTTTTCTTGCACCTACACAGACACCAGAAACCATTTTCCTACTGCTATCTTTTAAAGCTGTTTTTAAGTCAGAGTTAAGGTGGCAGTAAAACAAGGTAGTGAGGAATAAGAAGTGTGAACTGAAGGGAGGATGTGTTGTGGAAATGAGAGAGCTGTTGCAGAGAGTATAAGCGTGTATTTTGTGTAGCAAAGAGTACAAAATTTATGTGACATTTAATGCTGCCAAACTGACAAAAGCCCTGATTCTGAGTGATTATGTGATGAGCAGCACTGACTGTTGCCTAGCATTGCTTTAGGTGGTGAACACAACACAAAAAGAACATTGAAATGGCAAAGTCATGCACTTAGGAAAGGAAAAATCTGAGTATTAAAGTGTAGCTTCAGGGGGCCCTGACTACACCAGTGCTTTATGACATCTCTGGGAGAAACCACAGCAGGGAGAGCTCTACCTCCCACCTGTGGGTTGGGGCTGCAGCCTCTCTGTTGGGAGAACACAGCTAATGAACTCCAAGGATTTTGACTGATCACAGCTTTTAAGGCAAGAGGGTATCACTATGACTAGTCCAGCTTATGAAACATCTCAGCCTCCACACTTCCTTCAGTGAGTTTGGATATACAGATACAGGGAGTTGCAAATATTCTCTGTGTCATTAAAGCCACGTGTGCTAGGAAAACCTTTTGTGAAAGGTTGGGTCCATGCTCCAAAGGCTCTGGGCTTTAAAGCTCCACCCTCCAATAATCACAGAGATATTTTGAAGTGCAGAAAACAATATTTTTCCCTCCAAGCCCATGGAGAAACTCCTACCCCACCCCCAGCCTCCAACACTGTTCCCATAAAAATATGTCTCGCTCCCTGTTGAAATTTTTGGGCCCAAAATGTGTAGCTACAGTGAAGTTGCAACCAGTCAGACATTCAGGCAATCTTAGCTATAGGTGGTGCTATTAGCAGTGCCTGCTTTTATAACCACAGGGGAAAAAACTTCAGTGTGTTCTTCGTACTGCACAGTACAAAGCTCTTCAGTAAAAAAATGGTCTTCATAACTCATTTCTTAAATGCATGTGGTTGACAGTGTCATGAAACTTGAAATGCAGTCTGATATTGTAAAAATAGCTTTCCTAAAAATATATTTTCCGCAATGTATCTTTAAATCTTTCCACGTGTATCTTTAATATTACTCATATTTTTTTATTATCAACACCTATTTCAAGGAAATTAAGTTATGATCAGGTTTCTCATTACCAAGGCACTGCTCTGTTATTAAAAAATATATATGTCGAGAGAAAGAGATCACAAAAGGGCAGACACAAAGAGATTATATTTTATTGCAGACCTGACACACTGGTCTGCTCCTTTTAAATCAGCTTAGTGACTATGTGGGACTTTGTGAAATACAAATACACAAAACAATTTTCCCTTCAGCATGAAAGGATAAGACAGCAAAGCAATCTCACTCAGTGACTGGAACAATTACAGAGACTGAATCTTGCAAACAGTAAAAGGGTGGGGTTTTTTTCTCAGGCTTCTATTGGTCTGAAGAGTAAGAGGCTGTACATGAGGAAAAGGTGTTGCTGCTGTCAGGTGTTTATCTGATGTGAGTTGCCTCGTATTGCATCCACCAAGAGCTGGGTCTCCCCCATTGTGCAGGCATTTAGCATTTTGACTCCCTTTAAAATAGAGTAGGTCATGGGGTTTTCTCACACACACACTCCTGTTGAAAGAGAATTAAGAATTGAAAAAATATCTTCACCATGGGACACTTACCAGAGTACATTTGTCAAAGCTGACGGGGATCACAAAAATTCTTTTTAAAAGGGGTTGTGCAAGAGCTAGGTGAAGGGAAAACTTCCATTTTAAAATGAGGTTTCCATCTCAAACAATTTAGAGTAAAATATGAAATTCTTAGTAAATGAAATGGGAATCAAGCTCTTGTTTAACAGATAGCTCTGAGAAAATGAGTGCTAGGAGCCTGTGATACCTACAAGGACTTGTATGGAGGAGTCAACACAAAGGATTATTTTAACTTACTGCTAGATGCAAAGAAATTTACTGAAAAAGAAATAATTTCCATCAATTACTTCGTTTTAGTCAGTCAACTGTTGCCAATGAAAAAATTGCTTGATCATTTTCTTCTGACCAAGTTAGGTTATAATCTCATCACAATGATAGTTTATAATCTCCTTTTCATGCTGTTTTTAAGATGATTCCACACATTGTTCAAGCCAGGCTAGATCAGACTTCTGTTCAGCACCAAATGGGTTGCCTAGCACTATAAATAAAATCTCCTTTTCTCCATCATCAGCTTTCAATCACAAAACAAGTGTAATGCGACTTTAGGAATTCTGTTTAATACCTTGGTGCTTCCATAGGCAAAGATGAAAAGCTTCTCTGCAAAGTCAATAGGTCTCCTGAGAAGCAATGCAAGTGCCACAAGACCTTTTTAATTGCTTTTCTTTGGGTGACTTTAACTAAGGCTGTGGGCATTTGTCCTCACCATGGCAGTTTGGCCTTCATTGCCCTTTGCTCAGACACAGCTATTTTTGGCAGAGAGTATGTATATGTGTATATATATATATATAGCAAGTGGCAATGTGAAGAAAAGAGGAAAATGTAGAACCAATGTTTTACATAGACAATGCAGAGAATCTCAGCATAACAATGTATATCTAAAGAGACACTGTCTGTACAGGGCTTTTTGTTTTAAATCTCAGTACTGGACAAGAAATAAGGTGCTGTATGTTATGCTTTTCATGACTGACTTTGCATGGACACAGCTCTCTCCTTTCAACAGCTTTTTAAATGCTACTGGATTTGCCTCAGTGCAATCTTCTTTGCCTTAACTCCTTCACTCCCCGTGCTTTCAATCACAGTGTCCCGCAGATCTACTGCCCTTCAGGATGAGGCCTGTCTATGGAAATAGAAATATCTAGGAGAGAGCTTCAAATAAGATCAGCTAAACAAAACAGCAGAGTTTTTTGCTACAGTGGTTAATGGTACTAATTAATTTTGTTTAAAGCTTAACTTTAAAAAATTACTTTTAAAAAAAAATCCCTATTCTCCCTATACTTTTTCCAAAAGTGTATATTAAAAATAGAACATTTTTTGGGTCAAGTTTTCAATGCCAAACTTTTAACCCCAGCGCTCCTGGGCGGATTCTTTTCCAAGTGCAAGGGAATTAGGAAGCTCCTTCGTTAAAGCTGTCTTAAGGCTGACTGTTACTTTCTTGGGTAGAGATGCTCATTCTCCTGGTGGGCATTTTATAGCTACAAAAGAAACCTACTTATTTACCACACCCCCAAAACTGAGAGCAGCTCACACCCACAAACAACCACCAACAGCTCAAGTGGAGAGAAAAAACACCACTTTATCTCCTGGTGTCAGGGGGAAGGGATTGGAGGGAGGTCACTTCTCTCAGAAAGCTGAAGTTTGCACGGGGCCTTTATAGTTATGACGATTTCGAATGAGCAGCCCAAAGCTCACAGGTCCTGCTCAGCCCAGGGCTTGGTGTCACAGGTGTCACAGGGAGTGTGACACATCCCAGCCAACCTGTGGTCACACACTGCAGCCAGCAGCACCTGTGCTCGCCCAGCAAGTCTCCAGGCCAGGCTTGCTCTGTGCCCAACACATTTTGCCATTTCTAATTAAGCCCAAAACTGCTTTCAGCTTTGATGATCTTCCTGCTGCTTTTTCCTTCCCCCACAACTAATTTCAGACGTTCACATTCAGTGAGATACAGGAATAGAAGCAACTCAGCTTGCAGTCACCCTGCCTTAGGAAAGCTGAATATAAACTGGTTTCTGAGCAAGTTTACACCAAAAATCAGAACACTGGAGACAGTGTAGCCTGGTTTGCTGGAGCTGGCTGCAAAGATCATACCAAGTTCCTAAACTAACTCTGAGAAATAGCCTCCAGCTAATTCATGTCCCTTCCCATGCTGCCTGTAACCCAAGCTATTCCTCCTTAGCTTAGTGGGTGACTGTCATTCTTCTTGCTCCACCAGAGGCATCCTGATCTGGCCTTACCTAATATGACCTAATCTAGAGCAAACTGCAGCACCTCACTTGCACACAGGCATGGGCTACTTCCAAATTAGTGTCTCAATGCTCTTAGTTTTACTTTTTAATCACATTTTGAATTCCGCTCTTCTCTGTGAACCTCCTCAACCAACCCCCTGAATGAACCTGCTGTTTCTCTATCAATATAAATTACGCATCTATTTTTTTTGTTTGTTTCTTGATGGAGCCTTACTCTCTACCTTTAGTGTGTAAAAGAGGGGTACAAGCCAAGCAAAAAAGCAGCACCAGGATATGATGTCAATCCAACAGAATCACTGCCTCTGGGAGATTTTCTGTTCCTAAATTATTCTGAGCTGGTTCAGTAAAGGGTTTCTTGCAAAAGAGTAGTGAAGAAATCCCCCTTTTGCCCCAAGGTTACAAGTTATTTTGTTAGACCAGATGACATGACAGCATGATTCTATCAGGACAAATCAAAGTTTACTGAGCAAATCTGTGTTCTATAACCTGATTTATTGGTGCCATCTGCCAACACCCATGAACAGATGCTCTGTAGGACCTCACTAGTGGGCAATAATGACTGGGAGAAACCCACTGCAAATGACTGAATTTTAGAAGTTACTGAGTGTAGCAGGAGAGATAACAAACATAATGAAAAAATGTCTAGGAGAATGCATCCCAATGTTAATTTTTCAATTCTTCTTCTCTGACAGAAGTACTTCAGAGCATCCTCATCTACATATGTGGGCATGAGTTGTAAAAATAAAGCAAGCACTCACAATTTCCAGTGATTTTGCTCCAATCCTTTGCTATTATGTACTTCAAAGAAAAGAGAGCATTTTGGTGTGAGCAGTTACAGTCACAGCTTACCCAAAATCAGTGAATTCTTCAAAGTCGCAATAATTCTTTTTATGGTCGTATTCAAGCAGGTCAGGATTGCCATACTGCTAGCACTAATGTCTTTTTTTTCCTGGTTTTCCCCTACTCTGCAGCTATTTTCAAGCCCCATGTACTCTGAGGGCATGCCAAGGTAGAAGGAAACGATTTGCAATTATTGCCACCGGCAACATTCATTTTGCATTCCCATCTCTTCAAAAACACAGGGGAGCAAAAAGAGATAACGGAAAGACAAGCAACTTGTCGGGGTGGAGATTGGAAACGTGCCTGGGATCAGAGCAGGCACTGCAGAAGGTGAGGGAGAGCAGCCCCAGCTCCTGCAGCCCCACGGAACACCTGTAGAGGTGCAGGAGCTGCCCAGTCCCAGGGTCCTCATGGCCCTGGTCCTGCCACTGCCTCCCACCTCCTCTTGCCAAGCTAAACACCCATCTCTTAGGAGCTGCATTAAAATTAGAAGCTGAAGCTGTACCGATGGGAGGACACTTTGCCTTCTGTCCTAGCATGCACTGTCCAACAGCCCACTCTGTCCATACCTAGGGCATTACGTGGAATTCATTCAAACATGCTCAGGAGCAGGTTGTTGATGGACACAGCCTATCCAATACCTGGCAAAGTCATAAAATCAGGGAACAACTTTCAAGCACTGTTGCTCTTTCAGAGGCTGCATTTGGATCTGAAGCTGAGGAGCTGAAGAGCGGAAATCCTCCTTCCCTTATTGTGCCAATCCATTAAAATCACACATTCACGGTAATTCTCCATGGAGAAACTATCACTGAACTATTAATAAAATCTTCCTGAACTATTAATATGATCTGTGGGAGCTTTAATCCACCTCGGAGACTGATTATGTAAGTGCACAGGCATGAAGATGCTGTTTTTATCCTCAGTTTACATGACCTTTCACTTTAAACAGTTTTGTTTATGACTGATATCTTCCTGAATCTGAAGGCAATTATTTTCTTTCAGTGGGGGATTATATTTGGATTTTCAGTAAATGGGCGAGTTGGTTGAGATTGAAGTTCATTGGGATGGCAAGATATGTGCTTGCTTTTCTGATTAGAAAGGGTAAAGTTTATGATAGAATTTTAAAAATGCTTATGTCTCAAAATTCAGATGTTCTATAACCTAGAAATATGCTATAATATGGATTTTGAGCTCAGATCTTTGGTGTATGATGTCAGTTCATGTAGTTTGAAAGGAATGACCTTGAGCATCAGGTTGGATTCATTCCTATTTTTCATATTCCAAAAATGGCTTTGCTTTCCTGACACACTTGGTGTGAGGATATGCTGGAAAATCATGTTGATTTTTAGCTTTCAGGCAGTTCCAAACAACGCCATAGTAAAAGGTTTCTGATGCATACTCATGCCAAAAAAAATAGATGTTGTGATGGCAAGAGCAGGCAGAAAGAAAGAACAATTGTCTCTCATTCACCTCATAGCTTCCAAACATCACTCCTGAGCTATTTAATGGAATATTATGTACCAAGGGCTTTCAGTCCCAGGTTCAACTGGGGTATAACAATGATCCCCATAGCATTGTTCTCTGACCTGCAAGCTTGGAGACACTTCTTCAATCTGAAACAAAAGATGTATTGAAGACTGCATGGATTTGGGGGGTCTGTGGCAGCTCCACTGTGTTCATTACTTTTTCTTTTGGCATGACAAAGAGGAGAATAAAACTCAAAACAGCATAGAAACAAATATGTAAAGCAAAACAAAGACAAATCAGGCAAAATAATAGTCCCATCAAGGGCCCCAGTTTCATTAAATCAACTCAAACTGTGTTTGGACCATTTTCTCTCTCTCGGTTTGCCTACACTGCTCCGGGAAGGTGCCACTGCAGCATGGTTAGATATATCCCTTGTTTTAGCTCAATTTAAGTCCCAGTGAAGAAGGCCAGGTCTGACTGTGGAGTGAGCCAGCTGCCCAAGAAGATATATGGAGTTCTTTCACTGAAGTGTGGATTGAATGAGTGGACAGTGAGGTGGCTTAAGAACTGGCTCAAAGGCAGATCCCAGAGGGCCAGAATTAGTACCACAGGGTCAAGTTGGAGGCCTGTCACTAGAGGTGTCCCACAAGGTTCAGCTTAACCTACTCATCAATGACTTCAATGAAGAGGCAGATGCCTCCTCAGCTAGTTCAATAGGACAAGAGGGAATGGAAAAAGACTGATGCATGGGAAGCTCCACCTAAACATGAGGAAGAACTTCTTTATTGTGCAGGTGACCAAACACTGGAACAGAATGCCCAGAGAGGTTGTGGAGTCTCCCTCACTGGAGATACTCAAGAATCGTCTGGACACTATCCCGTGCCCTGTGCTCTGGGATGGCCCTGCTTGAGCAGGGAGGTTGGACCTGGTGACTGTGGTCCCTTCTAACCTGACCCATTCTGTGATTCTGTGATTCCCTGCTATTTCTAAGAAGCAGGTTGGCTTGATTAGGACTGGGTTGGATGTGTTTATTTACTCTGCAATTTCATTGCTGAGCAACGTGCTAATATGTCCAGCCTCATTTTCAGAGGAGAAGACAGTAGTGCCCAAAAATAATTAGATCAATTCATGTGTACTATATTTCATTTATAACATTGGAATAAAACCCACGCATATCCTCAGGACTGGGTATTTTTGACAAGGAATCAGGTTAAGAAAAGACTCCATAATCCCAGGGTCCATTTCACAGTAGACTCCAAAAAATGCACCTCATTATAAAATACACCTTCCCAAGGAATCACAAGACATGAGAAATCAAAAGAGAATTCCTAAAAGCAAAAGCTCTCCAGCAGAAAATCAATTTCAGCTACTTTCACCTTGCCCCAGGGAAAGCAGCAGAGACACTAAGTGGGGTGTGGGAAATGTCTCATACATCTTCCTGGAGCTGCACAAGGCAGACCTCCAGACAGGAGCTTTTCTTTCCAAGACAGCTCTGCTCTAATTAGGGACTTCTACAAAATTAGTATGTTGCAGTTCCAAACAGTGTCGGAATGATTCCCATATCAAATTTCGTTGGTGTTTTTTTTTTTTTTTTTAAAGTCTTTGTCCTTGTTCTAATTGACAGCCTTACAAATGCAGGTGGACTGAGGGATGAAGGTCAAATTGAACTTAATGTGCTCAATAGGGCAAGGAACAAAATTTAGCAGAAGGTTACACACACGAAAAATTGTTCTTTGGTGGTTGGGTTTTTTTCTGACTGTCATCTTTCCTTCAAGGGTCTTTGTGCATTTTTGGGTGTACCTTCAAAATTAAAAGAAAGCAATTGCCTTTAAATAAAATTGTTACATTAAGGGCTTTCCTATAACACTTACAGATGTGTGAGATAGAATCTAGTCTATAGACTCAACAATCTATGTTGGGTGGACATAAAATTAATTTTCTCTATAGGAAAGTGCATCCTTCTCAGACTTTTTCTAGAGGCAGACTGCCAGTTTAAATCTCTGGCAGGTTCCTATAATTCTCAGTATTTGGGCCTTTATGAGTATTGTTAAAGCTAGTCAACATGTTCTAAAAAATACATGCTCCCCCTTGAAAATGAAGTCTGACGGATGTTTCTCACTAAAAATTATGATTAATATAATTTGTGCATTCCAGCAAGAAGGCAAAACAATTTTTCTTTTTCAGGTCAGTGTAAATCTCTGTGTCTTAAAGTTATTCCCCTGCTTCCAAACTCTCATTTCCTTACTCTCCTGTGCTTCAGACTCAGATTGATTTTCCACACTGACCTTTGCTGCTACAGTACAGCCTGGGAAAAACTGTGGCAATTTACTCCCAAAGAGCAAAGGTGTCCGAAACGTCTTCCTTATAGAAACAACTTGTGGGATGGCCATCTTCAAAAACATAGAATTAATAATAAATAAATAAATAAATAAAGGCAAATATGGAACATTCCAGTCTGTCTTTGGGGTTTTTTTTAGAATAATCTGTGAAAAGTTCCAAATCTTAAAATCTTCATTCCCATGTGTGAGGAATTGGTGAGTTTTGCATGTGGTGGGCATTTTATGGCTCTGGTCTGCTATAAAACACAATTTTACATTATCACATGGTAGAAAGTCACTTTGGGCTTCACACTTCTGTCAGTCCATGTGTTTTTCTAGGTGGGCTCAGACTCTCTGCAGCAATTTCTCAGCACTCAGTTGAAGTCACTGCAACTGCAGTATTTTATCTCAGTGAGATCTGCATCCTAAACTTGAATGAAAAGTGGAGGAAATACAGCCATCTTTATTGAAAATGAACACCCCAACAGAACATACACCATCCTTAAAGAGACTCATAGAATCACTGAACAGAATCATAGAATGGTTAGGGTTGGAAAGGACCTTAAAAGTCATCTAATTCCAATCCTGCTGTCATGGGCAGGGATGCCATTCACTAAATCAGGTTGCTCAGTACCCCATTAAACCTGGCCTTGACCACTTTCAGGGATGGCACATCCACAAGTTCTCTGGGCTACCTGTTCCAGTACCTCATCATCCTCTAAGAAAATAATTTCTTCCTAACATCTAGTCTAAACCAGCCTTCTTTCAGTTTAAAACTTTGTCCTGTCACTATGTGGCCAGATAAGAAGTCCCTCTCCCTCCTTTTTATAAGCTCCCTTTAGGTACTGGAAGGCTGCAACGAGGTCTCCCTGGAGCCTTCCCTTCCCCAGGCTGAACAGCCCCAACTCTCTCAGCCTGTCTCTGTAGGAGAGGTGCTCTATTCCTCTGATCATCTTTTTTGTCCTGCCCTGGACTCACTCTAACAGACTGGCATCTTTCTTGTGCTAAGGACCCCAGACCAGGTGGGGGTCTCAAAAGCTCAACTCGTCATTTACTGGAATTCAAAATGGGATCATCTGTGATGCTACACTGCTTGTCCTCCTGCATGCTGGCCTGATTACCCAGTAGTCCTTCACACTACATCCAGTATTCAGATTTCTAATGATTTCATGTCAACTGACCTGTCTGAGGTGGAAGTGGCTTATTCCACTGCACAGCAAAAGAAAAAGATATCGCTTAATGCCTGTGGCTGCTAACAAACATTACCCTGGAATGGTTTTAGATTACTGCCAGGGCAATCCATGGCTAAAGAGTATGGAGAGTCCTGATGATCTGCCCTGGGTTGCAGGAGGTGGTGTACGCATACATATTGCTAAATCTGGGGAAAAAAAATTGACCTTGAAGCAGTGCAGAAGCTCTACTGAGCAGGTGTATAAGAGGATTTTTTCATATCATCTCACAAATCCACCCTGTATTCTCACCAGCTGTGCTCAATCTCTGATGCTCGGGAGGAAGGCGAGAGAAAACCCCAGGATACCCTGTGCTAATTGTGGGGGGAAGGAACCTGCCTGAGTCCCAGAGCCAAAGCCCTGAAGGAAGAGACCTGATTATACTCTGCTTTTCATGCTGAGCTGTAGGGGTTAGGAGCACACACAGGATGAGGACGGCTTCATCAGCATCTCCCTTCACAGCAGAGAGATAGGCTCCTCTCCTCCCCTTGGAAGCGCGTTTGCACACAGGAGCAGCGGTCGTCCCATTATTTATGCCACGCGGAAAAAAACCTAGGCTCTTCCTTGACTGACGTTTGTTAGATAAGATCGTCGGTACAAAATACCCTTCACAAGATACAACAACCTTTAAAGACGCGCCAGCCACCTCCTCTTCTCCTAGGCGTGCCAGGCTGGTGGAGCAGGGCAGGACGCTGTAGCGAGCACCTCGGCAGCGGGACGCTACCTGCATGTTAATGCCGAGGGTGTTTGTGCTGAGCCCGGCAGCGGCAGCGAGCGCGGCTCCGGCAGTTTCCATGGTGCTGTCATGGTGCGCTCTCCCCACACCTTCACTTATCAGCATTTCCCACCCATCCTCCTCCCTGTAACATGCTGCTTGCTCACCCCGAAAGGTCAGCCATTGTAATGATGATTTTAGCAGGGGGAGGCAGGGAGGCCGAAGGGTGAAAAGGTGAGCTCTGAGCAGCGATGTGCGTGGGAACCGGGGGCTTGCCTTGCGCTGCACAATGAGAAATTAGAAAGCTTCCCCTCGAGGGAGCGGTGTTCATCAACCCCCTCTCACTTCCCAGGCCGGCTGAGTCAGATGCCCTGATGGAGTTAAAAAATGTTCATGAGAAGTGGCTGGAGACCCGACTTTAAATCTTCAGCATCTCATCGGCAATTGATGTGTCAGTGTGTGGAGGGGCGAAGGGACTGCTTCTGCCCACAGAGGAAAGTGATACAAACGCTTCCAGGCATCTTTTTTGTTTTTCCATTTCCCTCCTGCCCCCTCCCAACAAGCCCAGCGCTCGTTTGCAGATGGAAAGAGATTTTTCCTCCAACTTTCATCCTATTGACTGCCGGAGTAAAGCACTGCGTCTAACTGCCTTCCTTTTTTTCTTTCTATAGGACAGCTTTCCTGCACGTTTTGGAGGAGTCCATTTTGTCAATCAGCCCTGGTACATCCATGCCCTGTACACGCTAATCAAACCGTTCCTCAAAGACAAGACAAGGAAAAGGGTAATTAGATGGGGGTGGGGGTGGAGAGGAACCTGCAGACCTGGATTAGCCAAGTAGTTAGCTGTCTGTTTGCTCCTTTTTCTCTCTGCATTTTCCATATGGTATCAGAGAATTGCTGCTGTTATTAAAAACTAGAGTTTGGAATGGTCGGGATTGAATGAATGACTCAGTCAGGGACCAGAAATCTGTTATCACTAACAAACCGTGGATACATTTTACTGGGGCATGCTCAGGGATAGAGAGAATCGGCAATGTGAAAGGGATTATCAGGCCTGGCTGAAGTTACTTGCAAGCGAGGGAAACTTCAGCTCAACTCTTTTTGTGGGAGTAAAAATTCCTATTTCATTCCTTCAGCAGGGTGACTGTTTTCACATGATGGTAACTCACTTGCTTCCACAAAAAGTACCCATGCCTGAAGGCTGTTTGCTCACACTGCAGACGAGGCAGATCTCCAGTGAAACCCAAGTGAATTGGTGGTCCTGCAGCCATCCTAGCCATTTGTTCTCTGCAGTCTATCAAACAACAGCTGAATAATCCCTCAGGAGGCCCCAGAGCCCACTCTGAGCTGTGTCTGACTAGGCAGGACAAGGGTAGGACCAACCTGAATGCAAAGAGGGATTAGAGAAGCAAGTGTTGCTGAAGCAGCGCAAAGTGGTGACACAGCCTGATACACCCCTGGGAAATGTCTGTCCTGGGGTGCAGGGCTGGTGGCCCTCTCAGACGCTGAAGTCCTTCCCTTCAAGTCTGCTTTCAGTAGGCTCCACTGTCACCCTTTTCTTCTCACTGCTCTTCTCGTAAGCCTCTGTCCTCTTACAGTAGCAATAATCAGTCATAATTCCTGACTTCCACTTCTCCTGATCTGATACTTAAGAAACTGAAATTGTCACGTGCCAAAAGCAAGCGAATTGGAGTTTTCAAAAGTGTTAGTAAGGTCAGCCTAATTCTTCAGCTGCCCACCCCAAAGTCAATCCCCCGTCTTCTGCCGACTGAGTCAGCCCTGGGAGCTTTTGAAATTCCCACCTGAAACTGCAGTGTCAACTAATGACACTCCACACCTCATTAGTGCTGCTATTATTGTACTTAATGAAGTAAGGAGTCGATGATGACTTTGAACTTTCTTTTTTATTTGTTAAAGATCTTTCTTCATGGTAACAACCTGAACAGCCTTCACCAGCTAATACACCCTGAATGCCTGCCCTCTGAATTTGGGGGGACCCTGCCTCCCTATGACATGGGGACCTGGGCTCGAACGTTACTCGGTCCCGACTACAGCGATGAAAACGAGTACACCCACACCTCCTACAACGCCATGCACGTGAAGCACGCGTCCTCCAACCTGGAAAGGGAGGCCTCGCCCAAACCCATGAAAAGGTTAGTAGTGCCTTCGAAATCAGCTCTTACTTGGCTCTCTGAACCGGTTTGGCATAAATCTCACAGGAAGGGCTCATCTGGCTTGAAGAGAGGCTGCAATTTGGCAAACGTCGATGGAGCACTGCACTCTGGGCTGTGCTCATGGTGTGGTGGGAGAAAGGAAGCCTCTCGGTGGAGCCGTAATTACTTGTCTGATTACTGTGCATGAAAATGAGAGGAAATTAATGAGCCCCTGCACAGAGCATTACAGAAAGTACATCAGGGTGAGATGCTGTCCTGCACGGCGCAGCACAACCAGCGGCACCACTTCAGAGCTGGTCCCTATTCCTTACCGCTGCTTTGCTGCTGCTGACCCGATTGTTATCGATGAGGGATTTCCCTCCTCGGAAAAGCAGCTTTTGTACGATGAACACCACTGCCCTCTAATGGGAGAAGGAGTTGGTCGTCTCCCTCTACTTCTGCTCCCACTTGCTCTGCAAAGCCCTGCAAAGGCAGTTGAAGAGCTGCTCTTTTAAGAGCTCTGATTTTAGTTCTAGTGATTGTGCATTGAGCTCTGAATGCTCAAAATAACACCTCTGGAGAGTGTTATCCTCAGTAGTTTGGACTGATGGTGGGGATGGGGTCAGGAAGTTGGTTACCTGGCACAGGGCTGTGGGTGGTATGGCTCAGCCAGCACCAGCTGCAGTGAGCGATGGCCGTGTAGGCTCCCCTGTGTGAGTGTAACATCTGCACTCGCCTCACCCTTGGCATCCCATTCCACAAAACTGCTTCCCATGCAGATCGCAGTGATGCTTTCCTCGCTGCCGCCACTTGATGAGTGCAGTGCTCACAGGCACGGCGTCACTCTCCGTGACAGGAAGCGGCCGTCATTTTGTCACAGCAAAATCAAAGCTGACAACACAGACAGGCCATAACGCCATGCAATTAATTTTGAAAGTCTTTCATCGTCAGAGGAAAAAGAAATGCATTCTTGATTCACATCTCCCTCCCGGGTCAGAGGGATGCCATGCAGCTGTGTCTGCAAAGTGAGGCCTGTCCCAGAGAGCTGAGTTTAAACGAATTTATTTTTAATAAATAGTGTCAGTGAAACACACTGAATTATTTTAGAAAAAATACTAAATATTTCATTATCATTAAAATATATCTCAATTTATGTAGCTTTATAGAAAGCTCCAAATATGTTGAGAGCTGTTCACAGGCAAATCTTTGCTGATGATCTGATCCTTGGCTGCAAAGATGGGAGGGTCTTATTGTGCCCTCAAGGGAGAACTCCGGCTTGAAAATTAGTTCAGTGCCAGAAAACCCTGCCTTGAGGCAAAGCCTTCTTTTATAATCTGTTCACTAATACAAAAGTGCACTAATACAAATATGGGGAGTGGATGAATCTAATTTGTCATGTTGCCTCCGGGCAGACTAGATCTAACTTTTAGCCTAATTTCGTTACTCGGCAGTTAAGTCAGGCATCTGATCTTGCACCCTGTGGTCATTACTTGCTGTTAAAGGTGAAAAGTTCACAGCTTCAACAGATTTTCTCCTATGAGTATTTGCTTTGATTCTTCTTCCCCTGAAATGATGATTTGGCCCAAGCATAGGTAAAAGTTTAGAAAGCATGATTGTGTGCTTTACTAGATTTATTAGACTAGATTTATATCTAAGGCATCTTAAAAGGTCTCCAGATTTCTACCAGCGTTACCTATCTTTGTATATCTCCCCTCCTGGCCTCTTTTTGTTCATATGTCTCGAACACGAGAAACTCAGGCTGCGGCTGAGATTCCTGGATACTCCAGGGAGGTTTACACTAGGCATAGGTGATCTTCTATCATTATTCTTCATCTTAAATATAACTCCCTCACAATTGTTCTATCATTTTTCCCCCTTATTAAAACAATTTCTAGTTTTACTGAAAATCTCTCCTCTGCTCCTCCTTTCACTGCATACACTCTTAGGTAACATGTTAATTTTATGTTTCTCTGATGAAATGATTGATTTAATAAAAAATAAAGGTCAAGGTCACTGACTTTTTCTTTATCAGTCATGTTCCTCTGAAAGGGGCAAATATGAAAAGACTGAACCTTCTTGGATTTCTGCAATTTAAGGCTGAAAAGCCTTGCTGAACAATTATGGGACTTTTCCTTTTTGACTTCCCAGATATCACTGCAGGTTTACCTGCCCAGTAACCAGCTGCAGGGGAGAGCAGTGCTTATGAGAGTTGGACTCACCTGGGAGACTGGAGCTACAGTGGTTGTTTCCCACTGTGGCACTGTCCTGCTGCGTGGCAAGGTGCAGAGCTGCAGCCCCTCCTGGCTCTGTGGCCACTTGCTGTAAAGCCACACAAGCCCATCCTTGCTAGAGCTGCCACTGGACCAGCATCCAGAATCTTTGAGTTCAGTGCTGCTGTTACAGCTGAGAACCTTGCACTGTGATCACAGAGAAGTGTCTCTGTGAAATGAAATGCCACCATCCTCTACACCTGGAGAAAAGCTCACCCTTGGCACTTACTCCAAAAATAGTGTCTCACAATTTTAGTAGCAGAGATGCTGAGAAATCAAGATATGAATTATAGATCTGGAAGAAAAGCGCCGGGAATTGGAATCAGAGAATAGCTGACCAAAATACTGTTGCAGCCACTTAAACTATATTAGCAAATGAATGCAGAGGGGAAGGAGGAGGCCATTTTCAAGATGTGCCTGAGACCAACTGAAAACTAAAATAAATCTCAAAACTCAGACCAGGAAAAAATGCGGCACCAAGCAGCAGTGAGAGGGGCTGAAGCTGGAGTGGGTACCGGCCCGTAGGTTGGCTTCAGGACTGACAGAATTGCTTTGGCTCTTGTCACCAGGGCAGGTGCTTATAAACTAAAACAAGCTCACCTGAGGATTGTGGGGAGGATGAGGAAAGTGGAGAGCATATTTTTCTGGCGAGAAGCTATATAAGACAGTAGTTTGTTCAGCTTCAGAGAGTGAAGGTTGAAATGGATTTGAAGGGAATAAAATCTGGGGAGAGAGAATAGATATTTGAGAAAAAGGACAGCTTAGGCATGACATCAAATGGGTATAAGTTGATCAAAGTATAGCTTGGCTGCAAATTAGAGTTGGTTTGCTGGTCATCAGAGGCCAGAAGCAGCGTGCCAGGATGACAATCTAACTAATACAGGAGTGAAACTCTAATAGGGAGGGGCTAAAGGAGATTAGACCTGCATAGCAAAGTCTCATCAGATTCCAACTTCTGCTCCATTTAACAGCAATGGAACCAGAACATTCTCTTCTTCCCAGTCACAGGCAGGGGTGTTTTTCCCTGTGACTTGAACTTGCACAAGATTTGTTCTCAGTAAAGGGTCCTTGTTGACTTCAGAGAATGGAGGTGTTGTAGATGGGGAAAGGATTGAAAATCCTCTTAGGGAAAGACTGCCACTGACTCTTAGTCAGTTGATCTGACATGATCTTGAAAATTTTGAGATTTGACAAGCGTCTAAATATGGAAAATCTTTAATCAAAACCACTGGAGTTTTTCCACCAGTGGCCACATGAAGTCCCACTGGAGCAAAACCAAAATAGTGGAAATGGCACTCCCATCTGCAGTATTATCTAGGACCCCAAGTACTGTATGAACAGATGGGAAACAAAGCAAAACAGCTGATGACTCCACATAATGAGTCTTAATGACCGGGGGAGAGGGGAGGGGGAAGCAACAATAATAAAAATCCATTCAGGATGTATGTTTATTAAGATGCAGCTCAGTGAAGTCTGAAATGGGCAAGGTAGTAAACATGCAAAGCAGCATTAATGCAGCAAACCTAGTTTAATCTGAGAGCCTGGCCGCATGCATTAGGCAGTCCTGGGAGCAGCAATGACAACAGATCCTTCCCTTAGCTGGGCCATCCGTTCTGAAGGGTCTGCATCCATGCAGGGATCCCATCACTTCAGAGCTTTGGGATTTCAGAGCAACGTAAATGGTGCAAAAATTTGGAGCGCAGGGAAGAATATCACCTCCCTTTCAGCTGTGGCCAAGTCTTCTGTGATCTGTGATGGTCAGAAAGGGGCCTTTAATCAACAGGGAGCTCACACAAAAGCAAAGCATTTGCCTGAGGCATTCGTGCTGGCTTTTGTTGATGAGCTGCTGTTTTTAGGAACAGCTGGAGGTTTTATCCGGGTGTGCAGTTTATCGAACAGTTATGGTGGATGGTTAAGCCTAGCAACTAAAGAGTCAGAGACTGCTCTCAGCATATCACTGTGCCAATAGGGCACATTTTTTTAGCCCCATTCTCCCAACAATAGGAGATCCAAGTCTGTAGCTATTTGGGTACCTAAAAGCAATGGGTGAGCATCCCCATATCCCCAGGTGGAGGGATGGATTCAGTGACTGGGGAGAAGTGAAAGATCTTCAGTTCTTTGAAGTTTCCTTTTTGCTCCAGTGTCACTCTTGCTCTTACACTCGGGTTGCAGCAGCAACAAGTAAGCTGCAGCAGCATGTTACCTCTCTGTGACTCACTTTTCTTTACAAGAACTGCCCTTCTTCAGCTGCATCTGGGTCACTTCTTGATGTCTGATCTTCAGGCCAAGTGACAAGGAGTGTTCTCTGCCTTTGCTTGCCTCCTGTACAGGTGCCAAGCACAGCCTGGGAGCTGAATGTTTCTTCTCTGCTCTCCCAGGCATCAAAAGAGCACTTACTTTTAACATGCTGCCAGTGCAAATGGGTCTGAAGGCCTACTGCAATTTAAAATTGCCTTGCAGAGAAAGGAAATTTTAGCTAACAACTGCACACATATTCTGGCCAAACAACCTGGGATGTTTAATGAAACTTATTTAAACAAAGTTTAATTGATGACAACTTTATTCAAATATGGGATTGAAATTATTCTTAGGATAACATGGGTTGCAAGAGCGTTACTGAGTCAAGCTTATCAGAGACTCAGTAAATCCAGAGTTAGGGTAAAACTTTTGAAGTAGAGCCAAGCACACTAATTATGAAAGTACAATCTGTGCATCAAGACACCATTATATTTTTCTGCTGTGAAATAGAAACTTATAGAATCATAGAAGTGTAGAATAATTTAGGTTGGAAAAGTTAAGATCATCAAGTTCAATGTTAACCCAACTCCACCACTAAACCTTGTGCCTCAGCACCACATCTACATGTCTTTTGATACCTCCAGGGATGGTTGTCTCCACCACTTCCCTGGGAAGCCTCTTCCAATGTTTGCAACCCCTTCAGTAGAGAAATTTTTTTTAATATCTAATTTAAACCTCTCCTGGCACAACTTGAGGGTGTTTCCTAAAGGACTAAAGCAGCTAAAGACTCAATGGCCTGACTAGTAGTTCAATAAAAGCCTCCATATTATGCCTTTTGAACATGCAGTGGAAAAAGCCTGTTGGAATGCATTGCCCCATTGCTCCATGATGTTGAGTTAGAGCATGTGGATTTTTATGTCCCAGATTAGAGTGAAAGGATTTTAAAGTACAGATGAGGGTGTAGCCATTATTGCCTCCTGATGTGTGTGTTTTCAAAAGCCCTGATATTCAAATGAACTCACTGCTGAAATTAATTGCTCTTTCTCAGAAATGGGATCCTGCTTCCAGAAAGAAGGATATTACAACTGGTACACACTAATGCCAACTGGAACAGTTTTAGAACCAAAAGGGGCCATTCATGGGGGTGACTTATGTAAGGTTTTTATTTATTCAGACTTGTTTCTCCGTATGCCCAGCTGGGCTGTGCAAAGCAGGCCTTTCTAGTTGTTATCCTTAGTGTGACCTTAATGTTCCTTTGCCATATGTTTCTGCTTTTATGGGTCATGTTTTATGCCGGTTCACAGTCAGCACCAATTTACTGCAGAAGTAGTAAAATACCACCAAATAAAAATCAGTATGAAAATGTGTGAACACTTCCCACAGCCCATGGATGGCACCTGGGTTGCTCTGCTTGTAGCTGGGGTGCATTTCTACTTGTGCTGGGGAAAAGGGGAAAAACTTGTGATAAAATAGCTCTATAATACACGAGACCTACAATGTAAGGCTAACATTCACTATTTTATTATAAATTATTACAAACAAAAGAGAATTTCTGAATACTTCTGCAGAAGGGTTTCCCCCATACACAGATGATGAATGAGGCACATATTGGTAGTGAAGCAGGTGTCCCAGGGCCATGCATATCGTGTAATGTATGCATTATCTAGTAATATAGATTGTTAGCTGGTAAACAGTTTTACAACCTTTAAACAGAATCCAGTGAATACATGAGAAAGAAATGGAAAGCAACTGGTGGATCTGGCACATTAGCAGGTCCTAGAGAGGCTACACGGGAGATGTTGCAGAATTTCCTCAGGAAGCCGTAGCAAGAGAAGCCAAGCAGGAAATCTGAGTGGCAAAACCACGGCTGAACCAAGGAGAGGACAAGGCAGGAACTCAGTTGCTCTCTGGGGGCGTTGGCGGAGTTGGTTTCGTTTCCTCTGTTTGCAGCACTGAATTCCCAGTGCATGGGTGCACGAACACAGGCTACAGGTGGGAATGGCAGAACCAGTGCTGATCAGGCTGCCTAAAATATTGTGTTGTAAATTATGTCTTCAACTGGTTATAAATTGGCCAAAAGTTTAGTAGTTTAGATTAGCGACATGACACTTAATAAAACAAATGGTTTTACACTGCTTATGTCTTTTGCTGTCCTGTGAAAAATCCACCTACATCTGGCTGAGTTACAAGCCTTTGAAAGGGCAATTCACACATGCCCTGTGGAAACATATTTAATTTTAGCATTTAATGGCCCCACAGATTGCCTCATGCTTTAGCTTGGCCTCCCAACACAAATAAACTTGTTCAGCTTGGGTTGACGGTTCAATGCCCACTATGTGCATCTCCTGCCTAGGCCATGGGGTGTAGAGGGCTTTTGTAATTGCAACTTTTATTTGTGATCACTGTTGTCCCTGCACCAGGCCAATGTATGGCAAAACATGGAGCCAGGATTTGGAAGACTGACACCTTATGCTCACAGGGCTTCACCCTCCTTGCTGTTGGCAGGAGAATTGGAGAGATGAGGATTTTAGTGGTGAACCCATCTGGAGTACTGGAGACTTGGGTCACTGGGATGGGAGCCACAAGGCAGTCTGAAAGACGAGGTGGGCACAAAGGACTGGAAGCAGATGGGCTAGGACAGACACTTGGTGGGCAAGCAAATGGCTGATGGAGACAAGGGATGACCCTTTGGTTCAGTCTGTTGGGTGCAGCCCTTGAGAAGCAGATCCTGCTCTCCCTTTCCCCTGAGCCCCTGTGTCAGCCTGGCAAGTAGCTCAAGCTGAACTTCACACAGATGGTGAGATTGCACGTTGCTTATTTTCAACCTGTCAAGCTATAGACTTTGGGGTCTCATTTCCAGAAATACTCGCCTGCAACAGAAATCCATGGGACATGTGCTTTGTACACACAAGCTGCCACTTAAGGCTGAGGGCTCTGCAAAATCAGACCTTCAGCACTGGGCACCCCATCAGAGGAATACTTGTACCCTAATCTCACTGCATTTCAGCTCTCCAAGTGCAAAATGAAAATTAAAAGAAAACCAACTCTCACAGCCATGCAATGGCAGTAAATGAATTAGCATTAAAGAGGCACACAAGCACTGCATTGATAAACTCCCCAGAAAAGCTCAGGAGAGAATTAACAAAGGCTATCTTCAGAGCAGGCCTGGACTAGTATGCAGCAAATGTGTCACAGAGCGACACACTGAATCACCAGAAGAAAGCCAAATAAAAAGCCACTTACTAGCACAGCACTGTGTGTGCTGAGCACTGAGGGGAGGAAAGAGACCTCTGAGAAAGAACAGTGTGTGCTCCTGTGGCCAGGGCGCACCACACAGGTCACAACACCCACACACACCTGGCCAAGTGACTGCTGCTCCCACAACCTACATTTTGGCTTTTCACTCTGTGGTGGTTCTTGACTTTCCACTCTAAATAGTACATCTGCAGGGTTGCTTTCATGCTGTAGCGCTGTTCTTCTGAAGGAAGGAAACTTCTGATGTATGATGGGGAAGTAGGAAGACTGATCCCCTTTGCTCTTAGGGCTCTGTCCTCCCTGTTACTGCCACAGTGAAGAGACTATGACTCAGTGGCAGATCTGGTTGAGATGTTGAGAACTGGAGTCACTGGAATGGAAGCAAAAAAAGGCAGACTGAAAGATGAGGCAGGAGTAAAGGACTGGATTGCCTGGAAAAAGGGACTGGAAGCTGCTGGGCTAGACAGAGAGCTTGGTGGGCAAGGAAATGGGGATAAGCAGGAAAGGCATGAGTGGTGATGGCAAGTGCATGTGTGTTCATGTGTGAATATTCATAAAGTGTGAGAAGAAATTTTTTCCGTTACCTGGCCTGAAATTCTTTTTTGAGATATCAAATTCTGCACACTCCATAACAGCTCTGCTGAACCTGGTGTAAATTGGTGTTTGCTGCTGCAGTGTTGTCTTTATTTGATCCTATGACTAGGCTTACCATGTGATAGGTGACATATTGGATTCCAGAGGACTAAGAGTCTTCCAGGAACTCCTGTCTGAAGCAGGTGCTCCTATTCCTTCTACAAGAAAAAAAGCATGTGGAAAACTCAGTCTATAATAGAGAAAGGAAATGGACAGGAAAAGCTTCCACCCATGCCTTTCCCCTGCCCTGGACTGAGGCAAGATCTTGACACAGAAGCTCAGAACACTTAGGAGCAGGAGATATCAGGCAAATCCACACTGATGAAAAAAGACTGAGATGTGCACCCTAATTCCGAGGCTGATGTCACAGACCAGCTCCTGTCCACATTACTCAGAGATAGGCCCTGCCAAGAGGAGTCTGGCTGCATTTGCCCTGCATATGCTCTGGTCCCATCTGGGTCTCAGTGGCCTGGAGACATGAGAGTGTACGTGCTGTGTCAAATACTTAAGCATTTCTGTATGTTTATACAATTCAGAGTGCCTGCAATAAGCTGAAAACTTGTCATAGCCCACCAGAAATCTGTTTTTACAGCAAGAGCCAAAGGATACGCACTACATCCTTGGAGAGTAGTGTGGGCTGTGGGATGGGTCGGGACTGGGTGCCCAGGCAGCCGGGCCATGGTTAGAGTGAAACATGGTGCAGTGTCATCCCTATCCCTCTTTGTGCACACCCTGCAGTGAGCTGTGCTCAGGGTTTGTGGTGGAGAGAAGCAGCTGTGGCCAGCTGTCGGGAACAAAGGGGCATAGCGAGAACTGGCTGGCACAGGGAGGATGAGGGGTCGTGTGCTGGGGGTTGCTCTGCAGCAGTTGCCTCTTTAGTGGTGCAGGTGTACTCGCAGAGTCTTCTTCACACATGCAGTTACAGGTCTGGGCCAGGGCTGCCCCCGACTTTGATGTGCCAAGGCACTACTCGGAGGCCTCTCACTAGGGTGTGCTCTCCACCAGGGAGAAAGATGGTTCCTGCTGCCTCAGTGGCCACAAAGCCAGCTTCCCTTTGGGAAGTGCAGCAGCTTGTCACCACTGTCCTGAGAGCTGAGCCCTGGGCTGGCAGCAAGGTTATGCCAGAGTCTTCATGCTGCTCTTTCTCCTGACTCATCATGCCGGTGGATCACTTCATAGCCCACCTGGGCCCCTAGACATTGGTGCTGCTGCATCTCTTTGCAGCGCTGCGGTTGGTGTACCAAAGCTGCCCCTCCGGGCAGGTCTCTGTGGCACAACACTCTGCTGTCTTAATGCACAACTGTGAGCCAACACCACTGTGGAAGCTGTAGAATTGCACTGGCAAGAGATTTGAGCAGGGCTTGTGAGCCTGGGCAGAGAACCACATGCCATGGCTGCTGCGCTGGGGTTGTGCACTGCTGAGCAGGGCTGGCTTCCTTTGCCCACACCACCGGGGGAGCATTTCCTTTTCAAGCACTTTCTATATAACAAAAGGGTACCTTTTGCCACAATTACTTGACACCTGTACATCTGCACTCTTTCTGTGATACCATGGAGAAAGCCTTGTTTTTCCCACCTGGTGAAGCCATACATTTGAGTGAGGGATGTTGCAGAGCACACTCTGAGGTGCTGCACCCCCCTCTTCAGTCTGATGGAGGGAGAAAAGCAGAGAAAGAAATGTCCCTTGGACCTTGACAATACAAACATTCATAAGTGTGATCTTAAAAAATACTCATAGTGTTCTGTAACAGGAATAAATAATTGGGGGATGAACAGCCCTAGGGTACTGGTGAAATCTGAATGGAATTTAAGGGAAATGAGCAGATGGGAGGTGAGAGGTAGAAAACAGTAGAAAACAGTGTGATCTGCAGCGTGTCACTCTGAGGGCTTGAAGTCTCCTGCATTTAGGGAAGAAAACATGCCACCCTTCTCTTTCATTCACAAACCCCCTGAAAGGAAGCCCAGCACAAATATGTCCTCACTCTTGTGGGCTGCAGCACATCAGCATTCCTGTGAAGAAAAGCATAAAATGAGGGATCAGAGAACTGGAAGATGTCTCCTAAGACAAACATGCTGTGATACGCTGGCACTTACTGTTAGCTCAGCCCAGGATTTTGTACTGTATTTTTTATGGGAAACAAAACTGATACCCAACAAACATCAATTCCTGTGAGCTGATTGACTGCAGCTATATTCTGACAAGAGTCTTCTGAAAACAGCACAGCTAGGAGGTCTGCATCCAGTTTCTTACATGGTTTTTGACTGAATTGGAGAGAGTAGCATAAAAGTGGCCACACACATAAAGCCATCTGTTCTCTTAGATATTGATGTACATACCTATGCAGTGCTGTCATTTGAAATATATGGCTGGCCTGCTGGAGAAACAGCTGGGTACTGTTGATTTTCCAGACTTCCAAATATTCTTGCTGAACAGTAAAACAACCATGGGGGGTTTGATTGACGCTTTAAATGGACCACACTCAAATGGTACCCAGGGTTCAGAAGTGAGACTTAGAATTCATTTCTCTTTCCATTTTCATTTTGCTCTCCAAAGCAAGCTTACCTAGCCTTGGAATCTAGATTAGTAAATTCTGTGGGCATTGACTTGTCTTTTAATTACTTCAGATTTAGTTCCTAGTACTGTGATCATGTACTCTTACAGGAGCTAAGTCTCCCACATGGATCATGTTAAAGAAAGACAGGCACAGTGTCTGCCAGCTGAGGGCAGTGACCCTATCTGTGTGATACAAACAATTGCCTACTTGTGTTAAAATTTAAGCCAACCAGATCCTCCACAGCCAAGCATCTTTCAAACTGGCTACTGAGAATTTTTATCTGAAGAAAGAAGGAAACCAGAATGTTTTGAATTCAAATATACTCACTTATAATTCCAGAGTTGCAGCACACACAGGACAAGTGTCACATTTCTGTGAGTACTGAAGGTAATATAGTGAAGGTAAATATTGAAGGTGTGAGGCAGTTGTGGCTATGATATGTAGGAAACATTGCCTCATAAGTCATGAAACCTGTTCTCCCTGGTTTTAACAGATAAGAACTCATCAAAACAGGGACTTGAATGTAGGTAACCCATGAATCATACGTTTATACCATACGTTTAGAACAAGTCAGATGAATAGCACCTTGAGAATGTTTATTTCTCTGCTATTTATAGCACAGAGTGACCATAGATGTCTGATGATGAAACTAATCAAAACACAAGTGACTAAAATGTATTGACAGGAGAAGGCCAAAGCAATTTCTGTTTCCTGCTTAGATGATTAGTTCATATCTGGCCCAGGTCAAAATGACTCGGACATTTCTTGAACATTACAAAGGAGCTGCATTCATCCTGCAAAGTATAATTAAATGGTTTTAGGCACTATGATGGCCTCTTGGCCTCCATCTGTTACTCCAGAAGGACATGAGTCCTCTACAAGTCTTTTATAAAACCCAGAGCCATAACCTTCAGTTATCTAATCAGTTGTTTTGGACACCCTATGGTGCCTTAAATGGCCATAAATATCTATGTTTAGCAGCTGAATGTCATCCACACTGTGAAAGCTGACACCCCAAAGGCATAATCAACTTTTAAAGAAAGTAGTTCCCCTGTCAGGATAGAGAAAGGTGAATTGGGATGGTACAGGGAAGCTGGATTCTGTGGGCACAGAATCACAAGAAGGTTGAGGAAGAAACCTCTGGAGATCTTCTACCCAATCCCCTGCTCATTGCAGGGTCAGCTAGAGCAGGTTGTCCAGGATTGTGTCCATCTGGATTCTGAATATCTTTAAGCACGGAGACTCCACGACCTCTCTGAGCAATTTGTTTCAGTGTTTGTCCATTCCCCAGTAAAAAATGGAAGCTCCTGTATTTCCATTGCCTCTTCTGTCACTGAGTATCACTGAGATGATTCTTTTGTGTTCTTCTACTCCACCTCATCAGGTATTTGAACATATTGATATGGAAAGGCAGCAAAACAAAAATGCTTTTGTCTGGTGCCATGAACAACTTCTGCTGGGAATAGGATACCACCAGAAGAGTATCCACTGCATTGACAGGGCCAAAGCTTAAACCCTGCTTGCCAAACAAGGGAAGTTCTGTACTGCTCATTTACCATTTTAAATCAAAACGGCTTAAATTGTTGTGCAAGAGGGTGCTTTGAATGAAATGAAGGTTGCAATTTACAAAGACGAGTCAGGGCAAAAGTACTTTGGTGTCTGACTGCAATTTATTTTTCAAGAGGAGGTTAAGGTGCAATTAGATACACACACACATTTTCAAGAGCCATGATCAGATTCTCTTAAAAATTTGAAATGTGGTTGTGAAGTCCTCTGAATAAAACATTGATGCAGCTAAAACAGGTAGCAGTGCTTTTAAAATAAGAACTAATCTTAGTCCTAGGCTCAATGCTGGAGCCAGCATACAAACCCCCCTAAACAGTGTGTAAACTTGCACATACCCAGAATGTGACTGCTTGCCTTGAATGGACTATGTTGGATACAAATAAGCCAGATGAAACCAACACATAGGATGCTTCTTCCAAATAGTCTTTGTCTTATATTTATTTCTACAGTTAAAAAATACAGGGGATCTCAGTACCTGGAGCTGGAGGACCATGACAGCGAGAATGATCAATTCCCAGCTGCCCCTGAACTTGTGCAGGATCTGCTGCTCCAGCTGGATCCCTACTAATCTATGGGGCCTGATGGGATTCATCTGACAATCCTCAAAGAGTTATCTGATGTCACTGCAATACGTCTCTAAAGGATTTTTCAGTGGTCTTGGTGATCTGGAGAGGTCCCAGCAGACTGAAAGCTGGCAAACGTCCCAATTTTCAAGGAGGGCAAGAAGGAGGACCTCAGAAACTACAGGCGTGCTACTCTCCATTCAGTGCCCAGTAGAATCATGGAAAACATTATTCTGGGAGGTATTGAAAAACACCTGGAGGATAATGCAGTCGTTGGCCACAGCCAGCACGGTGATGAGGAGAAAGTCTGACCTGTCAAACCAGATTTCATTCTAGCACGGAGTAACCTACCTAGCTGATCTAGGAAAGCCAGTTAATGAAATCTTCTTGGAATTCAGCAAAGCTTTTGATACTGTCTGTCACAGTATCCTTCTTGACAAAATATCCAACATTCAGCTGAGCAAACACACCATGTGATGGGTGAGCAACTGCCTCACGGGTCAGGCACAGAGTTATAGTGAATGGGGTGACATCAGACTGGCAACCTGTCACTAGTGGGGTTCTGCAGGGCTCCATCTGAGGCCCTATACTCTTCAACATCTTCATTAACAATGTGGATACAGGGCTTGAAGGAATACTTACAACAATAATTGGGGGAGCTGTTGACTTCCTCAAAGGCAGGATGGCCCTGCAGAGAGACCTCGACAAGTTAGAGAGATGGGCAATCACCAACCATATGGAGTTTAACCAGGATTCTACAGCTGGGATGGGGTAACCCTGGTTGTGTGAATAGTGTGGGGAACAAGAGCTTGGAAACAAGTGCTGTGGAAAGGGACCTGGGGTCCTGGTCAATGGCAAGCTCAGTGTGAGTCAGCAGTGCCCTGGCAGCCAGGAGGGCCAAGCCTGTCCTGAGGGGCATCAGGCACAGCATCGCCAGCCGGGCAAGGGAGGGGATTGTCCTGCTCTGCTCTGCACTGGAGTGGCCTCACCTTGAGTGCTGGGGACAGTTTTGGGCACCATAATATAAAAAAGGTATTAGGCTATTACAGAGTGTCCAAAGGAGAAATGGGGATGGTGAAGGGACAGGAGAGGAAGCCGTATGAGGACCAACTGAAATCACGTGGTTCTTCAGCCTGGAGGAGATGGGAAGACCTCACTGTGGTCTTCAGCATCCTCATGAGGGGAAGTGGAAGGGCAGGTACTGATATCTTCACTCTCCTAACCAGTGACAGAACCCGAGGAAATGGCATGATGCTGAGTCAGGGGAGGTTTATTTTGGATATCAGAAAAAGATTCTTCACCCAGATGGTGGTTGGGCGCTGGAACAGGCTCCACAGGGAAGTGGTCACAGCACCAAACCTAACAGAGTTCAAGAACCTTTTGGACAATGCTCTTGGGTACATGGTGTGACTCTTGAGGTGTCCTGTGCAGGGCCAGGAGTTGGACTCGATGATCCTGATAGGTCCCTTCCAGCTCAGCATGTTCTGTGATTCTGTGATTCTAGAGTTATTGGTCAGTTGAAAATGCTTTCTGCAGCTGTGGCCTACTGCAAATCATCTTTTCTCTGTCATTAAATAAAGAGAATCCTGCAAGCACCTGTGCAAATTCAAGATGTTTTGGGCTGGCGAAATATATATCTCATGCTAAGTTACTACATTAGATTGTGAGCTGCATTGATTCCTATTGTCAAAATCCTTTCCCAACTATCCACATTTTTAATATTTACCATAAATGAAGAATATGAAAAAGGTATTTTTGAATCTTGTTCAGAATTGGCTGTTTTTCTGCTTTTCTACATAAAAAGTAAGTTAAAAACAAAACTGGAAACACTTTTCAGCAAAGAAACCCCTAATGTATTTGGAAAATGGAAATCCAAACAAAAGTCCTTTTTTTTTGGTGTCTTAGAAAATAGGGATGATTCTTCAAACCATGACTGTACCCTAGAGATAGGTATCAGAATTGCTTATTTTAGGATAGTATAGGCAACTTTTAGCAGAAACAGAAAATAAATTGTTGCTGCAGAGCTTGGCAGATACAAAAATCTCAGTTGTATCCCTCTTCACATTATTCAGAGGGGCTGGGCATAGCATTTGAATGATTTAGCATCTTGAATTTGGAGGTCAGGTGGGTTACAACACATTTACTCAGTGCTCTGGATGTTTTGTTTCCATGTGAAAAGGAACAGCATAGGACCTGCACACAGAATTTGGGATTATGTTGCTCCCAAGGTGGTGTGCATCCAAGTGCCAGTATGGTGGAGAACCTGGTATCTTGCTGTTACAGATGCAAGAATTTCTGAGTGTGTAATGAGATGAGAGCAGAGATGATCAGCAGTGATCACAAAAGGAAAACTGTTGAGATTTTTCACAGTCAACTTAGAGCAGAAACTTTCTGCTGTGTGCTGGTAAATACTGCAAAGGATACACAACTTTTTATATCCATTGGAGGGCAGTGGGTCAGACAGAAATAATACACTGGTGACAAGTATTCATCAGGTACTGTTTAATAATAATCTGGTAGTCAAAAAGAAAATAAAAACCTGGTGCTGTTGCGATTTGAATCCATTCTGTAACAGTTTGAAAGCCACATGATTAGTTTTTGCTGCCTCATACTAGAAATATGTAAATTGCCATTTTGCATAATCTCCCAAATCAGTTGCTTCTCTATATTAAAATGCAATCGTAAACATTATGCATGTCATATCTGTAAAAAATACACAGTGAAACATTTGGGCAAACACAATTTCTTTGAAAATTATGGCATAAAATCTTCCCATTGAGCATCCAGTTTTTGTTATCTTTCTTTGGAGATTTTTTTTTTAATGAAAATTTTGTATTATGCTTTAATGAAAGCTCCAGGCATAAGAATAATTATCATACAAGTTATTCACAGTCATGGTATTCAGTCCTGCAGTACCAAAGGATGCAATTTATTAAGGATTCTTATCAAAAGAGAGGTGACATCTAATCTCACAAAATAGCTAAAGCATAAATGAACAACTGGGACCTACAGATGCATCATGTATGGAATGAGAGCTACCCTTAATTCTAAAAGCTATCCATGAGAAAACTGGCTCTTTATAACAATACTATGCACTATGTGAATGCCTGGTCTGGATGACTCTATCCCCCTTTATGAAAAAGTTCCCTTTCTAAAAGCTCCAGATTCACCCAGTGATCTTGCTCTGAAGCTCATTGTCTCCTCCAAACTGGGAGGTGACTCCTAGCCCAAAACAGGGAAAATGGAGGATAACAAATCTCTGCAACAATAAACTCATCAGATCCTCCTTCCATAGCTCAACAAGCAAACATTAGAGCACACAGACCTCAGAAAATGAAATAGTCTCGAATTTTCCCACTATTTTGAGCCCATTCAGCTTCTGTTAATGCAAGAAAAAATGATGCTCCTCTTTCTCTAGTGTTTACTCTTTTTTTCCATGTTGGGATTTTTTAAATCCATTAGTAACAAAGGATAAACTATGCTTCCCACATTGAAGACAGAAATGAATTTAAAATGGACTAACCCTGAATAAAGTTATCCTTCAAGGGTGCAGACAGGGAGATAAGCTGCAGGACTGGGCACACCAGAAGCTCCCTCATTGTTATATTAACTCTGTCTTCTTTATTGGTCTTGGGTACTTCATGGAAGCTCTGCCCTGTAAAGCCCTACCTCAGTAAAATGGGATTCACCTACTTGTATTTCTCAAGATTTGCAACAAGCACGAGCTGTGACTCACTCCTGCAAGCACCTGTGCAAATGACTTTGCTTTCCAGTGAGCAGTTGCATAGAGAGCTTTGCCTAGGAAGACACTGAGCACCAACAGACCTCATGGTATTGCAGGGCCAGGTCTTTAAGTTGCTGAGCATGTTCAGCACTATGGATAGTAGGTAAGCACTAAATATTTTGAAAGAATTTGAGATCACGAGTCACTTCCCTGCTTATATTTAAAGGAGTGTTTCTCAAATTCCTTATGCTTTCCACAGAAAATAATTAAAAAGCCATAAAGATGAAAATAGAGTAGTGCAAAAATCATAAAAGGAAGCATGGGGACCCCAGGGAGGTGAGTGCTTCTTGCTAGCATGTGTGTTTTCCTGCTTTCAGGTCCCAGTCTGTGGTGGAAGCTGGCACACTGAAACACGAAGACCAGGGGGAAAGTGAGAACACCCAACCGCTGCTGGCTCTGGACTGAGCTCTCACGTGCCCAACAGAGATCCGTGACCAGGCTTCCCCCATGCCAGAACCCCACAGAGCACACCACACACAGACACACGCACGCACACTCGCGTTCCGCTTGATAACAGCTCCTTCGTGTTTCCTGACCAAGTAACGACTGTCACCAGCCATCTGTCCGTGCGGCCGGCGCTGAGCGAGAACTGAGAAACTTCTGCTGACACAGGAGCCTGTCCATATACAAAGAACTGAATTTCTTTTTTTTTTTCTTTCTTTCTTTTTGACTTATGACATTAAAATATTGGAAATGGTGGGACTGCATTCTCTGTTTAAAGAAACCAGGGTGTGTCAATAGTGTTCCTGAAGACTCCATCAGGGATGCTCATTTTATAGAAGTGAAGGTTATAAGTGTGTTTTAAAGAAAAGCATCTCAAATTTAAACTTTACACTGTAATCAGCAAATGTAATCTGGGTCAGAGGGCAGAATCGTCAGCATCTACGGAGTACTTAAGTTTTACAGAAGGATTTTGCTTTCAAAAAAGAACCCCAGTGCCAGCATAATGCCATTCAACATGACACTTTGTGACTGCCTCATCCATGCAGCTTATACAGGGGTCACATTTCAGTATCTAGCAAAAATTGTTCTTAACTTCTGAAGCCCTTCTAAAACTGTCAGCTAAGTGGAATGAGCTGTGTGAGCAGCAGATGCGCACAATTTGAAATGCAATTATTTAATTTTAATGATGTGTTTTTCCACAGGCAACTCAGGTGCCTATAAGACATATGCGTGTGCATGTGTGTGCACGTGTGAAGGAGGGGTTCCAGGGAGACACACTGGACAAATTCAGCAGTGATTAGTGGTTCAATCCAGATTGTTTCATTTAGGTCACAACAGCAAATGAAAGCTCTGCAGAGCCATTTATCCCCTTCCCTCCTGCAGTCAGGAAAAAGTGTGAGCCAGAAAGGTATGCTGATTGCAGATGCGGGCCATGGTTAAAATGAAAAAGGAAAACTTAGAATTAATTATTCAGTACAAGTTTCTGCTAGAAGGAAATGTTGAAGAATAGAAGAACTGAAATGCCAAAGATCAGTTTGTTATATCTCTGTTTGCTCTAGCTGCAAAGAGAGTACCACCCCCTCATTGAAATGGAAACTGGATTAAAGAAATAAAAGAACAACTTATCAAATTGCATGTGCAGTGAGTTTATTTCCTAAAACAGTTACAATCACTGTACACATTTTTAGTCTTCATTAAATTGCCATACATTGACAATTTACTAGAACAAGCAGTTGGCAACAATATATCAAAGGTAGCAGTGTAAACCATAGATACAAAATGAGATGATAATGGGCACAAGGGTTTTTAATGTGCACTGAAACACCCACTGAATTCTCAAGTGTTACCCTGAAGTGATGATATAATTCAAGTGGACGTGGTCAGCCCTAACAGAGGGACTAACAAAATACTGCCTTTGTCTACAACAGCATTTTATGCCTGCACAGGGCAGAAAGGACATCCTGCCAGATCCTATCAACACACCTGGGATTTACCCACTAGTTTTTGTACAGAATAACCTCACTCAGACTAACCTCTTACTGCAGCAACATGTCATTGATACAAAGCCTGGCCTCCATGATAGAGAGCAAGTCTTTAAGGCAGTGGATGGTCCCAGCAAGGCAACACAGGAGTCAGAAAAAGAAGCAGAAGCTTGCAGGAACATTAAAAAAATAAGATGACTGAGTCCATTCATCTTTGGGGTTTCTTCCATTCCCCCTCCCCTGACATCATCACCGCCTATTACAGGAAACAAGGATGTCAAGTCCTGGTAGAAGCATATAGCTCCTTTCCCTTCCCTGGACTCACAGAGACCAAAGGCATTTGGATTTGTCAAAGAGAACGTGCTTAAAGCAGAAAGTAAAAACCCGGAGACAAAAAAAGACAGACATTTGCTATTATACAGCAGCATTAAGGAAGAAATACTTTGGTTTGTGATTTTTCTGTGTTAATACATTTACCCCCACTGCCACTGAACCTGTTAACCTTAACCTGATCTGTTACAATCACTGTTCATTAAAGTGGATCTTGTTCTCCCCAAGAAGTGCAAATACCACTGAAATCTAGTCCTTGAGGATCAAACCTCGCAAAGGATTACTTGTTTTCTTTAACTGTGATATGAATAAATACTTATGATGCCTTGTATGAAGCCTGCATTTAACTGTGGGCTCTTACACAGACTCTGTGCAAGCAAGGTAACAACAGGCAGGGTGGAACCCAGCTCCTAGCATCATGACGAGTACATACTGTGTTACAAACTATATTGCCCTTGTCTGCCACTTCCTTCTGTAAATAAATCTAACAAAAGAAAAGTGCAAGTTGCAATGGATCTCCATTAAAGAAAACACTTCCATTCACTTCTTCCCTTGGCATTTCCAATGTCAAAAAGCCTTTTCAAGACAAAATACCAGTTGGCAAACAGGAATACCTAAAATAATATGACAGTAATTCACTGCATAATTTCTGCGGTCTGCTCTGTAGATCCTCCCCATGTATAGAGCTAATCCAGTAACTGTACCTAACGAAATTACCCACTTTCAGTTCCCTGACAGCTGGGCATAGAATAGATTCACTTCAGTGCTGCAGGAACACCTTGTCTTATTCGAGGCACTTAAGATTTTTAAATGGCCAATGTATCACTACACAGTCTAATAAACAGTGCTACTCTGGCACACACACATCTTGGGGAGATTACTTTTATCTGTTTGCCAATTTTATCTATTTGCAAATTGCAATTGGATAAGATAAAGTATGAGCCTTCAAAGGAACAATGAAATAATCTGAAGGACAGCATGGATTTTCACAAATAAAGCTCCAAAGCTTTTACCATTCCTTTAGCATTTACTCTGAGCTATAGAAACTAAAATGCAATATTAATAAAAATATTCCTAAACCATCATTTTTTGTTCAAAAAGTTCTTGATTTTTTTCTTTACGCACACTGTCTCTATTTTAGAGAATTACCTTATAGTTTGTACTGCTTGATCACTTCAAAAAGATATAAAACATAGGCTCTGACTTGACAGCTAACAGGAAATTTAAAAAACATTTTTACCCCCCACAATAACAAGTACCTTATTTCCAGTTTTTCGTGATTCTCCAAATGATCTCCAGAAGTATTTTTATATTCTCTAAAGTGTGAAACTTATAAATCTTTACAGTTTTTCATTATTATTAACTGAGAACTCTTACTTTCTTGTACATTGTGTATAGTCTCATGACTATTTTTGATATGGACATGTTAAAACCTAATTATCTTAGCTGTCTAAAAGTGACTCTTGATAAGAGAGGGCTTATCAGTTTAATATTCAAAAAAGGAAATTAAAGTGCACACTTCCAGAAACTGGTTACACTAATTTATGGTGCAATCACCACATGTTATATGGCATTACAAGATTTAATTACCTAGTAAAATACAAAATCTGAGAAGCCTTCAGTTTATGGGAATGCAAAGCTCTTATCTGCAATTTGCTTCAGCAAATGTGACATTCAGGTCACGGTACTTCAACGCCGCGACGTAGACTCGGCAGTAATAAACCGCTGAGTGCTACACAAATAAAAACTGTTCTGTGTCTTTTGAACAAAAAAGTCAAAGCTGTGGAGACTAAGTAACCTCAATGTCTCCTTGCTTAGTGTTTGTCACTCAGAACCCTCAGTGATGATGCCCAGAGCATCCCAGCACACCAGGTGAGGAGATAACAGCCAGCCATAACCAGCAGTGCAATCGCTGCTCTCTCTCTCCTGTTAGTGTTCTCAGAAGCTGAAAGTGGAGGGTCCTGCACCCTCCAACTTCCATTAAACAGTACAGACCCAAAACATTTGCCAACTGCTTAAACATCCAACTAGTTTTCTTTCCTGAAAATAGGCCTTTTTACCATATAGTAAATTCTGTACGGCAAATACAGAGCACACTGTAAACAGTACTGGGATCAGACTACTTCAGCATTATGTCACACATTTCAAGACAAGGAAAACACCATTAGGTCAATTAGAGGATCATTCTAGCACTCTGTAGGATGCTGGCAGCGGAAGTTAATGTAAGTTAATAACCTGAAGCTCTTTGTCTGCTCTGCATTCTGGCAGGAAGCCAAGTTAGACTTTGTCCTTCTGCCCAAAGCACAAGGAATTCTTCATATATTATTTTTTTTCTGCTGAATGACCACCCAAGGGCAGCCAAGGAGGACCCCCTGGAAGGAGGTGACCCAGACCCTCGCTGGGTACAAAAAGGATATCACAACAGAAGTTTTTGTAATGACGGGAGAAACAGCAGCTCACCATATAATCCTAAGAACTGTCAAGTACTTTAAGATCTGAGCCTAAAAATGTCAGATTTGCTCAACATTTTCCAAAATCACATTATCAAACTGAAGGTCACCTGCTAAGAGAACTATTCTGTTTTAGAAGAACAAAGCTTCACTAGGCAGCTATTATGCAAGTTCCTGTTTGCATTTCCAGGAAGACGAAAGAAGGCCACACTTGGCAAAAATGAAATTTGTTCATATACAGTGTTTTCCTTCTGCTGATAGCTAGAGACACACTTGTATATATATCACCTTTTTTAAAAAATAGTGGTTAATAAAGAAGATTTGTTCATAATTAAGCTAGAAAAATACAGTTACTCAGGTAGAAAAGGTACAAAACACACATCATCCATTCACATTATCTACAGTGATAACATAGGGACATGTTCTATGCCTAAAGCAGCTAACATTACAACCGCATACTGATTCTCAAAGTCGATTGTGTGCATATGTTTGCAAATATCTCACATGTTGCTTCCCAGACAGAAGCCCAGGAAGTATTCCCTAGATATAGAACCATAAATCTTGTGCCTGAACATAGTCAAGCAGGTGACTGACTGACTGGTTTTGTAAGGAAAATACAGGCATGGCAAAAACATCTGCACATTCCTCAGTTTGAGAATCCAGACCTATTGCTTTTTGGCTGACAAGATTGTTTTCAGACTTGCAGCCAGAAAAACAATACACATCAGTGCTGTATCAATATGAAACAAAACATGGCTTCTTTTTTTTCTTTTTCTTTTTTTGTTTTAAACCAAGTCCACTCTGATTGTAGAATGTCATCCTTATCTTTTCTTACCCTTAAAATGCTTGTATACTTTGTATGCTGGATAAATTAATCCTATTTTCATACTCCAAAGGAGTTAATGCTCCTCTGCTCCACACATCAGAAGAAACCCCCTAAATAGCAGGAAGGGTACGTCTCTGTTGTGCTGTTAACTCAGGGTGCCACACATCCACAATGAATATCAGGCGATAACTTTCAGCATCCTGCCATACTTCATGTTCGAAAGAATCATCAAAAATAAGAACTTTCCCTTCTTCCCAGTCTCTGTAAAACAAAAAAAGACATACTTTAGTGTAGTATTTGAAGTGCCATGGAGCAGGTAAGCTATAGATCAGCTCTGAAGATGCTCTTTGACATATGAGAAAGATTGAAACAGTACAGATTGCATAGTCAAGATTTCACTGCCTAATATGCAGAGATTGGAGTATGGGACCTTTAAATAAACTACAGAAAGATCAGTCTAATGGACCTTCATATTATTGAGGGATCCTTTCCCTTCACTCTGCACAGTTATGCTCAAAAACGCATTCAGACATTTATGATATATGTTACTTATTATACTTTTAATGAGTTGAGTCCATTAAGCTGGGAGTGGGTATAATACTGGTTTAATAATCCACTTTTCTTCATTTCTAATCAGATACATTAGTGATGTACATAAGTGATGGAAACTGAGGTCATGACCAGTAATATGGTCATAGGGTTCAAAAAGAAATTACATTAAATTAGTTTGCTTTTTCTAAAAATCAGAACAATGCATGTGGTCCAAGCCTCTGCTCACAGGACTCACTGCAAAGTTAGACCCAACTTTGAGGTTACATGAAATAGTCAAAAATCCACTAGTGAAGAACCTGAGATATCTGCAACCATGGGCACTCTACCATCTCACTGTGAAAACTCCCTTCTACCAAGATGAAAGTTCCTTCACTGTCACTTGTGTTCATTACCTCTTACTCTACAACTGCATCTCTCTGAAGAGTCTGGCTCTGTCTTCCTCAGTGTCACCCATTAGTACTTAAGACAGTAACTAGGCTCCTCTTCAGCCTTCTGGGTCTCAGACTCCAGTTCATTGAGCTCCTCCTCCTAATCAGCTTATTCATCCTCTGCTGGAGTCCCTCTAGTTTATCAATGAATTTTTTTGTACTGAAGTGTCCCAAACTGGACACAGTACTCCAGAGGCAGTGTCTTGAGTGCAGAAGAGAGAGGAAAGAATTGTACTGTTCATATTGCTTCCTACAAATTTACTAACATAATCCAGTACACAGCTAGACTTCATCAATACAAAAGAAGATTATAAGTCATGTTCAACTTGGCCCCTAGGGTCCTTAAGCCCTTTTCTGCAAAGCTGCTTTCTATGCAGTCATCACCCAGCTGCTACAGCTGCAAGGTGTTTATTTGTTACCAGCTGCAGGGCTTTGCTTTTGCCTTTGTTGAACTTCATCACGTTTCAGCTGGCAGCTTCTCCAGCCTGCTGAGACCTGGATTCATAATTTTGAAAAGAAGTTTAACACCTGATTATACATCTCCAGGTGAGACTGGATGAAAAACAGCCAAGTTAACAATGGTCAAAGGACCATTCCTTCCTAAAGCCACTCTACCATGAACACACACACAAGTTTTTTAACAGGATCCCTCAGGAGCTGAAGCAATCCAAAAGGATGGATGCTCTCAGAGGAAAGCAAGCACTATGAACAGTAATGATGGTAAAGAAACAAAGGCCTTGCCATCAAAGATGGAAATGCATTGCTTAAGCTCATTCAGCTGTGTTCATTTACAAAGAAAACAATTTTCTTTTTTCAAAAACAGGGTGAAAACTAGATTCATACTTCCAGTTCATCTCCGTATTTTTAATTCAACAAAAGCAAAAAACAACCATAAAAATTTATAGGGTTGTGCTGTAATGTTCTGAAGAGACACTGAAGCTGGATCAATTGAAATAATAATCCAAACATAATTTAAGCAAGAATAGACAAACCAGAAAGCATAACACAGTAAAAAAATTCACACTGACTTGCACATGGACATCAGCCTTAAAGGCCCAGATAACCAGCCTTTTGCAGGTTTCAGCTATGATCATGTGGAGGTGTTTGCTATCACACCAGTTACCTGGTAACAAAAATGTTGTATGTCACATAGACCCTGAGTTACTGGTACCACACTAAAGTTACAGCGGTTTTATTGCAGTCAGTGGGAGTAAACCACTTGGAATGCTATAATGTGGGAAAAAAAATCAAGCAGACTTTGGGTTGTATTACTGGTTTGGTTCTTTTGTCTTGGTTTGTTTTTCGGGTTTTTTTTCCTGGGGTTTTTTGGAAGTTTTTCAGGGGGTTAGGTTTTGGGTGGGTTTGGGTAGGGTTTTTTTTGGGGTGGAGGCAC
>VZRS01000306.1:989-132805 GCA_013398055.1 Ifrita kowaldi | reverse complement strand
GGGGGATTTGGTTTTGCTTTGTCTGGAGCAATTGAGGTCTAGTGTTGTTTTTTCGTTGGGGGGAGTAGCTGGGTTTTCGGTTGGTTTAGGGGGGTTTTGAGTATTTTGTTTCTGGTGGGGTTTTTGGTTTGTTTCGTTTTTTTAATTAAATCAAGCCTGAAAAGAACTGCTCTAAATAGCCTGAAAGTGCAGCTCAGTTAAGGACAATAAAAACCCAGGCACCCAGATGAAGTAGCTTCAGAGGTTAAAACCAGGATCTGTCATTTGCATCATAATAGGATCGGCTGTTTTGCACAACAAAGAAAAAGTCATAAAGTTGATGGAACTATTAACCCCTTTTGAAAAGGCTACAAACCCTACCATTAGCATGCAAATAAATATTTTCTAGAAGCCTGATGGTGTGAGAAACACTTGGAAGTGGTAACACAGGGACCATATTCTTCTGGTCTGGTGCTGAGCCACGTTGGGGTAGTTTCTGTATCATTTTCCATATGAGCTCTAGTGTCACCTGTTAAAGGTGAGATCTCAGACTGGCTTCTGCAAAATGGCTGCAACTCTTCACCTTCATTTCAAGATTGGGTCATCCTGCCTGGCAGTGATGTTGGATTATGATAACTAGATATTATTTACCTACCACTTTTGTGCATTATACGCTGCACTTTATAGAGCTGCGACTTCAAAATGACCCAGTGGCCTAAAATGACCAATGCTATACAGAACAAGAAACATACAATCAGAATAGTTTGGATTGAAAGAACCTTCAAAGGCAAAACCTGCAATAAGCAGGGACATCTTCAACTCAATCAGGTTGCTCAGAGCCCTGTCCAGCCTGACCTTGAATGTTTCCAGGGATGGGACATCAGTGGTCTCTGTTGGCAACCTGGTTCAGTGTCTCACCACCCCCTCTATAAAACACTTCCTTCTTGCATCTAATCTAAACTGATCCTCTTTTAGTTTAAAACCATTACTCCTTGTCCTGTTGCAACCTATCTGATAAAAACTGTCCCAATCTTTCTTAAAAGCTCCCTGTAAGTACTGAAAGGCCATCATGAGGTCTCTCTGGAGCCTTTTCTTCTCAAAGCCGAACAACCCCAGCTCTCTCAGCCTTTCCTCATAGCAGAGGTGTTTCATCCCTCTGATCATCTTTGCGGCCCTCAACCACCCAACCAACCCCAAACAGCTGCAAAAAACTCTTCTGCAAGTGAAGGAGTAAAACACAGCACTAGACAGTGCTGATTTTCCTGTCCATCAAACGAGGAGTTGCATTGTAACTTTGCCCCTCTAAACAACCACGCTGGGTGGCACAGAGGTAACCAAGCATGAAATTCTCATTGTTTCTGTTCACTCTCTCATGCACACAGCAATGGCACAGGAGGTCAGAAAAGGCATGATGCTAACCTTCCTATTCCAGCCACCTCTCCTATTGGAAATCACCAGTTTACCACTGCTCTGAACCACCAGGAGGGAAGGAATGGAAATACACACCTCCTCTGCCACGGGGGAAGAGATATTTATACACCCTTTCACTGCCAGCACTAGACACACTCTGAATGCTTCCAGGGAAAATCTCGCCCTTGTTTCTGAATGCACAGCTCTTGCTGTAAGCAACAGATCTGAACACATTCCAGCATAAGTTGTAGTCAGCTCTTGAGAGTTTTACATTTGAAATGAAGATGTCTGATGCGTAAGACTGACCCAGGTTCCAGAACCTGGACACTGACGTGCTCTGTGCTCTGTCTGCAGCAACAGGCATTCTTCTACTCTTGACTTTGAGGGAGTGTTAACTACCAAGGAGGTATTTATGTTCATTCTCCACAGGACTATCCCTTCTGTCCAGGTTAAGACAAAGAAGGGTGCCAGCCTCATAACAGGTGGTGAGCTGTGGACACCTGCTCTCTTGGCAGCAGAGCAAAACCACTACATCGTTCACACCAGCTGCTGAACAGCCACCTAATGGTAATGCCATTCAGTCACCACCAGTCTGAAGTCACAGTAATGTCCTAAAGTGAAAAGACTCCGTGCCTCTACTATCAGTCCTCTAAGGCAAATAGCTACCTCTCCTTCCACCCAGCTTGTTTTGGATATTGGATTGGAAGGCTGGAAGAAAATGTCCATCACTACCTAGAGGTAGGTAGTGTAACACAGTTGTAACACTATGACAAATAATTAAATAAGTTATATGTTGGCAGGAGTGTGTAGTGACAACATTTTTGGTTATTAACAGCTGGATACTTCTATCCTCCATTCCAAAAGATTTCCATTTCTAGTCATTTTCAAATGTTATGAGAAAAAAATCCCTTTGCTATGTATTGCAATCATGCAGACAGCAGTAGCATTTTATTTCTCAACATCAAATTACTTACATTACTACCATTAATGACATTATTACATTGAAAATAATTCAAAATTAATACTTGTTGCCCTCAGAAGCTGCAGACAATACAAAAATCTTTCAAAATATACAGCTAGATATTAAGCGTCATGAGAATTTCACTTAAGTCTCAGCAAATTAAGCCCGTAAGCAACAAGCATTATAGTTAATACTACATCTTTCTGTCTGTGTTTGATAATATAATGCAAAAAACTTAGCACATTTTCCCATTTCATCTTTAAGGGGAGTATATGCCCTGACTGTAAATTTATAAGCTATTGCATTTAATTTTGGGGTTTGGACTGAGCAAAGAGAGATAAAACTGACTTAAAATTCAGTATAATTTTTTCCCTAATGGGTAAGCACTTTCACTTAAAAAGCACTTTAAAAAAATTGCCACCTGTGTAAATCACTGGGCCAAAAACTTCATAAATGTCTTCATTCTGAGATCAACTTCAACTGGAATATTTTAACTGAATTATAACAAATAATACCAGCTAAGAAGGAGGCTTCTGCCAGAAGTACCATGGTATTCCGTCACAGTAGTGAAAATGTAGGTATATTTAAATCTTAGCTTCTGCCAAAGAAGGAACAACTTCTAAATCTCTCCAAAATCAAAATAAACACAGGAACTCTGTTGGCAGCAATATTAGGCTGGCATTGTAAAAGTAAACACAGAGACCCCATTGACCAAACCCACTGTTATTTCCATGTCATAGCAGAGAAGAGCGGGTTTGTCTCCAAAGCTTCTCCTGGTACTGTTTCAGAACTGATATTTATAAGTTTGTACCATGAGTTAGGGTGCAAACTGCCTGTTTAATGAAATATATTACACATCCTGGTCAATAAAACACCCCGTTGTTTGGGTTTTTTTTAATTACATGCTGCCCTATCCCTTCTTCAGTCTTGAGGAAACTGGAAAAAAAAGCCCAAAAAAGCAAGCAACCAACCAAACACCAATTCCCCCCCTCAACCAAGAAAAACCTCAACCAAACACTGCAACCATACCTGTTCTCTTGGGCACACCGTATTCTGCAGCCTTCCTTAGGGATCACCAAGCCCAAATGCATCCTCAGCCGACAATTGGTGGGTCCTGTGTGGGGCCAGACATGAGTCCCTGGGTGCATGATAGAATATTTGATCTGTAAGAAGAGAAAAGCACATTTTTCAACACCTTCTATTTCACAACCACGCTGCTGGGAGTTCTGGACTTCATTTAGTTTCATCCCTGGTGATGGGCGAAAAGTGTAATGCCATCTTCTGTTTGAGTTTCAGCAGCAATTCCCTCTCATATGCTAAAGGCATTTAATACTATAAAACATATGTCTTGTGATGTGTGTGTGAAACCAGGGATATGTTTGTGTGTAAAAGTATATAGTTTTAATTTTACTTAAAATAACCGGTATTCACATTTCAAGCTGAAAATAATTATCTTCTGTCTACAGTCAGAAAAAATACCTTCTTTCCTATGGAAAGACTTAAAAGGATGGACAATAGGAGACACAAGGCTTGTGTTCATCAGACTGGCCAGCCCCTCTCAGATGACGCGTCTGGGAAGGTCACTGTCAGCCTTGGCTGTAGCAACCATGAGAAGATGGAGTTCAAGATCATGAGAGGATGGAGAAAGTCAAAAAGCAGAATTACTACTCACAGCTTCAGGAGAGCAGACTTGGTCTTATTCAGGGATCTGTTGGGAAAAATCCCATGAGAGAAGAGGGGTCTAGGGCAGCTGGTTGATTTTTAAGTAGCACCTTGTCAAATTCAACAATCTCTATGTGCAGGAAGCATGGTGACCCAGCCAAGTTTGAAACACAGAAAGGAAGCATACAGGAAGTGGAAGCAGGGTGAGGTCACCTGGAAAGACTGTAGAGACACTCTCTGCACATGCAGGGATGAAGTTAGGAAAGCCAAAGCTCTCCTGGTGCTGAATCTGGAGATGGAATTGAAGGGTAACAAGAGCGATTCCTACAAACACCTCATCAACAAAAGCAATCCTAAGGAAAACATGACCAGCTACTAAATGTGACAGAATATCTGACGACAAAGGACATGAAGAAGGCTGAGGCACTACGTGTCTTCTTTGCCTCAATCTCCACTGGTATGACCGACTTTCAGGAGTGCCAGACACCTGGGACTTCTGAAACAGACTGGAGCACAGATGACTTGCCTTCTGTGGAGAAGGAACAGGCTTGGGAACATTTAAACTCAACAACCTGGTTCATGGGACCTGATGGGATCCACCCATGAGGTCTGAGGGATATGGATGATGTGAATCCATACACAATCCACGCAATCTTTGAAAGGTCACTGCTATCAGCAGAGGTCCCTGAGAACCGGTAGAAAGGAAACATTGTTCCTATCTTCAAGAATGGCAAGAAGGATGATCTGAGGAACTACTGTCTAGTCAGCCTCACCTCAATCCTTGGAAAGGTCATGGAGAAAGTAATCCTGGAAACAATTTTCTAACACATGAGGGAAAAGAATATACCTGGGTGCAGTCAGTATGTGTTTATGAAGGGGATTCTGTATTTACCAGCTTTCTGTGGTGAGGTTTCTAGCTTGGTGGATATTGTTCATCTCAACGTTAAGTCTTTGAACAACAGCCTGATCAACATCCTGATCAACAAAGTGAGGAAATGGGATCTAGATAAGTTCCCAGCGAAGAGGATTGAAACCTGGCATTTAAGCCAGGCTCAAGAAGCTGTGACCAGAGGCACAAAGTCCAGCTGAAGGCCACTCATCAGAGGTGCATCCCAGGGCTCAGTACTGGGTCTAGCACTGTTTAAGAGCTTCACAGTGACTCAGAAGCTGGGACAGAGTGCATCCCCCTCAGCAAGTTTGCAGATGATAGAAAATTGAATAGGAATGGCTGATACACTACTTTTTTTTTTTCTGCCTTTCATAAAGACCTTGGCAGGATGGAGAAAGGAGGAAACAGAAATCTTGAAATATTTGACAAAAAGAAGTGTAAAATTCTGCACTAGGGAGGCATGCACCAATACAGGCTGACAGACAACTGTCTGGAAAGCAACTTTCTAGAAAGAGACTGTGGGGTCCTCACAGGGGGACCCTCAAAGGGTCCTCATAGTGCCCAAATTAAACAGGAGCCAGCAATGCAGCAAAGCCACCAACAGCTTCCAGGGCTGTGTTGTGGAGAGCTCTGGCAGCAGGTTGAGGGAGATTATCCTTCCCCTCAGAGCTGGTGAGACAGCTTAAATGCTGGACCCAGTTCTGTGCTACCTGCTGTGATAGAGACATGGACACACTGGAGCAGGTGAAGGGTATAAAGGTGATTAAGGGATGGGAGAATCTAACATACAAGGGGAAGCTGAAGTAGTTGGGACTGTTCAGCCTGGAGCACATAAGGTTCAAGGAAGGATCTTAGCAATGCATATAAATACCTGATGAGAGGAGTGAAGAAGGCAGAGGGCAGGCTCTTCTCAATGTCATCCAGTGAAAGGCAGAAAAGCAATGGACACAGATTGAAACACAGGAAATGCCATTTAAGCATAAGGAAACACTTTTTTTACCGTACACAGGAACAGGATGCCCAGAGAGGCTGTAGAGTCTCTACCCTTAGAGGCATTCAAAACCTGGCTGGACACAGTCCTGAGCAACCTGCTCTAATTCATCATACTTTGAGCAAGGGGTTGGACTAAGTAATCTCCAGATGTCCTTCTCACCTCAACCTTTCTGATTCATTCTATATCAACTCAGTGAACAGGAAGTGTGAATAATGCATGACAGCGGTGAGAAGCACCTTTTCAACTAAGAAATCTGCACATTTGGCTGGGACAAAGTAGCTTTGATAAATCTTACAGATTAAGGTGTTGCGTGCTCTCCAACTGTTAACAAAACCAGCAGGAGACAGCATGTGCCTCTTGCCTCAGCCGTTCTTGCCATCTGAGGTTTCAGCTTACTGGCAGTTTCTTATGACAGCAAGTGATAAGCTCCAGTGGCCCTGGTGAACACAGACCCTCCCACCCAACTCTGCCACACCGTGATGTGTTAGACCCTAATGCAATGCAAACAACTGGCTATGCAGGATACTTACTAATATCTGAGATAAACAATTTCTGTAATGCTAACATACCAGCACTGAAGATTGATTACTGTCATGTACCTTATCTGCCCATGCAGACCAGTCTGGATATGTCTGTGAATTATATCTGTGTGCTGTGCTTAAGTGCTATAGGTAAATTGTTCTGAACTACCAATGAGTTGTACTATGGTTGCAATGTAAGATATGTCCAGAATTAAAACTAGCTGTGAAACTTATAGTTCACTGCTATTTTTAAGAAGAATCTTATAATTTTAAATAATATGATCACTTCCTATTGTTCTACACAGTCTCTCAGCAGCACTGAGCAGATAGTTGATTATTTTACATTTCTTTTATCTTTGTCAGGACATGAGGTGCTCAAAGCATCCAAATGGTTTGTCTACCACAGAATTCCTTATTTCCTGACTGTGTTTGTTCCCATTGCTTACCAGTGCGTCAGCATGTGAATAGGGATCAGCTGATATTTTAAGTTTATTTTAGCAGTAACATTTGAGTCATGGCTAGCATAAAACTAAAACTGCCCTAGGCATCTCATAATAGTTGATGTAAAACTTAAGACTTCTAGAGCACCACTTTTCAGATTATTGTACGTTTATATGTTCAAAACACGTGACTACAGCTACAGCTGTAAATACACAACATTTCTGCAAGCTATATCCCGGTGATAACATATAGGGCACCAAGAAATGATGAACAAAATAGTAGCTCTCAAAGAGCATTTGCTCTGAGGGACAGATCTGCTTTGGCTATGGATGCCACAGAGAACACTTTCCTTGTTGTTAGCCACGCTGAGTGTGATGACTTCTCATCAGTCGTATTCACTATAACCAGCCTTTGCAACCAATCAGTGAAACAACAGCCTTGTTCATTCCCACAGCAGTAGCCATCCAGTGTAGTTCTGCACATCAAAAGCGAGGGACTGGTCAAAAGATGAACACATGCTCTCAAGGCTCTGAATTAGGACTACATTAGCACTGTGCTTTTCAACTTTTGCATCCTTAATTTTGCCATGTGAAGGTTATTTAATAGTCATTAAAGACAAAATCTAGTCATTTGGAAAAAATTGAAAATTTTTGTCCTACAGAACCACTTGATAGCTGTGTTGGCCCATTCATTCAGCTGCATATGTTTTAATCCATACAGGTCTACTTCATAACTAAATGAGTTTAACTGATAGCTGGATAGTCATTGTAGGCACTTGAAACAAATTTTGTTGGCACCCACAGCTCATGGATGTAGAATTTCTTTCCTTTACCTTCAGGAAAGAAGCATGTGGCAGCACTGTTTGGCTTCCACAAGGTGATTCTCCCTGTTTCTAATGCAGCCAGACTGGGGTAGACCAGTGAAGTTTATCACAGTGAGAATCTGGCTCACTGAATTAATCATGTAAAGTTAGGTTCAGATCAGAAAAAAAAAATAACCCTCAGTTTAGAAAGGACCTAATCCAACCTCCTGCTCAAAGCAGAGTTAGGCTGAGTCAGATCAGGTCACTTCAGACTGAGGTTTAGTAAGGCATTACTCATTGTAATTGTGACCCATACCATGAGCTCCCAGGAAACACAAAGTAAAATGGCTCAACTAAAGAGTCCTAGAAAGGCTTCAGCTAACATATTTCACTTGGTATTTGCTGACAGCTAAAATAGGGCATGTTTTTATTGTTAAGTTTATTGTGTGCTTGAGGCATCATTAAACATACCAAAATCCTGCATTCCTCTATATGTGTCCCTCTATTCCTCAAAATCACCTGCTCCCAGCATTAAGGATTTGCAAAAATGAAGAAGTTTGCCGGGTACCTGCCCTCTTCTGCAGCCGGTAGCTTCTGGGAATCTTTCCAATAAAGCACATGTTTTCGGAACACTTTTACAAGCATTCTCATTTTTTCTTCCTAGTGAAAATAATGGATAGAGCATTGGTAAGAGCAATGAATGAACATTTCCATTTTCTGTTTTGCAGGGAAGAAGAGCAACAAAGCTGCCAAAGAGCTGACACAGAGACAGGTAAATATTACTCTTCCCATTTTACAGATTGTGCAAGTGAAGTACCTCCACATTGTAACATCATAGCAGCCTGCACACTTTGCTTTTAAACTACTTGTGAACACCAGGCTTTCTACCATTTCAAAAGTATTATTTTAAAAGTATAATCCCTAACGTGGCTGCATAGAAAGGAAAGATTAAAAATGCCACCAATATCATACCATTTCAACACCAGTTTACATTTTGATATAAATTGCTTTTAACATTTTAACAGTACTCTTTCATATGCAGAGTTTTATAAGAATTTAAGGTCATTCCAAGAGTTGGGCCTCCCAGTGCCCAGCTCAGAGGCAGGGCAGCAGGCTTATTCAAGTCATATACTTTTGCTCATACCATTTCTGAATGACAGAACTTCCCTAGCTGGCAACGCAGTATTGAGGATGTGCCTTCTCCCATGTCCTCATCTTCCCTCAGGCTGATCTGTACTATGCATTACCATAAAGTGTTGGTAGCCTTGCCAGAAGAGGAGTACACTCATTGAACAGTTACCATACTAAAGAGACTCTCAGAAGTATTTCAGGACAACATGGTTGAGAATAAAGAACCCTCTCTTCATTGTCACAGGGTCCCGAACACTGATTTATCAGTTTCCTTCCTCTGTACACTGTGATTACAACAACAGTTCTAGAAAAAACTGTGTTGCTACTCCTTATTACACTACATTAATCTGAGATCATGAAATTGGGGTAAGGAAAGAAATACAGAATGTTTTACCTTGTTGCCATAAGGTAAATTGGCTCCAGTCTCCTTTTTCCCGTAGGTTCTCATCTTCAGGCAGGAAGAGGCTTCTTTTTTTATCCATCACAGCAAGACCTTCATCCCGAATGAGCTTCCAGTTTTTCTCTAAGGACTGTTGTGAGAGCCATGTTACTGCACTGAGAAGTTACTGTATTTGGTTTTAGTACCATTTTTATTTTTCCTCCCCATTATGAACTTTATTTTTCTATTTAAAAACACTAAAAGAAGTGTTCATCATTATTATCAAGTTGCTTTATATTCGATTTCCTTCTGACATGTTAAGGCAGGAAAAACAACTTTCACACCATTCTTCAGATTCAATCACATTGGGATTGTGAGATTTCAAGAATAGCCAGCCTCTTTGCAGATGAGGCCTCACTTTGACGTGCTATTTGATGAGCCTAAGGGCTCTTTAAGTGATCATTTTGTATTGCAAGCTAAATGTATTGACCTTCCTAAATGCTGCACATGTGACATGGAATCATTCCTGCAACTGGAAAACCACTCACCTAACCTGGAACTCCAGGTACTGCAGAATATTACAGACCAAAGAGGACAAATTTAAACACACCACTTGAGTGGAAATTTATGATTTAAACCTTCAAAAAGGCTTGCAGAGATTCACTTACACATGTTGACACTATTGAAAAGATCATGTACAACTTGAAATGCCAGGTGATCATTTATGGACACAACCAGAACGTGTGAGCTGCCTTACACTTCATACATACAAACCCACAAAATAGAGGAATTAAAATTTCTGTTCTCTGCTGCCTTAGGACATTATATTTTGAGAAATCACATAGCTTAAAAAACCTTTCATTCTACCAATAATAAGTCATTTTAATGTTATAGCAATATAAATGGAAAACCCACAGTATAACAATGGATCTGGATAAAACTAACTTCAATTTCCCAGCGGCTTACTTTTCTCACTAAACCTTATTTTGGGTGAATAGTTTTCATTTTTCCTTTGTGCTCTTGAACAAAGCATTTCTGTAAGACATTTTCAATCCATTTCACACTGCAATAAGCTACAGCATGTTCCCACACTGCCTCCTTATATGATGAGTAAAACTCAAAAGTCTCTGTAACACAGAGCAGACTAGGTGATATAACTGCCCCCTTTTAGTCTAAAAACTTCACATGATTATTAGCCTTCCCCATTTAAATTAAACAGTTGCATTTTCCACTTCAGTTTTTTTACTTAAAAGACAAGTTGAGCCAACAAAATAGGTTTATATTGCTAGATCATAAAAGGCTCAACAAAGCAAACAATGGCTAGAACGTGTTGTCTATAATACTTTCTCCGACTAGAACAATTTTAGCTAGGCTAAAACATATGAAAATGTGGATTTCACTTCTGTTATTGCAGTAATCTCTATCATAAGAAACTGGTTTTTTCTCTCACCTATCAAAAAATTGGGAAGAACACTTATTTTTCCTGGTGCATTCACATTATTCTCCCTCACTGATGGTTTCTATAACACTCATTTAAGAATTAGCATTAAGTAAAAATGTAGAGAGTTGTTTTGGGGTTGGTGGATTTTTTAGAATATCTTTGGAAAACTGACTTTTCCAAAAAGTATGATTTTTGTAGGGTACAAAAACAGATTGAAAATTTCCACCTAATCAGAGATGAATACAAGAACAGCGCTGCTACTTATTCAGCACTATCGTATCTACAAAAGAAAATGCCTGCTTGAGTACCTAGATTTGCACTGGCTGGAGAAGAGGAAGCAAAGAATAACCTACACTCACACCAGCCTCAATTTAAAAGTGATACAGAGCAACAAAACTGGAAAACTTTAAAAGATATTACAAGTTTTTCTGTGCTTCCTCAAACTCATCCGACTCCCTCAGCTGAAAAAAGGTAAGAGGGAGCATTCATACACACAGACAAGACGATGTATGAAGAGCACTGGTGGTCCAAGGCATTGTAGGCAACAGCTGCTTTGCCACCTCTACTCTCTCTCAAGCACCACAGGTTGAAGGTTAACCTATAAAAGTAAGTGTTTGTCCTTGTGTTTAAAGGCTCCTTCCCCAACATGCTGGATACAAATTTATTTGAATACATCTCATCAACTTTGAACTAAATCCTCAATGGTTTTAGACATAAATTGCCCAGAAATCAATAGGGTTTCTGTCCTAAAAACCTAGACCCCATCTGTAAAACACATGGATAGTGCTTTATAATGAGCAACAGACAACTCCTAGGGAGAAACTAAGTGGGGAGTTCAAACACCACTCAGCCTTGGTCTCCCTGATACTACAGACTCTTAGGGATATCTCAAATAATAAGAAAAAAAACACCATTAAAGCATAATGACTAAGTCCAGGACTTGGACTTACAGCTCCTGATCCAAGAGCTGGTATCTATAGGAAAAAAGTTAAATATACTTATGGCTCCATGATATTTAAGGATTCAAGCTCCAGGTTAAAGCAAAAAATTCATATTATATTTGGTGCAGTATCCTGATTACAAGTGAAAAATCAGTAGGCAACCAGCACTGGGAGCATATGTACTTGTTTGCTAGCAGCTGATTCCCATAAACCTCCATATGGCTTTTTAAATACAGTTCCTAACAACAACTGAAGTTTACAGTTGCTGTACATCTGGCAGTAATGTAGATTTTATTTAAATAGGGACTTTTAAATATTGGTTTATTTTTATGTGAAACTATTATATTGAATGTATCCTTACCCTGGGCTGTCAAACCCTTTCAATGCATGGTTATAAATGACACAGGAAGAGATTAAGAGGTTGCTACCCCTCACATGAGGCATAACTACTGACCACACATCCATTTTAATCCACTGAACTGTAAAATAAAATCATGGTGAAGAGTTTAATGTACTTCACTTTGTTACTGAAACAGAATAGGAAAGCATTCATAACCAGTTACCACATCTCCACTGGGTAATGCTGACAACCTCCAAGCAACGGTTTTAAACCGTTCAAAACAGATTCCTTGCACCCATTCAATCACTCACGGTGCTTAAACATCAGCACTTGTATGCATCACCTTTGCTCTTTTCAACACAAGTCTCTCCTTAAAGCATCCAACCACACTTTAAATACACATTTCAATTTAACTTCTCCCTTAACTATGAATGTTTAGCTATTATTACCTAAACTATTAAGGCCCAACTGTCAGCCTATGGAAAAGTATAAAGATATGTTCTGTTGCCAATACTTTCATTGTCTTTCTGCACTTTTCTTGCTGCACTTGAAACTTTAATTAATAAAATCTAAGCCATCAGAGAAAACCAACAATACAAGATCTACTTTAATCAATCAGCTATTCACTGGAGTAAATTATTGGCAAAGCATCCTCTGGGTCCTTTCCAAAAGTCAAAGGACACAATATGCAGAAAGGACAAAGTTACTTCAGTCATTGCCTATGTATTAATTTCAGACCAGTGAAAAGTATCTAGGATCCAACACCATTGTATATCTTTTATTATTTTTCAAATTATCACCAGAATAGAATAATGCTATAACCAAGATTCTGCAGAAGGTACTGGGGAAAGGTGCAATGACTCAGTAGGACTGGCTGAGGAAAGCTAATTGTCCCAAGGGAAAAGGACAGGTTTCCAAAGATGAAAGTATGGTTTCCTTTCAGCTGAGATCAAAAGAGAAAGACAGTTTCTTGAATTCCCAGATCCAAAGGCCTAAAATACTGTAAATCAGAAACATTAGCAGAACATCTCTACATAAATCATTCACCACACCCTTCCTAATATAAAGGTTTATATTTTCTTCTCCCTGAGAAATCAGGCACCTCTTCCTATTCTTTCAAGAGAAAACATTAAGCCTCAATGAGCTGCAGAGAGATTCAAAAATCCACTTCCCTTCAGCACAGTTCCACTAATTAAGATTTACCGTGTCCTGATAAGTGTTACTGAGATACTCTCAGTCTTCCCCACCTGCCCTGCAAAATAAACCCAGCTCAACACCCTCTTCCTTAAGACATACAAGCAGGTAATATTACCAAGCAGGTAATATTAAAATACATAAAGTATGAGATTATCTTTTCTTAACCTTACCCATCAGGAAGTGAAGCACCAGGCCCCATTTTTTAAGTAAAGCAGTAGGACAGTTAACACCAGGAAAGGAGACATGCCATCCTTAGACAGATATTTAGCAAGGTAAAAATGAATCATCCTGTGGAAACAGCACTTTTTTTGACTTGTAAACAAGGCCACTGGCATGGACAGTATGTCTCACATCTGTATGACTATACCTAACTGAGCTGAATGCCCCTCAAAAGGAAGTTATTAAACTGAGAATACTGAAAAAAGACAATTTTCTCTTTTGGCTTTCTGTGGAAAAAGCAAGGCACTGTGAAAATTTACATCTCCATCTCTAGGCCCAAGAAACTAGATGACCCTTTATAAGAAAATCAAGCCAGGCCTGTACTATAAGATAACACTGACCACAGCTGTGCTGGTTAATGGAATGAATCAAAGAGAGTTCAGCTTCACTACTGCCTCAGCTACAAATAAATGCTCAGTTTGCATTATTAAGCCACCAAGTTATTGAAAATAGTTCATCCCCATTTAACAAGCAGTGAAACTCAAGAGAGAGGGTCAGGGCCTCCAGTGCTGTGTACAGCAGATATCCATATTGAAATCTACCACTGTGATCTGGAAGCATTTCCCACATAGATGTAAGAGGAATGTAATGAAATGAAGCAGTAGGAAATAACTGTTGATTGGTTTTTGCTCTGTGAGAAGGGGAAATTTTTTTTTTTAACTAAACCACGTACAGAAGTTGGAATACTTCAGAAATTAGTAAAAGCTAATGTCATCCATAATTTTTTGCCACTTCCTAAAGAATACTATTTCTAGTCTTGCTTGCAGCATTATATGTTATTGGAATCAAACCTGCTTTCTTTCAAATCTCAAGTACTCTCCTGAGTTACAAAAAACCAACAATACAATTGTCCTGATGCATAGAACTATACTTAGGCTTTATACTTTAAACTGTGAGTGTTATCTTGAAGAATGTAAATCTTACCACTCCCACATGATGATACCTGTGCAAGTAAATTACCAGTCACAATTTAATCTAGATTCACTGACACATTGCTAATAAAACAGCCAGAACACATACCACCAAATGATTGGAATGAAGAAGCATTACTGAATTCCAGAGAGGCAGTTGTACAGTGGAGGCCAGGGGAGAATTTCTATCCTTGCTGGTTTTCTGAGTGGCTCTTCTAGGAGCCACTTAAGATGCTGATCCAAACCAAGGCCTCCATATATGGCCAGATTCATCTGAAAAAAAACCCTTCAAAGTGGAGCTCTGGCCATTTTATAACATCAACTGATGTTATAAATTATTTCACCCTTCAAAGCTGACTCATGCTGAGGGTGAATGGATCATTACCTTCTGTGACATAGGAATTTAAAGGTTTACATGCAAGAAACTGCAAAAACAACACTGCATGTAGCTCTAAAACACCGGTCAAATAATATGTATGTTTCCTTTTTGTTCGGCAGAAATAAGTTCAGAAGTTCCCAGTTTCTCCACATCTTTTATGGCAAGAAGCATCCATTCCCACACGTACCTCAAGAAATTATTTAACATTAGCATATTTCATGTGCTAGTCCATAAAACTCCCTGCTTTTCGGTGTGGCTGAGATTACGTTAGTGAATCACACTTTAATCTAAATTTCTAGCCTTCTTTATGTTGCCATCAAAACCATAACAAAGAGCAATCTTCCTTTTTATACTAGTTTTATTTTTTTTAAAATAAAATCATCCTTTCACAGTGGTTCTTTTACAACATGCTATGCAACTAAGTATAAAGAAACAACCACTCTGAAGGAATTTGTTCCTTACAAATATACATTTTTGGGTTTAAATTATTTACCCATAATGGTTTCTCTAAAGCACACACCAATAATGGAACTACACAGGGGAAAAAAGGCTCTCCCTAATTTTTTATTTCTTTAGGAATTATTATTAGAATTATAATAAATTAATAAAAACAATGCAATTTTGAAAATAAAAGCTGTTGTTATGAACAATAATTGCCTTGCATTAAATAAATAAAAAACCTTTTAAAGAATTTAAATTCTATGTTATTATCTTTTGTTAAATCCATCACTGGAAATCTACACTTGTTTCTCTTATGCAATTAAAGGCTTCCAAAGTCACTAAATATTACACAAGGGCTCAAAAGCACAGCCTTTCCTTACTAATTAAAAATTCACAATGAGCGTTCCAGACATTACCAAAGTGTGCTGTCATTTTCCACTTGAAATGTTATATTTGTCTACCATGTAAATTTAGTATTTATTAATAATTTCAGCCATCCTGTCCCCATTCTCAAATTTGAAAATATCTGAGCTTTTTTTGTAGTATCTTACTTGAGTCTCGTGCTCAGTCTGACAGTGGTGTCTGGAATTTGGAGTCAGAAGTTCTGACCTTATTGATTAGTACTTTCTCTGCTTAATAACTTAGATTATGGTTGAAATTTTAACAAAAATGGAAGTATAATGAAGCCTTACCTTCACCAGTTCTGTATATCCGGTTTCCCTTGCTGTCCACCAAGGCTGAGCTTTCAGACCCTTGACATTGTAGAGGGAGCGCTGCCAAACTGATGCAAAGTGACCTCTTTGGTATCCGAGTTCATACCACTTGTATGCCTAAAACATTGTAGTTGTTAACAACCAAATTCATATCAGCCAAGATTCTACAGGAAACAAGTAACACCTTCTGGCAAGGCAGCAGACTGTCTCTTTGCATGTTGGAGTTATTCATTTAATAAAAGGTACTAATGAATACTTTAAGAAAAAACAACCCGCAAACAAACAAAAAAACCCAAATAACAAAATAGATCAGTTGGCCAAGTGAGTCCAATCCAACAGTAACAAAATAGGATAATCTCACAACCATTCACATCAAACACGGGCCAGTAATTCATGCCATGTCCTTGGACTTAGAAGATCCAATTATTTCTTATCTTGGTCAACCTCATTTTCTCTGTTTCAATCCTCTACCTACAAATTAAAGATGACTGTCTTCTGATGCCAGTGGAGATGCTGTGATGATGAAAACCCTGATGACTTTGTGGATCTAAACTGTTAGTTATCTAATACTTATACGCACTTGAGTTTCTTCAAATGTTTGTTGCCACACCAAAACTGATCACATGATAGAAACCTATTGAAGGTAATACTAGACCTTTGCTTGTCTTTACTCTCACTTTACACAACTTGTTTTACCCCTGCATTGCAGAAAAACAAGATCCTGCAAGGAAAGAAAATGAGATGCTTGGAAAGAGAAGATCCAGCATTTTTAGTGGTGTGACAACCCACATGCAGAGAAGCTTATGCAGGACTGCCTCCTTCCTGTCCATAGCTGCTACAGCTGCAATATTTCAGACAACACACTGAAAAAAAAAATCCCCCAAAAAACAAAACCCCCAAAACTATCACAAACTAAAAAAAAAAAAACCAGGACAGCCAAATAGGGAAATAGGAGAATAAGAATTCCAGAGCAGAGGGACTGAAGCAGCAATCCCTGCCTTGAACAGAAACTGGCCAAAGTCCTCATTGACAGTCTGTAAATTTTCTTCAAGTTTTTAAAAAAATGTGGTACTCTGATCTTTATAACTCTCCCAAAGTATGGAGGAAAGTCTGCAATACAAAGTTGCCTTACAGTATTTATTTGAAGTACACAAAAGTAGTGTGGATGAACAAAGTAACATCAGATCATACATAAACTGTCATCTTTTTTTCCCTAGAGAAGCTCAGTAAAATTGTGCATGGGTCAAAAAAATACTGTGTATTACCTTCAGGTAATACACAGTGTATCTTTAAATTTTGTTGTCATCTTGGTTAATTCTCTGAAATGGAAGCATTGTGATTTATAACATTTGTTCCTCAAAGTTGTAATACCAGCAAGATCTCAATAGATTGTTCATGCTGACTGCCTGCATTCATTTGCAATGCCTGGAGCCAGCCCAAATGATAAGCCCAATGAATTACTTGTTTCAGCCACTGAGTGGTGAGTATGACTGTTGATGCTTTTGAAGATACATCAGCTATAATCATGATGTATAATACAGTTAATCTTTATTTATTAGAAGAATTGTGCAGTGGAAGTTGTCTTTACCAGGATGGAGTAGGGTTAGTCACTTGTCTTTTCCACTCCCAATACTCTTCAGGAAACATTTCTTTTCTCATGCAGGTCTTGGCCGTGGAACATGGTATTATTCAGGAGAGCTGCAACAGTGTAACTCCCTTTTCCAGTACAAAAATTGGTTCAGATGCACTCAGTTTATACATTATGTGTGAAGAGTGCTTTGTTCTGTAATAACTTCCACGGTTTTAATTTATCTTTTCTTAAGCCAATTTGGCATTTTACCAAATTATAGTTGGAAAGGGCATACTCAATACTGTTTCCCTAACACTTCCCAAGGCCACATTCATAACTTCTAATTTAGCTCTAATAGATTAATATCTCCCTTCAATAAACCTTCAGTGATAGCAATTTCACATGCAACTTAAATATTGATCTGTTTCCTTGATTAAATCTTGAAATTCAGCAAGTCTAGCAAGGTCAGTGAGAAAAATTTAGCTGAACAATGGACTTTCCACTGATAAATTTAGAAGTCTCCTCTATCCCAAGAAGTTCATTTGTCATTAATTAAACTTTTTCTACAGCAGATTTGGCCATTAACTCCATAAACATTAACACATAATTATCCTGGGGTTAGAGATAATGCACATTAATTACATCTATGCGGTATCTTTAGTCAAATATTGCAATGGGATGTTCTAGGCTCAGCAACTCAACCCAGACTGTCCCATGGAAATGTACAGGGACTTGAGAGAAGGAGACAGAGTTAGATAGAGCGTGGAAGTAGACTCTGTGTGTGTCTGTGAGCGTGTACACATGNTAGTAACCTGGTTTTCTCTCAGAGGATATATTGCTAAATTTTAGCCAAACCGGCACAACGTGTTTCTAAGTAAAATGAGGCAAGTTAATTCTCACTTATAAATGAACAATCAAAAAAATCTTATTGGAAGAGTATTGCAGGGAAGGCAATCTAACTTGAAATTCAAATATTACATTTCAATGTTCTAGAACTATTGTATCTATAAAATATTGTAATAAAAGTTCCATGAATTATTAAAAGAAAAGCTAACCTCATGAACTAGGCTTGAGAAAGATCATCTACAGAGGCTTCAGCACAGCCCACTTGTCTACAGCTCATACTGGAGAACCACCTACTGCCTGGGCCATGGTACTAAAGAGCTCGGCTTTTTTACAGTTTTTTAGGTATTAATATTGCAGCCATCACTAGGTGGTAAGTAATTAAAAAGCAGTGATTCTCATGGCTATTTCTACTCTGCTTTTTAATGCTTATTCTTTTCATATTTCCCACCTAGGAATTAGAATGGGTTGGGTTTTTTTGCTGTTGTTTTTAATTTCATGCCTGTATTAAAGTTCATTACTAATCAGAGTCTTCAAAAAAGGCCCTTTGCTCCCCTACCATGAGAGTAGTGTTAATTCACACATTTAAATTTGGATGTTAAGTATAATTTGATTTCAAATAAACAAACTAGAAACTCTTATGGCTTCCAGTGTCCTATGTTTGTTTTTGTTGGGCACTCAGCAGATACGTTATACAAATTTCTGTTTTCCTGATTGATTTTGCTAATTTAGTTATTGAAAAAATTTCATAACTCAGCCTCCACATTCAGTCCTCTCACGAACTTCTTTTACCACATACTCATTAGTGCTTTTACCTTGGAAAGAAAGAAAGATTTACAAAATACTGTTATACAAGAACGTCTATACAGCAATATACACATAACTGATTCTTTTAACTCTCATTAAAATCTGTGTTGTAAGTGATATAAGCAGAAAACAGATTCTAGAAACATTCAAAACTCTTGTAAATTTTTAATCCCTTGTTTCAAGCTGCCCTATGCCAGCTTCAACAGTTTAAGTTAAATCTAAAGCAAGGGATACCAAGAGATTGTATTGTAATGCTAACGACAGATTTTTTGCTGTTGATCATCTTGACTTCTACACACATATGCTGGATTTTTGTTGCAATAGGACTATTCATGTTTTCAACATTAAACCCATAATTGAAGGTTTTTTCCTGGATTCCACAGCCCCTCAGAGATTTAGATTTTAAAGCAAGAACATGTTAAACATGTACCTCTTTGTCTCCCATTCTCTGTAAGGCATCACCCAGATGAAAATAAAAGCGTCCATCATCTGTGCCAGGGTCACCAGACTCTAGTCCTTCCTAAAAATTAAGTACATAAATAAATAAAAATGAAAGGTACAAGAACTCCAATAGGACTTCTAAAAGAGTTCACTTGATGGTTGTAAATAGGCTGTCAATTCTATGCAAGAGACAGGCAATGAAATTAGGGAGGAAACCTGGTAACCAGGAACTTAAGCTGAATGGATACAATATGTCAGTGAACTGTCACTGAGCAATGTTACCAGCTTTCCAAATTCCACAGCCTCTCCCCTCAGTCCCTCCAAAACAGAGGCATATTCAGAGATGGATACTTGCCCCCGGTCCTGTAAACATATACACAAGCATTTAATAAAGCTGGATCAAGGTTTTATTTTGTAGTATTTCTTCCCATTCAGAAGTATACATAAGCCTTCTCTGGATCTTTCGAGAACCTTAGGTTTGCAGCATACGACCAAACCCCCAAAAATTTGAGGCTCAATGAGTTAACCATTAATAAAATAAATAATTGATGTTTAAGAATTGACGAGTTTCAATGTACAAATCTGCTCTGGTTCATAAGCTGTGGTACACCAGTGTAACTCCAACAAATAGCTTAAGAAGTGATTTGTAATTAGTATACTTCTAGTTTGACACATTTTATACATTCCAATTCCACTTTTTGCTGGTAAAACATTTACTGTGGGTGAGAAAGTACCTGTAGATAAGGTATGCTCTCTGCTATCTTGTTTTCTGCCTTCAGGATGAAGCCATAATGTACTTTGGCAAAGCCATCATTTGGAGCCAGACTTAGAACCTGTTTGAGAGCAAATGAGTTAAATACACCTGTATGAATCTATGCAAATTAACAAACCTGTGTACATACCACTAGTTAGTAACACAATGGTATTTTCTTCCATTACTGACTCTCAGGGAAACCCTTGGCTTGTCTTTACTTTCTTTTCCTCATTCCCTTTTGTGCTTTCTCCAGACAAGCCAAACTTTGAAGTCTCAGAAGTAAAATTATTTCAACAGGAGCTGCTTTATTTTTCAGTTGTTTGTCCTTTTCTATACTTCCCTCTTGAGGTACAGCATGCTACGTTACAGAATTAAACCCACCATTAACACTTGCGTTACTTATTCCAGGTTTGACTAATCTGAAGGAAAGCAGCTACTCTCGAAAAAGTCTGCAGCAGAAACATACCTGAAACAGTTTTAAATTAGATAGGTTTCCACTGGTGGCAAACTAGTTTTTGCAAGAGAAAATACGTGAAACACAGTGACTGCAATTTAGAAAGGAGCTGTAAAGTAATGCCAGCATCGTGTGACGGGGATGTGCAAACCCTGGAACATCACGGGCACTCTCAGCAACGTGGTAAACTGGAGCACTCTCTGGAACAAGGTGCACTTCTCTGGCCATGAGAAAGAAGGTAATAAGAAATCTACTGCAGTAGTGACTCAACGCGCCTTCACACTAGAAGGTGATGGATAAATTATTCTTGTATAGTTGTGTACTGCACTCTTTGACCAAGAGCAAGCACTAAATTCAGTTAAAAGATTTTGTACCCTCAACAAGATTCAGATAATATCTGAGTTACAAGCTGGCTTAATTTTGTAGAATAGGAAAACTCATGGATAAGTCCAGAGACGGATATTCCAGGAGGACTGTGCAAGAGAAAGATTTGTGAGTACAGGGACAGCTGTAGGAAAGGATCAGTGTGTGGGGCAGTGTTTCAGGGGGAGGAGGCGTGAAGCTGGCCAACCTGAATTCTGAAGCATGCACCCCCAACACCAGACAGATAATTTAAGTGCATTTGGTCTGCCTCAGACAAGGGGAAAATTAGAGAGAATGTCTTGATCTACTTTTCAGCTCTGCATTTCTATGATGTATATATTCAATATAATTTGTAGCTCTATGCAATATCAATTACATGGTCAAGTTAATCTGTTTTTACACCTCTTATCTCCTTAAAATAAGGGTGGACAGCCTTATCAGGTTAGACCCTCAGTCTGTGAGGATCATCACAGGAGCGTGGCAGTCAGTGGAATTACAGAGGCTGATATCCACTCAATGTCTAGACAGCTGCTAAATACAAAACAACAGACAGATGAGCATTTTCTCTTGCCTAAATCCATTTCTGAAGCTACTAAACTTATGCCATGGATAAAATGTCTGCATACATTATAGTTATTTTCCTCTGCCTTTTCCAGTCACTGTCTGACATAATTTTTCAATCAAAATAATTACAAGCAAGATCATAAGAAGTTCTCTGGACCAATTTCTCTCTTTTCTCAAATCTTACGCACACCAACTACATCCAAGCAAAACCAAAAATCATAACAATGAGGGTATAAAATGTTATGAGTTAAAAATAGCAGCATTTCACTTCTTTTCACAGAAAAGAGTTATTATGAAGAAACTACCAATTTGAGAATTTATCTGAAGCCCATAGTATGAGATATTATTAGGAAAAAGTAACACATTAAGGATGGGCTTGATCCCTAGTATAAGAATACACTACCACCTTCTGCATCTTATGCCTTTTGACTACAGCATTCTGTGTATAATTATTTTGATCCAAGAATCCGTACCTGCAGGGTGAAATGAAATGACTGACAGTAATATTTATTAGCCACATAATTTTGTTACAGTTTCCTTAACTATAGGATAAAGCTATCTGATTAATTAAGACAGAATAGAATTTTCTGTACTACGGTTCATTTAAACTATGCCGAGTTGCATTAAGGAATGATCTACATTCAGAGCCCCTGAAGAGAAGCGAAGAGATACAATCAGCAGAAATTACACTGGAAGTATTTAATGTAAATTGTATTACTCTGTTGCTGTTGCTGCATGCAATATTAATTATGTTTAGAAATAAGTTTTACTAAACTGCTCATAGCCCATTAAATATTAATCATGAATATAGAAATTAACCTCTGGGGCTATCAGTGGCTAATTAGCCAGGGCAGAGTACTGTGCTAATGTGGATATTCTGGTTTTGGTACCTGAGATAGCTCAATCAGAGCTGGCTTATGCGTGCCTGTATAATGCTGCACTGAACCATGCACACAATGCCTCAGCATGGAGGCAGAAGAAGTGCTATTAGCTGAGTAACCAGTCTTACAAAGTTCTCTTTCGCTGTGTTCTTTTATAATCTGTAGATGTTTGAACCAAAAATAGTTCTAAATTCTACCAGGACTACTTTTAAAGTTATGTTTCCTTTGAAAACACAAATAGCTCTGAATTCTACTAGGATTACCCTTAACATTATGTTTCCATGTCCCTAAGTGCAATATTCAAAAGAAAATTATTTAATATTAGAGGCAAAACTGAAATCCTCTCCAGTTGGACACCATTTTCCATCTGTGGTTCAGCAAAAATTCTGGCAAACACAAACTAGAAAAGTGTATTTTGGGCAAGTTATACTATACCACACTACAGTTGGAAGCAAAAAACTCTCTTGAGCTGAAGCTCAGTGTTTGTACACATTGCTTCTGTAGCTAAAAGAAGAAATAGATATTAAAGACTTTTAAAATAAGCTGCTAAGATGTAACAAATTTGGAAAGAAAAACAGGAATTGACTGGAAAATAAACTAACTGGTTATTAAATACAAAGCAAAAGCAGAAAGTTTTCATCCACTAGGATTCCCTGGGCCTCTGTTCAGTTCCTTGGAGATGATGCAAGCTAGGGTTAGTCTGGTCTGAACTGGTATGTGCTGTGATGCCATGTAGGGAACAGTGCCTGTGAAGGGTTCATCTGGTTGCATGTGCTCAGTCCATGCTTAACACAGACCAGTAACACTGAACTGAGATCAAAATGTTACAGCAGGAAGTAAAGGTACCTTTTGCAGGTTCCCAGGAAATGGGAAATTTGAAGTTCCTCCACAGAGAAGTGTGTTTAACTGCTTGGGAATTTTCCTGAGCAGCAGAAACAAGTACCACATACACAGGAAGTTAGACAACCATGAATAAGACTAGAGGGATATCAACAAAAAGCTGAGACTTTAAGTTGAATAAGGGGTATGTGCTCTTGACATTGTGTCCTGAACTCTAAGATACCTGTGCTTTCTGCATTTAAGAACACTTGAATAAAATGTGTGAACATCCTTACAGTGGGAAACAGAACCCAGTATTCATAAATATTGGGGGTATCTACTTTGCAGCACTGAGTTCATGCTCTCATCTGTGCTCTCTTAACATTTTTCTGTCAAAAGATTACACAAGTGAGAAGGACTTAGTCACACTTCAGAAGTTTCCCAGTATTTTCAAAAATCATGGGAAGAGCAAGACATCTCCTTGAAGCCCTCAGAACCACTATTCAGTTTGCCCCTTTCTCTACCATGCAGAGACCCTGAGCATCTATGGTAGGAGCTCAAAACCATGTGCCAAGCACTTTCTAAATATGCATTGCAACAGCTGAGCAAAGCACTCCAGAGCAGGCCATGTAGCCCCTAAGCAACCTGCCCCAAATCATGCAAGAAGGCTTCAGCAGAACCAGGAACCAAAGCAGGTACAAAGAGGTTCTCCCTGTTTCTTTGGCTATGTATTCTTTCTTAAAATCCTTAGTGTAAGCTTATCCTGAATTACAACAAGAAAATTACATTACTGTGTTGGAATTCAGCCTGAGCAACACCTAAAACATGGACAAACCCACCATGATTTAAAAAAAAAAAATAATCCAAGTCCTTTAAAAAAAATTACTTGTCCACCTTTTACAAGGACAGAACCTCACTATGCTCTATTCTATTTCATTGTTAGTGAACTGCAAAACAGAGTAATTACACTGGATAGAGAAGAACAGAAAACAATACATTAAAAGCACACCAGTTGCATATCTGTTCTTAATCAGAGCCCTATATATTTCTTCTGAAGTATATAAAACTCAGTACCAAAGTAATTATACAACAAATTCATGACCTTCCTCCATGTATAACAATCCATCTAATTATTGAGAAATTCTAACAACTATGTTGTTTGCAGCAGAACACTGAATAATTGCAAAGGAAAATCTTGCCCAAAAGGAGTATGGTTTTGTTTTCTCAAATTCCTTGCAGCTTGAGTAGCAGGTTTGTTTAATAAATTCTATCTTTAAAAGCCGATGTTTCCAATCCTCTGAGAAATTCTGACAGCAAGCCAAAAACTATCGGACAGAAATGTTTTATGGAGGGACCTAAAAAATGGCCAAAGTAGCAAAGTAAACATTATTCTGGCAACATCTGAGACTACCAGAGGAGTTTGAGAAAAAAAATTGTATTCCTAGTGTTTGGCTCCTGCTTCCAACAGAGGAATGTGGTTGAACACCCTCCTTCTCTTTGAGAAGCTACCAGAGATGAGAATCCCTTCTGACACCCAGATGTGGGGGGTGGAAAACTGAGCCTTTATTCTCAGGAGGTGGCACTAATCCTGCTGATCCCTCCCCAGCCTGCATAACCAGACAATTACCAAGACTGTCCTACACAAGCACCACAAGTGTGCCAACATCAACAAGACCATTTCTGGTCAGGTGTGACAATTTGTGCTCTACCAATGATGTCAGACTCCACATCTGTCAGACAGCTTCCAGATGTTAACAGCGTTTCTAGATCACAGGAGCAGAGTGGCCTTTCCTGGCAGTGAAGTTTCCCCAGCCAGATAACCATTGTATAAGACAGAACTATAAATCCAATTAATTGTCCACACTACAAACATCATGAAAGAATAACGGATTTTAAGCTGCCTATAAAAGACGAAAAAACTAAAGTTAAATAGTTTTGTGAGTACTGATCTGCTTGATCACATGGTTAGAGATGCTGTTCCTGTAGAGAAACTGGCTAACTTCTGCTTTCCTCATCTTGAAGATTGCTTATCTTTTTTTATGGTATGCATTACATATTACACATTACATACAACACATCTAGATGTGTTGTCAATACATTCCAAACCTGACTACCAGAAGGTAAAAGATTTCAATTATTATAATGCATATGGAAATAATCTGCATTCCTCTGTCAATGAGGAAAAACTTAGCACGACAGTATCAGAAAATATGAATTAAAATTAGAAGATGACTACACTAGAAAAAAAATCGTATCTGTATTAACCCTTCAAAATCTCACATGTGACACGTTTAACAACTGAAAAAGTTAAAATCAATCAATCTTTCAAATGAACATAGGAATGTAAATAATGATTTTCCTTGGCTGGAATGGAAACTCACCTCTTCATACACTTTCTTAGCATTGCTGTTATCTCCTATCAAGAGGTAACCAACACCAAGGTCATTCTTGAATGAAGTCTCAGTGGGAAACAGCTGAACTAATTTCTGTAGAGTAACCAGGGAACCCCTCATGCGACCTGATTTGATTGAACAAGACTTAATTACAAGTGCAGAAATAAGAAACAGTAGCAAGATGTTTACACAGCATCTAAGGAAACACAAATCAGAGACAAGTGCTCCATTTTCACTGATGATCAAGAAGGACAACCCGGAAAACCTTGTGCAGACAGGAGCACATTCAGCTGCCTGGCTGTCACTGGGGGTGTAGCTGTACCAGGAATATTTCAGGGCATCACTGCAATCACGCAGTGTTATGGCAGCCTCTTGTGGAGAACCCTTCACAGTGCAGAACTAACATTATTTAAGCTTTGGTTGCTCCATCATACACAGATAGCAAAGCACTGGACAAAACTACGTAAACATACAATAATAAACTTCACCTTAATTAAGTAATTAAATTAATTCCTAGTGTTAAGTAATTGTTCTACTCTACTTCCATTATGAAATTTATCATGCTTTACATGCTTAAAATTAAGTACGTTCCTCGACTTCCTAAATGAGGTCTTGCTAAGGAACAGCAAGATCAAAACAACTTGATATTAAAAATCCAACCCAAGGGAACAAAACTCTTAATTGTGCCTCATATTCTAATCAGCACTTCTCATACATCACAGAACTGAGGTCTAGAACTAGAATCTAAACCTAAATCTTGGGGATGTTATCCCTGTGCTCAATTCCATTCTTCTCTATGTTTACTGAAAGTTCATTCTGAGTATGTTTACTCTGCTTATGCCAGTAATGTCCTCTTGATTTTCTTCAGCTTCAGTAGAAAAAGAGGAGTTTCTTCTTTGTCAATAAAAATTTTTGACCTCTCATCATAGCTTCTCATAGCATCTACTGCAGCTTTCTACAGGCCCTATTATCATAAATTATAGACACTAACTCCCTAGAAAAATTTTAAATACCATAAAAGCGGTTTTAATTTAAGACACTAGGAAGACAAGTCCTACTAAAAATTCAATAGAATTGGCACTTCTAAATCCTTAGTGATCTCTTGAAATCCTTGCTCACACTTCTGTAATTTTTATACCATCCTCAAAACTTACCAAGGAACTGCTGCCTGTCTGCTTCTCGCTTCAAGCTCAGTTTTATCAGGTCTGAAGGGACATTTGGCAGACTAGCCACCTCATCATAGGTGTTGATAGCTTGTTGCAGCATCTCATTGCTTCTCATTTTCTCAGCTAAGTCATCTTCAGACTAGAAAGAACCACAAAACCATTTTTAGGACACATAATAATCTGTCAGACTGAAACCCAACTGTTTTCTTACCAGGCAAACTCTGCAATTGTTAGACTATGGGTTGTGCTTCATGGGAAAGCACACTAGAATTACCATTAAATCTTGTTACCGACAAACAGTTTAAATTTAAATAAAAGAAAATTTGCACCTAAAACATACATTAACACAGATTTTTGATTAATATTTTCAGAATTCATAAGTTCTGCTTTCAAAAACAGATGAAGCACTCTGTTTTAACAACACAGAAGAAATGCAATATTTTGCCTGTGGACTATTTGTATCCTAAGCCTCACTCTGGAGGCAACACACAGATCAAAACACACCAACAAACATTTTCATCTATTCTGACATGAATTTATTTACATCCTTTCTTGCAAAATGAATTAGGAATTGCCTTTTGCCTTGCGTGTGTTGATAGAACACGTACCCTACGACTCCTTCAAAACTTAAACTTGCTCATCAAGTTCAGAAGCAGACCAAAGGATATATGAGCTCTCTAAAGTGAAATTACAGCTTCAGTGGGTCTAACAGAAGCTATATCTGATCTCACCTGTGGTAAGGCATGTTCATTAGCTTCCATAGCTGAAAAAGACTGTGTCTCAAATGCAGAATTAAACTTTGAATTGTTTATATAAATGCATGCATTTTCACGTGTTTAATGCACTCTTTCCAAATTCTCCTGTATTTATTGGCTCATGTTCTTTCTTAAGACAAGAGCCAGAGGAGATGCATCACAAGCAGGATGGTGCAGGAGCTCTTGTTCTATTTAAACTCACTGTTGCATCAAACACACACATTAAATGAAATTGCTTCAACTGTGTTAATTGCTTTAACTGTGTATGCTACAGCAAATATCTGAAATCTTTTTGCACTTCTGTCCTTTAATTTTTCCCTTGAGTTGCTTTAAAACTTAGTATTGGAAATACCAAAAAATATGGTTATTCAGCCAAACAGTTCAACAAGCAGCTTTCAGAGACAACTTCAGAAATCAGTTTTAAGCTGTAACTTATTTCTTCTGATGTACATTCACTAGGAAATTTATTTCTCCTTTTTTCAAAGGAATTGCAGGGCAAAGAATATTAAAGATATATAAAAAAGAAGCAAAAACTGTCAGCATAAAATCTGCATAACTTCACCAGTATAAATCATATAAGGAAGTTAAAAACCCATCTGTGGCTCTTTTCAGCTGTAAAGATGTTAATGAATTCTGTAGAGTATTATTTTATCTGGCTCAAGTGTAATCCAGACATCAATTAAAGAATTGTTCATATGTCTGAAAAACACACCAATAAAGAAATCTTTTGCAGATTATTTTGGGACAACTTTTGGCCTTTTAAAGCCATTAAGAGATCAAAAAAAAAAATCAATCTTCAGGTCTTATTAAAAATCAAATCTACAAAATCAGCGTGTAATGGTGGTTCATGCTTCACAGAAATGGAGAAGTACACTTTTGTTGTGAATTCTTGACTTTCTTTACCTTTAACCTTCAATGCCTTTAACCTTATCCTTCTCTGCAGTTTTACTTTTAGTTTTAGATGAGAAATAGCAAATTTAAATGACTTTTGTTGGCATGAATACCAATTTAAAAGTAATACTGTGTTATAACGCAAATCTTAAGAGTAATTCATCGTCTGAAGCCCATGGTTTTCCTATTTCTTCAAACAGCTTGAACTGACACACACTGGATTCAATAAAATTGTCATTGGTAATATTAATATGATTGTTCAGTAAAATGACTAGTATGAACCTTCAGAGGCTACAGAAAATGAAATCATGATTGTTTTTACACACTCCCAGAAAGTGCATCCCATTATTACTTCAGATCTTGGTCTGCATTGACCTTTCACGGATTACTGAAGTAGTAGCGGGTGACTACAAATTGCTCTAAATGGACAAATGAAGTTGGGTCACTGAGATGGGAATTCTGAATGAGAATAAACTTCACAACTGGCTGCCCTTCTCCCTAAAACCATTGAGGAGGCAGGAAGCATATTCCATTAGATATAATGAGTAGATTTGTAAAAAATGGTAAATGTTAAAAGAGTAACTTAACAGAGGTAAGTCCATCACATGTATGAACGAAGTGGTCTCCTACTGTAAAGACGCAAAGAGTTCAGCAGACTGTCACCACTGAGAACACTGAAGAATTTGGTCTGGTGTGTATCAAGAGCTTGTGCAACAGATTTTTGAATAATCACAGTTTTGGTTTTAGGATGGCTGTTATTAACCAAGCAGACACTGGTTGCGACTTCAAGGCCCTCATCAATTGTCTAACAGCACCATTCCTTCCTAAGCGAGGGCTTCACTTTGTTCATGTTGGTTAACATGAGTTCAAGGAGTCTTTTATTACTCCTAGTGCAACAGGATTATCTGACTACTTAGGAAAATTCAAAGCTTATTCCCTTTTGAGACATCCCAACACAGCCTAAAAGTATTATGAATAGAGAGATTATTTTCTGATGCCTTCTGGGTTTTGGGTTTGGTTTTTTTTTTCTGAAGGGAAATACCTGAAACATAACTCACTCCACAAGTAAAGCTAATTAAGCCTCCTTGCCTCAGAATTTGTGTTCTTTATCCTTTAACACTCTGTCTATAAAAACTCCAAATCCCCTTCTCTATTCTCACTAGAGCAAAAAGCAGCATTTATCCCAGGCTGACTGATGTGTTGATTTACCAGCTACAGCAAAGAGTATGTAACAGCTAAGTTCTGCTTGTTGTTCCTGCACTGGGCCATTAGTTGGTATTTATCTCTTGCCATTCACCTGACAGTTCTCCTGAGATCTACAGGATGTACCTTATTTTGTTGTTTTTTACAATAGTTGCCACCGAAGTTACAGAAAAGCTGCCAAAGTAATTGGGGAAGGACAGTTGACTGAAAGAGATACAATATGACAGATCACATGATTCTTTTTTTACCTAGGAAACCTCCATAAATTTATAAATTAATCCTGACTGCTGTTTATAACTCTATTGGTAAAACAAAATGTTTCTTTTACCTTTTTTCACCACCTATCTTTTTTTTTCTTTCTAAGTACCTGTGCTTTCCCGTATCTTGCTCGAGGACTTTGTGGATATTGATTCACTAATGCTTCAAAGGCCCTTAGAGCTTCTTCAACTTTTCCCTGAAAAGTAGAGATATTTATCAGCAATTCTCTCTAATAAACATGCTGAAGGATGCAGGACCTAACAACACATTGGTTTCACAATTAAAGAACAAACACAAAACAGTGCAGAATGAATCAACAGCTTTCACTCATACTTGGGTTGGGATTGCCTTCTTATTTAAGAGAAATTCATTGTAATTATTTATGAAACAATATAATCTACTTTCCATGGTTAAAATGAATAGCTTGGTTTTTCCTATTTTACTCACTTTCCCTTTGTTGACTGGATAAAATTCTGATATGAAAATAACCTGTCTGTATAAAAATGTGAAGATCCTACTGCTAATAACGAATTCCAGACCAGATATAATAGACAATAGGAAGAAAATTCTAGACATAGGTGGAAATTTTCCCTCTGCATACCTCTCATAATGAACAGTGTCATAACTAGAGTTCTTCTAGGGGAAATTCTGTAGACTTATCCACAGTGTGTGGCTATTTCCTCCAAGTTCTTTTCATAACAATGTGCCTGAGGACATCTCACGCAAGTCCGAATGGAGCTGTGGTATTCTCATGATGGATGTTGATCTCGTGATGGATGTTGACCAGCAAGTACAGATGGAAATTGAGAAGAACCAGCCCCACTGTTAAACAGGTGCTAAGCACTGCTTGGCAATATTTGGCAATAGACCTTGCTGCCACTTTCACCTCTTTACAGCTTTATAAATATGAGTGGGCTATTATACACAACTGCCTCGCTATCTTCAAATATTACACATGTCCAATTTGTTCCTAAATTTATCCTGATTCGTACATGACATGCATGACTATCTAACTAACCAAGAGACATAGCAGGAAAAGAGTCAACAAACTGAGCCTACAGGCTCACCAAAATTTCTATTACACCTTTTTCTCATTAACCAATTGCTTAAGTAACAAGAAGTATGAATTCATTTTATTTTATTTATTTATTTATTTAATATTTTATTTTTGTATTCTAACATGTAAAGAAGGCTTCTAGTGAGGAACAGCAGCAGTGGCAGTCGGAGCTTAGTGCTCTCTATGCAATAGCCCTCCAGCCCCATCATAGACCTACCAGAACTCTGGGGCTGCATAGATGGCCTGATAAAGTCAAAACTGCACAGTGTGTCCTGAAAATCGAGAACAATCCTGCACCTGGAATGACCAAATTGGTTTTCATTGTATTGTACTGAAAATAGCATATCTGCTCATCCACCTCAAATCTAGGGTACAATAAGACCTGCAGTTGCTCTTTACGTGCAAGCACTGTCTGTGAGACATACCAGAGTTTTAAGAAGAACTACATTCAAAAGACTTAAAAGTCTCTAATTTTTAACAGCCTTGTTAACAGCCTTGTTAGTCTTGCTTCACTATTTAGTCTCACATCTGGAAAAGGGACATGTCTGCAAAGGTCTTGTTTTCTGAAATACTCAAAAGCATAAAATTGGAAGTATAAGGGGAGATGACTGAGGAGCTTGTTTGCTCTTGGGAGGTTTTTTGTCTGCTTTTCACGGTCAAGTTATTAAATTCAGAACTACCCAAACTGACTGATTGGTGTTAAGGTCTTGCTGCCCCTGGTGAGAAGCAGGAACATCTGCTTCATCCTCTAAGCAGCTGTACAGCAGCAGAGGCACTCCCAGGACACAGAATCTCAACAGAAACAACACCTACTTCAGTGATCTGCACCTAATGCTCATGAGGCATCAGAACACTTACTGAGAGATCCTGCTAACACACACAAAGGTCTCTGGTAACACTTGACCCCAGTAGTCAACTGGACAACAGTGATAGGACAAAACTAACCCTGTTCCACGTGATCCATGGAAAGCAGAAATTCAATGATTAAGTTATGTATTTTCAAGGTTAACAGTGAGCAAACACACAAGAACAGACATACACTTCTAGCTTTAAAAAATGTAAGATAAACTATTCAGCAGAAATTAAACTTGAAGGACAAATATGCACTGAATATTTCAAAAAGTTAATTTCACAAACGGTAATCTAAAATTCATCCTGCCTTTTTCCAAGTTTTTAATTTATTCTTTTTTGTCCACTGCATACAGCCCTGAGTCAAACATCCAAAACTTACTTTTTTACGTAGTTTTTCTGCAGCATCTAGTTCAGCTTTAATGGTCTTATCAAACTTGTTTAAGAGCTTTGGCTTCTTCTTCTTTTTAGCTAGAAGATTTAACAAACAGACAGTTCATTACCTCTTCCATATTTCAATTGTCTGGAGTAACACTTAGCTAGGGACTGTGCTGGCAAAGTGCATCATTTTCAGTGAGGCAGTTTCAAATTACATTGAAAAGAAACTGATTTCTTCCTTATTACAATCACAAACTCCTATATGAAAAAGCAAACCTCAGTCATTCAAATTGAGTAACTTGGCAGTTAAGTTCGGAATAAAGCATTTTTCATCACATTACAGTCAAGGATTTTTTTTTTCCAAATTGTTCAATTGATGAGGAAGAGCAAAGGGAACTGTTATTTTTCCACATTTATATGGTATCACGAAAAACATGATCATGAGGGCATACTAGTCATCTCTGAAAGTTGTGACTATATATGTCTACTTCTTTGCCTAGAACAATCACTGAGGCTGCATCTGGAGTGCTGTGTGCAGTTCTGGGCTCCTCAGGACAAGAGAGACATGGAGCTCCTGGAGTGCATCCAGTGGAGGAAAATGAAGATGATTAAGGGACTGGAGAATCTCTCTTATGAGGAAAGGCTGAGGGAGCTGGGTCTGCTCAGCCTCAAGAAGAGACAACTGAGAGGGGACCTCATTAATGTGTATAAATATCTTAAGAGTAGGTGACAAGAGGATGGATCCAGGCTCTTCTCAGTGCTGCCAAGCAATAGCACAAGAGGCAACAGAAAGAAAGTGATGCATGGGAAGTTCCCCCTGAACATGGGGAAGAACTTTACTGTGCAGGTCACCAAGCACTGGAAGAGATTGCCTAGAGAGGTTGTGGAGTCTCCCTCAGTAGAGACATTCAAGAACTGTCTGGAGGCAATCCTGTGCCATGTGCTGTAGGATGATCCTGCTTGAGCAGGAAGCTTGGACCAGATGACCCACTGTGGTCTCTTCAAACCTTACCCATTCTGTGATTAGAAGAGCTCATAGAAATCATAGTTACTCAGGTTAGGAGGGACCCCAAAAGTCGAGTACCTGAACTTCCTGATGAAAACAAGTTCAATGCTGAAATGTCAGGTTAAGACCCCTTTACATGCTCAAGTTTCTACAGCTTAGGTAAGCTAACACACAGCAATAGAGCAGCAGCAGCACGTGGCAAACCAGCCTCAAAACAAATTGTGTAAACTGCATTTGAGGCAAATTCAAGTAAATGGTGTCAATTTAAACAGCTATTTACTTCATAGCAGTTTACTCCTAAACAATGTCTACTTGGTTGCATTAAGTACACTAGTTGTTAAAAAAATGCAAGTACGCTACTGAAAGGATATGACAGCAGGTAACTGGTGTTCTCCACATTTGCTACAGCTTAACTCTGCACTTGCACTTCACTAGAAAAAAGGATTCCACCTCTTCTGACACAAGTAGGGGAAATACGTATTGTCTGATAGAAGTCACTACTAGTTATGTATATGTGTAATTAGTAGCACTTTTTTTTGTTTTAATTATGCATTACTGCTTTTTCCCCCTCTGTGGAAAGCAAGTCATTAATAGCAGGGAAAGAAGTAAAATTATTATTTTTCTTGTAGAAATTTCAATAGGGAATGCTGTAACTTGTATGTGTAAAATTTAAAGCAAATACCCTACAGTTTAACATCACAAGACTGCTGCAATGCTGTAGCAAGTATTTTGGATAACAAGTTATTGTAACTAGCCATGTTTTATTCTGCTTCCCAAGTCCCCAGGTGCACTGTTCAGGAATGACAAGAGCCACCACATGCTACTGGAAGCTGTGCTCGTGATTCGTTAAAGGACACGGTCTCTCTGAGACTCTGATCCTACACGGAGTTTTGGGCAGAAAAATCACATAATCTATGCTAAACCTCAGAGAGAGACCAATGCCTTGGCTAATGCTAAACCAATGGTAAGTCCATCTGATCATGAGAGGATGTCTTAAGTCTGAACTTCTGTATGGAATGAAAACAAACACCCTTGACTACTTTTGTGTTTTTCTGTGTAAGACTTTTACTGTTCTGTTCAACGCTGAACTCAGACAACTCTGAGTTGTTCTGAGAGTTTTTCTTACATCACCTTTAAACTCTTCTGCAGTATTGGTATGCACAGTTGAATAGATGCTATTGCTTTCCAGGAGCAGGAAGGGAACAGAATTTAAGCTCTCCTACTAAATTCCATTTATTTATTCACAAAGGTTGTATAAAGCTTTAAATATAAGAAATGTATTAAGATTTATAAATGAAAGGTATTAAAGCAGCAATACACAAGCATTATTATAACTCTGTTGATTCCTCTTAGAATAGTAGGGACTGTAATTTTCCATGACATCAGCTACCAAGAAGAAGAAGAAAAAAAACCAACAAAACAGAACTGTCTGACATTTAGGAGTTTACTTCTTATACAGGATAAACTAACAAATAGCATAGTTTAATATATTGGTTTTGCTTCCCTAAACACTTCCAGGTTTTTTATTGTAACCTGATTTGAAATCAAGCATTTATACTGAAGCACATAGTAATGCTCTTAAGGAATGTAGTTATCATGGAACTGCACTGACTTAAGAGAAGTGTTGCATTTTTCTTAATAATATAGATGTTTTTAATGTCTTTAGGTTATTCTCCATAGATGATGTAGGAGAAATGCTTTCCAATCTGTCACTGATTCCTCTTTCTCTGTCTTGGTTTACTATCCTCCATTTCATAGGAAAGCAATGTCTTTGCTGCCTTTTCATGCATTTAAGGACAATAATGGTTACGGAGCACAGCACTGGCTCTCTTCCAAGTGTTCAAACCCCTTGAATCCAGGAAAATTCCACCCCTACCCTTCAGTCCACAGTGACCAACAGGTATGGTGAGGAGTTTCTCACATAATGTCATTGGGCCTGAAAAAAACAATCCATAGCACGCAAAAGGTTTGTTGGGTTTTGTGTTTTTATTTTTAAAAAATATGGCAGTTCAGTTTTTCAAGAAACCGCTGCTATTTCTAAGGCCTGGCTTGCTAAACAGCAGGAGTGGAAAAACCCAGAAACATCAACTCAAGGAACCAATGAAAGAAAGTGACCTTGAGAGTTTTTTAGGTTCATTTTGCTCTTAGCTGCCATGTGAAACTGTCCTTTGTTGTTAGCAAGAAAACTGAGGCACGTCAGCTTCTCTGGGTATAGTATTTGGGGAGCTTCCAACTGGACATTGCCACTAAACACTTGGTTTAGTTTCTGTTCTCTAAGTAACATAAACTGCAACTAAAATGTTAATTCTCAGTTCTTATGGCATGAATGAAAATCTTGATCTAAGGCTGGCCAGCTACACAAGAACTGTATTTTAGTGAGACAGGACAGCTATTTGTCAGCTTCTAAGCTTTCAGCATTCATGGAAAGACAGAGTCATTTGGTCCTTCTCCAACTCAGCAAGCATGGCAACAGTGAGGTTCCTTTGAGGCAAAGGAAAGAAGCTTTCCCACCCACCAAGAAACTCCCACTGTCTGTGGGACACCGTCTCTGCAGTTCATTTGAGTTTACAAGGAGATGAGAAACACGTCAGAAAAAAAAAGGTAAATAAAAAAAGTAAATAAAAATCTTACAAGTCTGTGGCACAAAGATACGATATCTTTCCCTTCATATCCAACTTGGGTGATGTGTTGGAAGAACCTTTTTGCCACCCTCCATTACAAAAAGAAAGTATTCCTATTTTCAGTACAATTATATATCATCCCTAGACCAGCAGGAGATCAACATAAAAAGCTGGAAAGGAGCTGTTAACATAAATATTATTCATCTGCTAGGCACCAATATAGCACAGTAAACATTATATAACGAGCAATCATTTTCATCCCCCATTCTATTCCTATGTTAAAGGATTCACCAGGGAGCTTTCAGAGTAACCATCAAGCATTCCTCTATATTAACCAGATAGCCTGCTATCTCCCTGCAGGGGTATTTTAATAAATTATCCATTGCCTCCTTCTAGTGCAATAATCTTTTAGCAGATGTGACCCAATATATTAAATTCAATGATACAAAGAAATCAACTTATCTGTTTTCAGAGGAAAATATACGTAATTTTTCTTCAATGACAAATTTCACCATGTCAGTGAAGTCGTGCATGATCACACAACTGTTTGGGTGGTTTGCAGTCCAAATCAAGTTCAGCGTTAAAATGGTAATAATCCTTTTACGTACCACACTGTGGACTTTCAACAATACTACTGAGGATTTTCAATAATAGTCTTGGATGCAAGAACAGGCATTCTATCTAGGACTGCTGTCATAGGATTCCTGAAGACTCCCTTAGAGAAAAGAGTTTCCACTGAAAAAGCAGCAAGCCAGGAAGAAGTCTTATAAGAAACTCTATGCTAGTTCTTGAATTGGAGAATAAGCAGTTACCAGAGATGATAAGTAATCTCATATCTCACTTACTAAGATACAGAATTTAAAAAAAAATAGGAGAATATTTCAGAAGTAGCAATGTTGTACATTAAATGTGCAGTAAACTTAATAGCCTGTCATATCACCCAATGAAAGTTGATGAAATATTTCATATAACTGTTTTGGCATATGAAAACTAAAATACCAGGCATATTTTGGTTTTATGTTGAAAAGCACCTTGTCATCACCAAAAGCAGTGACAGTCTTACTTCTACAAGGGACAGAGAAATTCTTTTTGAATAATAATGGACACACTGCTAGATACTCTTCAGACCACAAGAGAATCACATCAAAATTAAGGAAAACTAATCAGATTGTTAAACATAATTGAATCAGTCTTGAAAAATGGTTTAAAAATATTTTGTCTTTAATTGAAGTGGGGAGGGGAGCAACAATAAGCAAGAACAAAAGGTAAAAAGGCAGTAATAAAGAGTTTGCCATGGGAAGAGGGGTACACACTGCTCTGTAAAATGTAGCTACAGAGATGAAAAGAATAAATTATTTTCTGTATCATCATAGTTAGGATAAGGAAGAGAAGGCTTAAAATGGCTATAACAGAAAACTTGGCTTGAACATCTGGAACTGCTATCTCTGAACAAGCACAGTAGAACAGACTGCTGAGGGCAGCTGTGGAATTCTAATTACTGCAAATTTGCAGTAACAAGATGTATAAGCATCTGCCAGGAACAATGCACGCAGCTGATAAGGCCTTCAGTCAACTAAAGAGACAAAGCAAGCTTCAGGGCCCCACCTAGTCACATGTTCTACAATTTCTGTAATACACTATTACGTGTCAATGTGCTTTAGTGGCAACACTGTAATTACACAGGTAACTTCCATTCTCTCATTTGACAACCAAAGAAACCCTCACAGAAGCTCACTGTGCCCGTCATCACAGCAGCTGAGATTCCTCCTAGCCCTACGCCAGTAATAAAATATTGAAGGTCCAAAACTTCTCCCGAAGCAAAATTTCACCTCAGTGCTATAATTTCAGAAAAGCCATAAGTGATTAGAAACACTGTCTTGCGATAGAAAGCAATCTCAATTACCATTGCCATTATTAGCTTTTTCTGTGAAAATAAAATACTAATAACATTCAAAAAATCAAGTTCTGTAAATCTTCATGTTTTTACCTTAAGTACTGTCCAAATAACATCAGAAAAATAATTTTGCAAACTCTTGATTTATTCACAGAATTATATTTCTTGATACTTGACAACTTTTAATGTGAAAAGCTACCTGAAGATATAATAATCAAGGAATTAAAACTTTTCTAGAATTCCTAGACAAACGTCCTCAAATGACCAAATGCCTGTAAATTCCTGTGTAACTGAGCAGAATCCAAGGTTTGAAATCAGTCTAAAATGCCAAGTAGACAATTATGTTAAAGCAGTAAGTGCATCTGAACCAATTACACATAGTAACGAGGAAAACAAAAACAGATAACTAGTATATGACAAAAAAATTGATTACATATGACCCTAAGTCCAAAGCAATAGAGAAAAAACTCATAGAAATGTCACAAATAACTAGTAATACTACTTCTACAATGGAGTAAATAAATCCTCTCCAGCCTCCAGAGAAGTGGGAAGTTATGTGTGTGAAATCTCTCAATTTCACATTTTCATCTGAAATATAACACCATCATCCAGGCTAAGGAAAATCTCATTCTCCTAAAAGAGAAAACACTGATGACCGGCCTGAGTAGGTATCAGCCTGGTACGTCAAAATAGTTAACATCATTAGCCAGAATTGGACAAAAATATTGAATACTATCCTGATTATCTTTCACAATTAAGACACTTTTTTTATCCTAGAGAGATGCCACGCACTTTGCATTTTAACAGATAGCAACTTTTAAGTGGGCAAAGGTATTTTCTACACTGTAAAGGCTTCAACTTGTTTCCTGAAAAGATAATTTAAAAGAGGGGGTATCTTTATCACAACACATAGCATGAACTGTTCTGTCCTTGTTGGCATACTCTGAGCCTCTGATCAAAGGATACATGTACGGTTTTCTTCCTGAGCAAAATAAGTAGGAGATAACATCACGCTGCTATTAAAACTTCCAGAACAATTAGTGTTTGTATCTAAAAACCAGTATGCCCTTCCATACACTTCACACAAATCTCACTCCTGTGCCTTGCAAAATATTGGGAGCAGATATTCTACAATTCTTTGATTCTGTTCTGACCCAACAGACATGCCAGGAAGTACCCCACAAACACAGAGCTTGTTAGCTGATGTGAAACCATGGCCAGGAGGAAATCTCAACCGGGACTAGTTCAGGCAGTTTTCCACCCAATCTTGCTGCCCCTTTCTCCTCCTTCCTCTTTTGCTCTCAGTACTAATGATTCCCTTCCTAAGCCTTCTGCTCCCTTTCTTATGTTCAGAGCCTAGGAAAACTGGTGGGGTGGGAGGGCAGGCTTACCTCCAGTGCTGACCTTTTGAACCTGGTCTGCTCACTGAGAGCAATGAGTGACAGCCTGGCTGGTCTAACTTGGAGTTTTGTGGGGAAGGTTGCCTTCCACACAGGACAAAAAGTCTTGCTTCAGTGTTTGGAAACTAATGCTGAAGGATTTACAGTCAATTGAGAGCAGTCTGCTCTGTGATTATGAGAGTCCATATTACATATTAGCATAAGTATTACTTGTTAAACATGTCTGCTAATGAAATTTCTGGTTCCTCAGAAATGGCGAGACAATAACATTACAATCTCTCTGTGGACTCAGGGAGAAAACGTGAGGATGAGGAGACATTACTCCCTGTCTAACAAACTACCTCATAAATTTGGTTTGGTTCTTGTAATTAGATTTTTTTATTCACCTATTGATTCATTCGTATTGTCATTATAATGTTAAGGGAGCATTCCTGGCAGCTTCCTTGATCTTAAATCTGCTATTACTTGCATGCAAAACAGAGAGGAGTCAGGACTCCAGTTTGAATTACTTTATAAGGTATAAGTGATTCAAGATAAAGGCTGGTCTTTACAGCCACCTTGAGGACACATGGTCCCCCCGTTTTTGAATTGAAAATACACTGGAACAATCCTGCTGCACTGAATGTATGTTGTGCTTACCGCTAGCCAGAAAATTGAATGAGCTCAATGCAGGGGTTGGATGAAATGGCCTTTAAAGGTCCTTTCCAACCCAAACTATTCTATAATTCTATGATGAATCCTAAATACTAAGTTTTAATAAAAGTTATAATTATTTAACTGTAGCAGCTATAACTATATAGTTATGTCTCCTTATGTTATGCAATCTCTAAAGCTAATCTGAAATAAAAACCCCTTCATGTGATGCAGTGTCGTAAATCACTTGCAGCAAAGGCTCCTCCTGTCAGTTCTCTGTCTTAAACTGAAAAACTAAGGAAGCAATTTCCAGGGGGGGCCATAGGCTTTGTTTTCTAAACACCCTCCCATCCCTGCTGTGATACAAATTCAGTAATAATGCTCTTGGCAACTTGTGAACGGCAACTTCTGAGCATGGGACAATGACAAGTAGGCACCGAAGACCATGGTTCATAGCTGTTTTCCAACTAATTTAGTGACCTTTTGTTTTACTAATTCCCTTTGCCACCCACCACCAATACTACACCTTCTCAGTCCAAGTTTCAAAGTCTCAAATATGTTCTGAAAAACATACACATGTATTAGTAGACTTTTACTTGGAATTCAAAATTTGCTCAAGTAATTGTCCTCCCTCCTGATACTAGCCCCGTATCATTACCCAAATTAGTTTTGGAAATTGTGCTGCCTCTCAGTGGACACTTGAATGAGAATTTGATGATGATGAAAAAATCCTGTCATTGTCCTGTTGTTTGGGAAGCTCATTAGGTGAGATACAGAGAGTGTTAAGTGTTTTACACTTGTTTTATGGGCTTCTATAAATGATAACTTAGAAGGTATAAAACCAAGTAACTGCATCTAGACAATTTAAAGCCAGGAGCACTACAATAATTAAAAGATCTTTCTAAACTGTACTGGTAGACCAGGCAAAACCACCATAATCAACTTACCTGGGGAAGTAATCAGACAATAAAAACTGAGGCATTTTAGGGACTAATAAAGCTGGAATCTAATGACTACAATAAATCTTTAGCTGCAGTTATTCCAGAACAATTTCCCTTGCAGTACAAAGTATTCTACAGGGCTTTCTGTATGAAATTATTGTTGGTTGGTTAGATGTTGATCATAAGAAAAAACTGCAGAATGATAATTTTATTTTTGGCATGTATTTCCATCATTCACCTTTCTTTCACCGTTAAGACTTTTGGCTTCACTCAAAGGCTAGACTCAAGCAATCCTTTGACAAACCAGAAAGAAATTTCTGCATTGACTTTCTATTCAAAAATACACTGTAATATTCTAATGCCCTATATATGTAGTTCAGAATGGCATTACACAGCAGTTTTGGACTTTGACAACTACACTTCTGTACACTTCTGGGCTGGTCACTCTGCACACAGCTCACAGATATTTAACTGTAGCCTGTATCACATTTCCAAATCAACAGGTACTATGTATACTCTTATAAGTGGAGCTTGCAAGGGTGGAACTCAGCCCACCCAACTTGAAGAGACAATGCTGGAGGTGAGCTCACTGTGTAAGCTCTTTCTCCAGACAACAGAGCTCTGGTGAAGGTTCCCAACGGAATTTAGGGGATAACTGATCCTACTGATGCCATGATGATTTTTTTGCCTTTTATACCTTTTTATAACTTCTGCATTCTTAGTGCTTTTTGCCTACATTCTTGGACTTGTTTGTCAAGCTAGGAGACTAAACATTTTAGAAGCTTCATAGCTAGGGATCAGTGTGCCCCAGACACCAAGGTCCTCTCCAGAACACATTTTGTAAACTAAGATAGAACCATCCAGGGGAAGGTTCCTTGGGGAGGGGGGGCTCACTCGAGCCTCTCACTGGGGAATCTTTGATAGATATGCTAATTGGTAAGAGCTATAATGTTATACCCGATCGACTGTGTGTGTGCATTGCAGAGTGCATTGAGGTGCTTTCAACCTGGACATGGTGCACCTAAGGATCCTTAAAATAAATACAAAGGTAAAATCCCTTTTTCCCTTCTAATCGTGTTTAACTCTTGATTTTAAGACCAGGAAAAGACATAGCTACCCTCCAGCAAACCCCTAAATTTAGTCAGGAGAACAGCACTTCAGCCTCCTCAGATTAGATCTCTACTGGCATCACAGTGGAATCCTACACATCTTCAAAGGTAAATACCTGGAGTAAACACTGGTGAATGCTGACCCGTTATCAAAATGACATCTGCAGGGCCACTTGTGGAATGACGTTGTCCTTGCTTACTTGAACTTCTGTCCCTAATGCAATACAATTGAGTGTTCCAGCCAAACAGCATTAGTTTTTACTGCCATGTTTTATCAGTTTTAAAAAGGGAAAATTATTATTTATAATAATAGTACCTATGCTGAAGTACACTGTATGAAACAAACGTGTTCATAGCTTAAAATTATTTTTTCAGTTTTTATATCTGTTCACCAATATAAACGAATATTCAGTATATGTCCAATATAAATCAAAGTAGAAAAATAAAGCTTCTTACTTAAAATTATTTTTTTTTTAGTCTGTGTGATGAAACACAACTAAAACCACCTCAGATGGAAAGACACCTTATTTTTTTTTAGTCTGTGTGATGAAACACAACTAAAACCACCTCAGATGGAAAGACACCTTATTTTTTTTTAGTCTGTGTGATGAAACACAACTAAAACCACCTCAGATGGAAAGACACCTTATGGATGTGGCATTTATGTCCTGCACTACACTACCTGTGAAACCTTTTAAAGAATTATTTCTCAGATTCACCTGGAATATCCATCCCATTTCAATTACTTGTTTAAATATAAAGTCTGATTACATTCTTATGGAGAAGACAAAGAATCCACCTCAATTAAATATAACAGAGAAACCTTGATGCAACTGTATGTTAGAAACAAGTTTATTTTCATTTTTGTTTCTTTAGAGGACCTCCCAGAGGGGGATTTTGTTAATATCAAATAATTTCAGTAAGAGTTTTAATAAACTTGATGGAATACTGTTGAATACTGAAATTGACATAATAATTAGGACACTTTGCTAACCAAGTAGTATGAAGGCTGCAGCAGGAAAAAGTATAAATGTTGTAAGAGCTACTCAAAGCTATAAGTACTTTCTGCACAGAAGGCTCTTTGGAGCTCGTATGTCCAAATATCACAAAAGGAATGCAGACTTGCACATCAGAATGCACAATCAGAAGCAAACCCTAAACCCAAGCCAAACATGAATTTTTGAATTCCCTACTCCTCATATTTCCAAGTTTTCTACGTATACTAGTCACAGTACAGTATATTTTATAACACATCTCTCATTAATTTGTTTCTGCATCTTATTAGGGTAATTTAAAATAAACCAAATCATTAGTACCTTATAGCATTTCCTGTGACTAGCCCATCTATAGATACCCACTTTTAATGAAAGTGGAAACTTAAAACAGTTCAAACTATGAAAAAAGTCCAATAAAATTCAACTTGTATGAAAACAACACAAGCAGTGTAGCTACAAACAAAGTTCATTTAAAAAAATGCAGGGTTGCTCTTCCCTGTAGGATGCAGAATTTTATCAATTTAACCTGGAAAACAAAAACATCCCTTTTTCCACCTTATAGAAATCCTGTAATCTGCAGTGGCATTTATTCAGCTGCTATTTAAAAAGAAACAAAATCACAAAGCACTTAGGGTACAAAACGAAAGTAGCTCCACTTTGCTGTACTTTCATGCCTTAAAGTTCTTGTACAGGCTCTGACTAATAACGTTGCATAATATTAAGTTTCTTACATGAGCTGGCATTTTTACCTATCGCTGCTTTTTACTCATACTGAATGGCTCTTGTAAGTCCTTTTATTATACTATTCTAGCAGGTCAATAAAAGCAGCACATAATGGTGAGTTTTTTCCTATCAAGTATGTAAGCACATTGCAGTAAGATATTCACTGCCAATAAATGGAAATGTAGGCATAATTGCCAAGCTTTCCAATTTGTTTTGGTTGGCTTTTTTACTTTTTATATGTAATGCTTACATATGACACATTTAACACTTAAATAAATTGTTTAAAGTTTGTCAGTCCTAGAAACTTATGTTTACAATACCAATATACAAAACCAAACCAAATAAACCGTACCAAAATATTGGAAAAGCAGCATTCCTAAGTACTCAAATATAAAAGCCACACAGAAAATGAAAACAGACCAAGATTCGAAGTAGAGCCACTGAATCCCTTGGCACAGGCCCTGAGGTTTCTGGGCATTGTCAGCAACCAGCCATGAAGCCCAGTGAAGGAGGTTGTGCAAGCTTTGTGCAGTGACAGGGAACGCATGGGGCCAGAACAAATGTCATTGCAGGGAGAGCAGATTCACAGTGCTCTTCAGCAAAACCTCACTTCTTTTCCATCTAGTGTGTCTGCATCTTCCTGCCTAAACTAAGCCAGACTAGGTAGTCATGGTGTCAACAAGGACTGATTTGCATGCCACCTGTCCCTTCACACTTAACGCAGCTGGCAGTGCTGACCTCAGCTCCAGGCACCAGGCAGCCCAGGTTGCCTCTTGCCCTTAGGTGCAGAAGGAGCTTGGTGAAACTCAGACCTCCAGAACACTAAACTAGGAGCATGACACTGAACATGTTAGTCCTGAAACAGCAGGAGTTGTCACAACCATCCCATGACTCAGTGCAATGCTGCAGGCTTGAGGAAGAGGGACTGGAAAACTGCCCTTCAGAAAAGCACCTGGGGGCGTAGGTCAACAGCTGGCTGAACACAAGCCAGCCTGTGCCCAGGTGGCCAAGAAGGCCAATGGCATCCTGGCCTGTATCAGCAATAGCGTGGCCAGCAGGGCGTGATTCTTCTCCTGTACTTGGCACTGGTGAGGCTGCACTCGAATCCTGTGTTCAGTTTTGGGCCCCTCACGACAAGAAAGACATTGAGGGGCTGGAATGTGTCCAGAGAACAGTAAAGAAGCAGGTGAAGGGTCTGGAGCACAAGTCTAATGAGGGAGCTGGGAGTGTTTAGGAGTGTTTAGCTTGGAGAAAAGGAGGCTGAGGAAGGACCTTATTGCTCTCTACAGCTCCCTGAAAGGAGGTTGTAGTGAGGTGGGGGTTGGTCTTTCCCCAGGTAACAAGGGACAGAACACGAGGCAATGGCCTCAAGTTGGTCCTGGGGAGGTTTAGACTGAACACTAGGAAAAATTTCTTCACTGAAAGGGTTGCCAGGCTGTCCTGGTGGTATTTAAAAGATGTTTTACTTAGGGACATGGTTGGTTCAGTGTTAGGTTACGAGTTGGACTTGATGCCTTTAAAGGTTTTTTCCAATTTAAACGATTCTATCGTTCTGTTCCGTGACCAGGTAAGATCGATTGGTGTACATGGATGCCAGCCTTGGAAACAGCCAAGTGTCTACCTACAAAAGCACGTGCTCTCTGGCTGCTTATTCAACTGCAGTTTATCTACATAAGATGTACAGGAGCTAAGCTTCACTACTCTAATATGATTGACATCAATCCTCCCAGAAAGCATGGTTTTGAATTTCAGAACAGCGTTACTTTCAGACTTACCTTTTTCTGTTTTGTCTTGTTCAGTTTCTTTTTCACTTTTCCCTAGAACATTAAAAATATAATTTCATTGAAATAAATCTATGTTAACATTTTATGATAAAAAAAGAGATACAAGAAAATTAAAATTTATATTCAAAACATAATTGAGTCAACTGGACTTTTTTGTTTCATTTTTATTTTTTAAAATAATCACAGATTATTTTCTGAACTACATAGTTACCTAAAAGGTCTTTCCCTGCAGATGCTTCAAATATTACCTTATCGCTTCCATCACAAAACATTTCACAGAACTTCCCCTTTAGATATTTAATATATTTTGTTGATCTACACTTATAAGTGGGCAAGCTATTTTGCAAGAAAGAAAATCTGTTCATTAATTAAAAGCTATTGGAACACTAGCTTAATACATACATTAAAATGTGAAAAACAAAATCAACTGGCAACCTAAGCTGCATTTTTAGAAGTGACTTGGGCACTTGGAAGCTTTTGTCTTTCTTCAGCTTTTAAAATAATTTAACTTTTAAAATAATCTAATAATCTGTTTTGCAAAGGTAGACGTTAACTAAGTATTAAGACAGTCTGTAGCAAAGGCAAATTAAATCCTGTAGAAAAATCATGTATGTGTATTTCATGAAGATGGTCGATACATGAAGATCTTTTTCCCCCCTCTAAACACTTTTTGATCCTGCCTGACCCCATAACATATAAAGCATCTTGCCTCACAATTCTAACACTGTTATTCTGTTTCCAATTCCATTTTTTTCCCAATAAGCTTCCAATATTTCCTCCTAATAAACTTAGAGAACACTAAACAGGGGGGTCTGTTGCTTTTTTAGCTAGCTACTGTCCTCTTCAACATATACCATTTGATTTTGAGGTATTCTTATACAAGTAAAAAATATTTTATTTAATTTCCAAGTAATTTAGACACAACTTGTCAGAATACTCAGTCTTCACTGTTTTTTACACTGACTGCTCAGAAGCATTATAGTGTGAATACAACATTTCAAAATGCTGGAAAACATTGCATTTTTTCATGAAGAAACTGGATTACGCATACACGAAAGCAAATTTTTTAACATTCTAATTTCACCCTTTACTATAGGCTGAAAACTGCTATTACTGAATGTATGGACACTATAACTCTAATTTATATTCAGAACAAGGCAGAATGAGCATTAACTTGATTATATGGTCAATTAAATAAATATGGTCACGCTGGAAGTCATTCTCCTCTTCAATTACATCATGAGATCTAGATTGTCAATTAAATTGAAAGAAATGACAAAAGATCTATAGAGTCAATTACATACTAAGGCTAATTATTAGTGTAGGAGTACATTAATGAAAGCATTGTACAGTGCTTCCTAAAACCCTGGCTTCTGCATTTTTTACACATATCACGCTATCAGTAAAATGGTTGTATATCATCCGAAACACTACATTCTAAAAACAGCAATAATGCAGCCCCAGATGAAACAATAATTTATTTTTATAGTTTTCAAACAAAGCAGTTTATATACCCATATTTCTATTTTTACCACCTCCCATTACCATGACACATCATGCTAGTTAGCCACCCATTTTCCCTGTATCCTCTCCTTTATCAGCAACACTTGAGATTCTCACCTGGCCTCTTCTCTCTACTTCATTCTAGCTCACTCGATAACCCGCTTCCACACATCTTGGACATTGATGTTATTTCTGCAACTTCTTTGCCATCACAGGAAGAACAATGTATGATCTCCTCAGTCTAAAGCCTGCTCCTATCTCCCGCTTCTTGCCTGGCTTCACATTTCTTTATTCCTGAGACCCATGCAACATAGAACCTACAGCTCTTTATTTATGCACTAAAATCAGTTCTCCAAACTCTCAGACTTCTTCAGTCAGTATTCTGCTAAATTAGTTGTCATTGACTACACCAAAGCCTCTCCAACGATCTTTAAATACTCCAGCTTCTCCTTCTAGGTAGCTGCTTTCGAAATTCATCAAATTCACCTTGATCTTGTTATCTCTGAAGGTCTCACCACACTTCACTAAGAATTCACTTCAGCATCATATTCAGCACATATTGCTTTGTTCCTTCCACATTGATCCCTAGCATTTTTCAATTTAAGGTTTTAATTATGCTATTTCTGACAGAGGCTTAAAAATGTGCTCCCTCAAAGACAGGGGTATGATAATCAATCTTGAAACTATTTTTTCATCAACTTAAACCAAGTGCAGCTCAAGCAAACAAGCAAAAAAATCTTAGCTCTTCAAACCACTCCCCATCCTTTACTCAATTTCTTCATTTCCATCAAAATAAATCAAGATGAAAATCACTGACAAAACAGCTTTAGCTAATCTCTATAGGCTAGGACTGTTTTCACTATATAACGAATGCACCAGGGGTTCCCAAGAAGGTTTCTACCAGGAAGAACAAATTTATTTTTCATATTACAATACAACTAAATGTCTGACAGCATATGAGAATGACCCAAGCCACAATTAAAAACGTGTTTCACACCTTGTAGATTTTACATGAATCTCAATCAACACTATAAATGGACAATACAATTTATTTGCAGAGACATAATTTTTGAAACATGTAAAATTACAAATGATGTTCATTAAAATCATTACATTTTTCAGTATCTTTCCTATATCAAATCTTAGCCATTTTCTTTACTTCTTAGAAAGAAGTGCCACGATATAGTACCTTTTCAATTACAGAGAATGTTAGAAAGTCACTTAAATTGTAGCAGATTGTCAGTATTAAAATACAACTTTAGTATTCTACTCTTTGCATAGTGGTATTTCTTCCTGTGATTTCCAAAAAGGCAACTAAATCCAAGATCTCATGGATTCACTGACATATAACAAGAGGCTATGTAGCAATGTGAAAATATAAATAAAAAGGTAATCTTCTGACTTTTTCTTAAACTACTATTCAGCAATACCAAATCATTAAAGCTATGGAGGTGTTTGAAAACTGAAAAGGTCAAGGAAGATTTTTGCTTTCACAGAAGTGCACGGACCTCACTAGATGTCTGATTTAAACTATGGACCATAACCACAATATTCTGCATGAAAAGTAGGTATATCACTTTCCATTTGTGTTTGTTTGTTGTGGTTTGACACGTTAAAATCTCATACATTTTAAATTACAAACAGAAGTGATGTTTCATGAGAAAAACTCAGGTCAAACTGGTTGCAGAAGGTTAATACTCCAATTAATACTCCTAATAATAATACTCCAAAAGGACAATCACAACACAGTTACAGAATACACAGACCTTAGCGTACTGCCCATTTCCCTCACATAACACCAGCCAGAAATAAAATTCATTTACTTTACTTGCTACTTCCTCCTTGTAAATAGTACTTTCAAATATATTTTTTAATATTCAAATTCACAATTTAAAAATTAATATTAATTAGTGGCTGAGTCAAATATTTATCCCTATAGCTAGTATCTACCACATTTGGGAATAAATAATGACACTAGAAAGACAAAGATATTCTTCTGTGTTTTATTGCAGCCAAACATTAAAATGGATTAAATACACATACTTTTAATAGTCCACTTGACCTTGCTCAGCTTGGCATATTTTTGTAAACATGAAGCACGTAAAATCACATACCCAGTTACAAAATACTTAAATTCAATCACAGCATAATATACTCTCACAGTCCCATAATTCTACAAATAGGCTGCCACTGTTATATAAAAAGTCCTCCATTCACCATCCTAAAATAATTCCCAAGATTCCTCACAAAATATGGCTTTGTAAAAATTATTGCTCTGCAATTCACAATCACAGGTAATTTTACTAGAATATCCCATCCCAAAACGCATCACAGTCTAAGAGTATTATTGCTTTCCTGAAAAGTCCAAAGAAATCACTTTGGGACATCTGTATTTCTTAATCACATGTAACACTCACGTGGAGTCTTACTGACATCCCAAACCCAAAAAAAGGGCAAGCATATATGATGCCCCTTTCACTACAAATGTAAGCATTTAAAACCCTGACTTCAAAACAGTGTTACAGAAATTGAAAGCCTCCCTGTAAACCAAAAGGCAACCAACTGGTAGGGTTACCAAATTGATTTTTCTTTTTATAAATTTATCTTACTTTATTTCTCCTAAGCTCCTGTAACAGGCTTGGCAACTTCCTAAAATCACAGCAATTATTCCTGAGCCAAAAAAAGAACACATGCAAAATATCAAAGAATAAAATATGTCTTCATAATTGTGGAACAGCAGCACAGAACAGGTAAAAAGCACACCTGTTATATTAAAACTCTAAATCACTCACAGTACCTAAATTTCAGATGTACCATTTTTAAGAGCATTCATAACTGTAAGTCTTAAATTTTGACATTATATCGTTCTTAAGGTTGAATTTCCAAAGCTTTTTTTTTTAAATAAAATTTGCAAATCAAGTGTTTATGCAAATTGGACTTTTAAAATAATTTACTGAACATAAAGCCTATTAAAGCCAGCTTTGAGATGCTTATATTGGTAGGCAAACCAAAACAGAATAATTTTACTGAATTCAACCTGATTCCAGCAACTCAGTCTTGTTGCAATCTCCACTGACTCCCTGTCAGGCTAGCACCTAGTCTCTAGACATTTTTGCTTGAAAAATCAAATGGGCATACATAAAAAGTGCTAATTCATACATAAAGGGTTTTTGAAAACCGTAGTTTTGTAATCTGACCTTTTACTAGTATAAATTAAACACACATTTCATATCTTGTTAGGGTATTTTAAAAACCACCTGAAATTCATGTAGTTAACTGTTGACATAACATCAGTGCAAAGAGATATAAGTCAAACTTCACAGCATAGTGTGTGCCTGATTAGTGTTTTTTAATAAAATGCAATTAGGCTGTATGCTATCAGCAGTTATGAAATATTTAAAAATTCATAACATCATACGTTTCATTTGACCAAACTGCTCTGTACATACTGTATGAATCCACAACAAAAGATATATATTAAAATCTGAAAAAAATGTACTTGCTGCTATGTTATAAATAGAATATTAACAATTGCTTAAACAGTACATGAAATGCAGCTCTAAGTTGTAACTCTGTCACAAACACAGAAGAAAAATAATGAATTCACTAAACTTGACCAAGGGAAAAAAAATATCAGACAGGAATGTAAACTAAACATCCAAGTGTTAAAAATGCTTACTAAAATGACAGTTGGCTAAAACCCATTTACAACATCTTAGTGTTCATTCCCCAAACCCTGAACTGCTTGGTAATTACATCATAAAGTCTATTACAACCATCTGCTCCCCTTTTGTAGCGTATGGTTAGGACTGGTCCTCCTGATGTAGGGATTTTTCTTTTGAAGCTTTAAGTATCTGAAAAAATAAGGGGAAATCTATATTAAAGGACCAACCAAAACACAACTTCCTCTAAAACAACAACAAAAAAAATCTTAAATGATAAAAAATGCAACTTTGTATCAGACTACTTAATATGAAAAAGCTATAATTTCTAAGAGCTACTTTAATGAATATATACAAAGTTGCTGTGTAAGGTGGAAAACAAACTTTTAAATATTTTTCTAGGCAGCAAATTTTTTATTACCATATGGCACTTCATTTACCTTGTAAAGGATATCTAGGCCATGCCACAAATCCATTTAAACATTTTTATTTTGGTGGTTTTTTTCGTGTTGGTTTGATTTTGGGTTTTATTTGTTAAAGTCAAAGACAACTGGAAAAGAGGAGCCAGGGAATGAGGAAGGGCCAAAGTTCTAAAGTGGAAACTTCTCTACACTTAAGGCATTTCAGCACTCGGTAGAATAAATGTAGGGTTATAAAAATGTCAAGGATACAAGGTGAAGCGGAGGAGTGGAGCAACTCGTAGACATTTTAAATCTAAACACATACAAGAGGGATCAAAATCCAAATACAGAGAGTAATGGTATCCCCCAAACCCGCAATGTCTCCCTTAAAATATGTGTCCAACAAGTACCACTCTATCACAACCACTGCACTTTATGTGCCAGTGTAAAGCAGGATTAGCCAGAAAACCTGAATCAGTAATATTTCAAGCTAGTTTATCATACCACCCAAGTCCATTAGTTTATAAAAATGCAGATTATAACTGCAGCTAAAGAAGCCTACATCTGGAAAAGAACACTGGCAGTAATTCCAGAAGTAAACTCAGAGAATTGGAAAACAGTACTTACAGATACCTAAATATGTACTTGACTAGTATGACCTTTTTGTGATGTGACCTGAAGTCAGCAAAAAACTTTTGACTTGCACTCCAGCATATTCAAATCCCACACCCAGTCTCTTCCCTGGTGATGTGAGAATGTTCCTCACAGCTAAATTCGATCTCTGAGCTATCTCCTGTTTTCCTTCCAAAAAACCAAACAACTGCTCCAAACCTGATATAAACTGGTGCCACCATGCTTCAAATGCAGTTGCATGAATTTAAACAACTGAAGAATAAGGAATGTATAGTGACATTTCTGAATTTCTCTTACACTGCCTGAAGTTATGTTTATTACTGCTTAAAGAACAGGAAATATTAGCTTTGAACAACTGACAAAATGAAATCACATAAACAAAGAAGATAGGCTCCTGACAACAAAATCTCACATACTGAATCCTCCATCACAAAGATGATGTTAAAACAGAAAAACTTGATAAACATGAATGTCATAATCTGAGAGGAAAATCTGAGAGTAATCTTGCTTTCAAACTGAAATATTCACACCCAAAAAAGACAAGTAAATATACTTAATAGCAGGAAGAACTAATAATTTAATAAAATTTTTATTCACTGCCAGTAGTTTATGTCCCATGTTTCTTTTGTCAGTTTCCCACAATGCTACTTGAATTTTACTTTATGTGCTGAAACAACAAAATTATTAGAAAAAGTTAGAAATACTGGTTCTTCTGCCTTTAGAGTGGTTCCCACATAACTACACAAATTATAAGGATTCTTAAGTTAGTGCAGGCTCAGATTTTGTGCTGATCAAATTATTTTCTAGTTCCTAAACAAAGGATCATGTACATCATACTACATCTAATAATTACCTGTGTCTTTAATAACTGTCTTTGAAACACGTTTTGATTGATTCTCTCACTTTTTCCCTGTGAAGGCCCCTGACAAAATAATTCATTTCTTCTAGTGCTGCTGCTATTACGTGTTTCTAAAAGATATGCCAGGATAAACATCAAGGTAATCTTGTGATTTCAATGGTGTGTTGCACTAATTTTGAAAACAACCACAAACAACCACAGGTAAAAAAAAGAATAAATCTGAAAGATTTATTCAGAAATACATACCATGTCGAAGTAGAACAAGCTATTATTTCTCCTTCTGACAGTGTTTGAAAATGGCAAGGAGCCTCTTAGTATCACAATACAACAAAAGGAGAGTGGATAACTAGGTTCAATTCCACCATCTTATTTGCAAATACATCTGCAATTAAAGGAGTGATCATTCCTCTCTACTCAGCACTGGTAAGGCTGCATCTTGAATCCTGTGTTCGGTTTTGGGCCCCTCACTGAAAGAAGGACACTGAGGTGCTGAAGTATGTCCAGAGAAGGACAGAGCTGGTGGAGGGTCTGGAGCACAAGTCTCATAAGGAGCAGCTGAGGGAGCTGGGGTTGTTTAGCCTGGGGAAAAGGAGGCTCAGGAGGAACCTTATCACTGTTCATAAATGTCTGAAACGAGGTTGTAGCCAGGTGAGGGTCAGTCTCTTCTGCCAAGTAGCAAGATATAGTTCCAGGAAGCAGCCTTGAGTTGCACCAGGGGAGGTTTAGATAGGGTGTGAGGAAAAATTTCTTCCCCAAAAGGGTGGTCAAGCACTGGAACAGGCTGCCCAGGGAAGAGGTGGAGTCCCCACCCTGGAGGTATTTAAAGGATGTGCAGATGCGACACTTGGGGACATGGTTTAGTGGTGGACTGGGCAGTGTTAGGTCTATAGCTGGACTTGACTTTAAGGGTCTTTTCCAACCTAAATGATGCTATGATTCGAAATGACATATTTCAAAATGCATCACTACTATATAAAACACCTAAGATTTTTTTTTGTGAAGGTAGGAAAATTAATCTACTGCTGCAAGACTGAGCCATAAATTACAACACAAAAACTGATAAAAATATGGTTCAAAACCCCAATATTTCAATCTGGCACTTCTATTCTGAATTTAATTTTAAAACAGTATGTGTAAGTCAAGAAATCATCTCAATATCCTCAACTGACATTGTGTGGTAGAATTATCTATTGTTGAAATTTTGTAATAGCTCTGTAAGGGTCTTTTTGTTATTTTAACTTTAAACAGCAATCTTTTCTGAGAGAAAACATCTTTTCCTCTTCTCCACTTCCAACTTAATGCACAACAAACAGAGTGAAGACTACCTTTGCTGAACTTCGTGCCCATGCTGCCAAAGATAACTACTGTTTGTTCCTACACTGATTATAAGCTTTGGTTAAGAATACTTCATATCCATTATGAATCAAAACACTTTCAGCTAATGCATCTACTAATTAACAGCTATGGCTTCAAATATTTCAACACATCACGTGGCTGTTGTGATAAACAGGTTGGAAAGACCTTGCAGACAACACAGTTATGCACCAATATGAGCGCATTTCAAACCACCTCAGCTCTGGTTCAGCAAACTCAAACATGAACTAAACCAATCTGCACTGGACAACCACAAAATGCCTCCTGTGTCTTCTTTACTTCTCTGGCTACTTTTGACATGACTAAGAGCCAAATACAAATATTGTAAGGAAAAAAAAAACCACCAACCCAGATCTCTCTGGGCACCACATCTTGTAAGACCTTCTGCATAGTACAAAGATTAACTAACCCAGAAAGGTGGTCAGGCTAATCAGCACAAAACAAAAATACAGCTGTAAGAGGTCTTGGATTGCAGCTTCTCTGATGTACTGCCCTGAGATGTAACTCTGTATTTCACTCAACACAACTAGTTTGCTACAACGAACAAACTAGCAAATTGTAATAGTTAACTCCAAGAAATGTAACAATATGCAGTCCTTGAATTTAGAAGCCACTCAACTACACTAAAACAGTTTTGGTAAAAGCTGTGTCTACTACTGTCAGGCAACAGATGGAAGAACTGGAAGTGCTCTTGTTCTTAAAATCAGCTATGCCAAGAAAAATGTGATGGCATGACAAAACAGTCCCTGTTTCCAGATCAGTGCCCAAAGAATGTGCCACAGTCAGACTCGAACAGATCCAACTGACACACAGAGAAGTAACATTATCATTGTCTACAACAGTTGCTCTGGAGGGGAAGCACACACATATCTTGAGACCTGAAATTGTGGTATTTCCCTTTCAAAAGTATTCGGCTCTATCTGAAATCATTAAAAATTAAGTTTTAAATTAAAACTACTCAGTTTATTTGGAATGCTTTCATATAACCCAGTAACTACCATTGGAATTTATCAAGTACAACAGAAAAATTATTGCTTCTAAACCAAGAAGCAACTTTGACAATAATGGTATCCCTTCATGCCTCTCCACAAAGCAACTCGATTACTGATTTCCAGGTAGCTACAGCTTCATTTTTTTAGGAAAAAATCAAGCACCCAAGATTGACTTACCCACTTGAACATCATTTGAATAATCTTCAGCTTTAATAGGTTTTTCTGTAAATAAAAAATGTAAAAATAATTCAAACTGGACTGCTCCCTAAACAATTACAAAAAGCCCCCCCCCTTTTTTTTTTCACTTATATTCCAAGCAATGACCTATCAAGACTGCTCTGTAATACTGCTTTTGCAGAAGTGGGATGCAAACTTCTTCCTCAGCTGAATTTTTCCAAGGGAAAGACTCATACTTAAGTAGGCCAGTGAGTATATTGTAGGATTGCACAATTTCAAAAATGATACTTCAGAGTTCTGAAACTATATTATCCAAAGCACACGTATTCCACAGTTTCACATGCTACTACAGTATGGGCTTAGAAAACATCCATATATACCTATTCTGTTCCCAGCTGTAACTGTGAAATACTTGACTTCAAAATTCAATTACTTTTATTTCCATATGTATGTTTAAATTAGACATGTCACACATCACTTAGTGCTATTACTGCTAATAGACTGAAGGCTGCACACAGTCCCTGCTCATGCTTGGAGGGAGTCAGGCTCACCAGAAAAAACTCCACAATAGCCAGGATGCTGGCTGTAGATAACAGGAAGAACTGAAGAGAGGGAAATACATTCTCTGATTTGGGAAGCCCATAAACAAAGAGCTCAAAGCTGGGGGGACATTGCACTTTATTCCTTACATATGCCCTCTTTTCTGAGTATGCACAACTGACTGGCTGGTGGGAAACAGAGCACAGAAAAGAAATTTTCCGTTCCATCATATGACCAAATACAGTCATTTTTATCAATATAAGTTTTTCTGAACTGGGAGCACTCTCCCAGTGCTCCCGGTTCAGAAACTTCTAAAACTGAAGAGTGCTTTCTAAGCCATTAAATATTGTCATTAAAAATCCCAAGATGCTTGATTCCAAAAACACAGATGTGTTTGTTCTTGAAAGAAAACAGCTGCAGAAAAAGTCATGAATGCATTTTTATTGCAGCATAGAATTCAATTCCACAATATTTAACATTCTCAATTATTAATTATTTTAAGTAGCAAAAGCATGAAAAACACAATATACAAACCTGATTCCTCTGGTTCAATGGCCATATCATCTTCTGTCTGCTTACTTTCTACTCCTAGATAGAAAATAAGTGTCAAAAGTTATTCACATTACATCCATAATTTTGTTTTTTATTTCCCAGCAGCCACACAACTGAATTAGTACCAAACAAAAAGGAAGACTTAAACTATAAACTAACCAATTTGGTAAACTGAAGAGTAGGAAAAAGGGTACTGAATGCAAAAGTTTAGCTACTAGAAGCAGGACTTCTATTGCACACACCAGAAGGATTTTAGTTACAATTGTTGTTTGAGTGAAACAACGTATGTCACCCCTTTTAATTATACAAGAATGCATTTTTCAAGTAGAAAATCTAAATAAATACAGCATCAAATCCTACATAGTGCTCAGGCTAAACTGCTTCGATCGCTTTGCTCTAGCTGACTCAATCATGTTTGAGAAAAACTTCCTTAACAAAATTTTTCATTTCTTAGAGCATATTTTTAAATTACGTTTAACACAGTACTCATTTAAAATTCCTCAAGAACAATACAGCAAACAGAAATTTACAATGTAATCTTTCTGAGTAGTGATGTGGGAAATTACCACAGAGCTCCAGTTTGAGCAATGGAGTAAGTACTTCATAAGAACATCATGAGGTTCAACAAGGCCAAGTACAAGGTCCTGCACCAGGGTCAGGGCAACCTCAATAAACACTGGGGCAAGAAGGAATTGAGAGCATCCCTGTGGAGAATGACTCGGGTATTCTGGTGGATAAAACACTGGACATGAGCCAAAAGTGTGCATCCCCAGCCCAGAAGGCCAACTGCATCCATGGCTGCATCTAAAGAGAAGTCTGTCATGAGGCCCCCCATGAAGTGCTGCATCCAGCTCTGGAGTTTTTAGTACAGGACAGGCATAGACCTGTTAGGACAGGTCCAGATGAGGTCCATGAAGATGATCAGAGGGCTGGAGCACTTCTCCTAGGAAGGCAGGCTGAGAGACTTGGGCTTGTTCAGCCTGGAGAAAAGACTCCAGTGAGACCTTATTGCAGCCTTTCAATAAGGGATCTTGTAAGAAAGGCAGAGATTTTTTACTGATGCCTGTAGCATTGGATTTTAAAGTGAAAGAGAGTACATAGAGATTGGACATCAGAAGGAAACTTTTTATGATGAGTGTAGTGAGACACTGGAACAGGTTGCCCAGAGCAGTAGTGGATGCTCCACCCCTGGAAGTGTTTAAAGTCAGGCAGCACAGAGCTTTGAGCAAGCTGACTAAGAGAAAGATGTCCCTGGACATGGCAGAGGGATTGAACCAGATGACCTTTAAATATCCCTGCCAACCTAAACTGTTCCATGATTCTATTCTCTGCTGTGTTTTTCATTTGTTTGGTTTTTAATTATATTAACAAATATAAATGGACGAAAAAATGTTTTTACAAACTATAAAATTTCATACCTGAGAGGTCTTTAGCAATATCAAAATCTTCATTAATTTCCTCTGTAAGTATAAAAAGGAAAAAGTGTATAATCAGTTTGCTTTTTTTTTAAACATCTAATTTTCAAATGTATCTATTTTATCAAAATGCTAAGATCACAATTACAAAATATATGCCCGGCCCTGTGGCTTCATTCACCTCCTTTGGAAGGTCCTCAACAGCTAAGAAAACATTTAATTCAGAGTAATAATGAAGTCAAGCCCTCGAGTGATAGAACTTTCACACTACACAAAAGAACACAGCTGGCACATAGACATGTTTATCTGCTATTAACAAAAAGACACTTTGATGAATTCCAGGGAAAAGAAATACATCTTAAATATTCTTTCCTGTTTCGCTAAATAACTGTTCTATTCATCAGCTAGTTATTTCAAAATTGTTGTTTGGATTATGACACAATAACTGAAATTTTAAAACCTCTTCTTATTCTTTCTAAATACATTCAAGTACTCCCACCTTCATCTTTTACAGCACCAACTCCATCCACTAGACATAGTGAAAACCAACCAAAAAAACCTGCAAACCTATAAACTTTAAAAGTCTTTTTATTTGGATAAACACTCAATTCATTTGTGAGTCCTAATTTCCTTCCTGAAGGACAATGAAGAAAGTCTACAATTTAAATTATGGATTCTACAGAAAAAATAAGTTATTTTTGTTTTCCCTAAATATGGCACTTTTTAATTCATTTTACTGTCCTCTCAAGGTTATGATAACAAAGGTGACAAAACAGATACAATTTATTTACACTAGAGAACTTCTTGACTTCCTTATAAACTAAATGATTGTGGGTTTTCTGCAGTAACCTGTCTGAGGTGACTCTCAAAAGAGCTGGTATTTCAAGACAACAAAGCACATGGAACCCAGAGAGAATACTGCAGACAAATGATTTGTAATTGCTTCTACTAATTAGACAAATGCACCAGCAAGAAGTCTGCATCAAAGCAGAGCTAGTACTGACAGCCTGTACATTTTGAATGATCATACACACTGGTTGCAAGATTATGAGCAGGGCTCATTGCAAGAAGCAGGCTGAGTGTCTGTGATTACTGCGGTCCAGCTGTCCATTAAAAGCCTCAGATACCCCACTTTGTGTCACTTGAGACTTTAAAGATGAATCCTCAAGGATGGCATATTAAAAGAAAGTTTCTAAGTCCATAGTTAAAAATCTAACTTTAGAACAATACAGACTGTAATGAACCTTTGCCATAACTGACAATGTCTTGACTGAAGGTCACACAGATTATGTACTTCAATATATATAAACAGCAAGATTAGGTTTATGATTTTTATGCCAATTTGCCTAAAATATTTACATATATATAGGTATATACCTGTATCTTGAGTCTCAGTCTGCTTTTCATGTTTTGATTCTGAAAGGAAAGAAAAAAATAAAGTTCCTAGGTGGCTGATATGCATAAAGTATCCTAAAATTTTGGTTGTTAAACATCCAATTCATTTCTTAAACGATAAAAGCAAAGTCTTTAAAAAACCTTCCCCAGTTTGGGTGCCTGAATAGATATATGAGCTCTGTCAGAAGCTTGTACTAGAAAGTCTACATTAAAAAAAATACTATATGTGCACATATTGCTGAAATTTCAAGACTTTCTACCACACAGATGAAATGTTGAAAACAGTTACAAAAATAACTATCATTCTGCACAGTTGTTACGATTCTCCCACATTCTTAATCTTTGCATACAGTCCATCTCATTTTTGTAATTCCAAAGAAGAAATAGGTTAAGAATATTCAATATTTAATTTTAGATAATGTCTGAAAATAGACAAAATGCTACCCATTGTCTGAATTCTCAATATACACTTACTGAGAATTTTAGAACTAAAAAAGTTCAAAGTTCATTCAGTGTTTTAGATAATGAAATTATCTAACAGGTACTAATCCTCATCTGAAAAAAGGTTATTTACATAACATTTGAAAAAAAACAAAGAACCCCCCAACCTTTATACTATTGTTGTATCTTACATGGTTCTAATGGTCACATGGCTCTCCCTACACTCCTTAGAAAGAAAGATCTTACAGAATATCCTTAAGAAAACATACAGAACTCTTTATTTCTAATCAAAATCTCAAACTTGCTTTCTTTCTCTACTTTCATGGCGATGAACCGTAGGAAACTCTTCATAAAACTACTGAAAGTTATGTACAGTAACTGAGTTCTTGTATTCCAAGTTCTACGATCAATCCATTTACACACTCAACTGTGGGCACTTGTTTCAACTAAAGAATTTTTAGCTTTAGCAATAACCTCAGTGATGTGATTACAGCAATCCTATTAGAGCAGTTCCTGATCTGAATTAAGAACCAAGCCACACAAAGCAAGAGTCACAAAAGAAACTGGACTGCTCTGGCCAACAATCATCTTGCACTGCCTTCAGCTCTGAGAACTCTAGAAAGCACAAGAATTGGGGAAAATGTTTCACCAGAGGGTCTTGCCAGAAGAGGGGAAACAAATCCAATATAGATGGGGCAGATACAATGACCCAAAGCTTACACTTCTGTTGATTTCACAGACAATTGCATATAAAGGCTTTAATGTGAATCTTCTTGTGGAATTCAACTGCAGTTTTGGAGCTCATGCCAAAACCACAAGCTTTACATTTGAGAGAAAGAATTTCAGATCTCCGCAATGGCCTCCAACTGTTCTTTGACTTTAGAGAAACTGTGCCATAATTGCTCTTCTCCAAAAACAAGGCAAATCTGTTTCACTTTCAAACCAACCAAAACCATGTCAAAAAGTACAAGAAAGATGGGCCTAGAGACAACAGGGATGAAATATAGGTACAACTGCTAAAATGGTGTCTAGTATATGAACACGAAAATGCCCTGAAACTCCATAGACTGAACTCAGAGGGAAAAAATGGCATGTGACAGAAAGGCAGCCTCATCTGACTGGTCTTTTTCTTCTACACTGCTCCAGGCTGCAGCTCTGAAATGAAATTCCTCTAAATAGTACAAAGGACACATTGTGCTTTCTCTCACAACCAGAATGCCTTCAAGGTGGAACTTGAAAGCAAAATAAAATTATGTTGTGAAAAGGCGAACTTTTTTCAAGAGAAAAACAGTTTTCCATGGATTATGTTGAACTGTGGGAAGAATTTACTGCATAAAGAAGCCTGGCAAATTAATAGCCAAGAATAATAATTTTTTTGACAGTCATATGCTACCTTAGAATATCCTTTTGAGAAAAAGAACAGAAGTTCCTATTCTCCTTATCATCCTAATCACAGGACTGGCAAGAATAAAGAAAGAGTAGGGGGATTTATCTGACACTATTTAAAACTCTCATTGCAGCACAGAGAGGCAACTGTACATGAAACCATTGCTTTCTGAAGCACATGAATGACTCACAAAATAGTGATTCACTGTTGTTGTGCTGGGGTGCCAGAAGAGACTGCAGAATATGAAATGCTTTTGGAACTCATGTTAAAAAAAGCTGATGCAATTTACTTTGTAACCTCCCTGATCAACTTAGTCAAAAAGCAGATATAGATGTCTCTTCACAAGGGCACAGAAGCATTTTCTGTTGGTGCTACCACTACATATGAAGGAGCATGAAAAGGAAAGATTAGAAGTTGTACTTCTTCATATCTAGGTGTGAGAAGCAGGAGAAGTAATTCTTGATTAGGAACTGATCATAAAATAACTATCACCTGGAAAGGCAAGTAAAAAATAAGCCCTGGGAAAAACCTAGACTTTCTTGCTTTTCTATCCTATTAATGCTGAGACATTTTGTCAAGGGCACCATAACTGAGGCTAATAATTATTTTCCGCAGACTGAGAAAGACACAGGCTAAGGGCTAAATACACCTTGGGGCCTCTGAAAGTCTTTCAATGGAATTTTGACTTCTATCCCAAAGATGAATGTTGGAATTTACCTCCTGATAATGAAGAATGAACCTCAAGGTTTTCTGTTGCAAGCGTTTGGAAGTTAAGAAACCCTTTCCTTTGCTCAGGTTACACAAACGTGGGAAATAAACAACAGTGCCTTAAAGATACATTTAACTATTCTGAAGTATGGTAGTCTCCAGAAGAGTATCACAGCAGGAGTCACAACCACACACCTTTGTTTCAAGGCTGTGACTGCTATTCTTCTTGTTTACTTTTTGATTTGGTTTCAGTAATCATTTGCAAATCATCAACCAAATCAAACTAAAAAAGAGTAATTCCCAAAGAACTGGCAGTGGCAGACAAGATGACAAGGTGATATTGAGCTAAAGAGATGCAATAAACCACAGCTGACCTGGCCAGGGTTTCACAAGGAAAAGGGCATGCAAAGCCTTCAATGTTCTTATTCCACATATGCACAAAGTGTGGCAAAGAGGACCAATATGGGAATAGAATGCATATGCATACTCTACACGTGGACCACTGTTAAAAGATTGATTGATTGACTGATTGATTACAAACACAGGGGGTTTGAACAAACAACAACCCAAAACCTTAGCTGAGAACTTGCAAAGTAATGCGATAGCATATGAAATTTTAAAACTAAGTAATTCCACTTGCATATTAATGAAACATTTGTGTTTCATTAATTTCATACTGTAATTTCACTAAATATAGAAGTTGTCATACCTTGGTCTTCACTATAATCTTCATGAACTCTATCCTCTGTTTAAAGAAAAAGAAAATTAGTAGGAAAATTCATGGAATTTTAAGACAATAAAGATGCACAAATAATACAATACAGTGTCAAGTTTCTTCAGACCAAAAAAAATATTTGAAACTATAGTAGTTCATACTAACATAAGTTAGTAAGAGTGCAAAGGTGAAGATTTCTAAAAGATCCTGTAAAAAAACCTGATTGATTTTCTGGCATCAGAAGATAGACTTTAAAAAGAAAGCAATATCAGCAGGTTTTCTTATACAGTTCATGAAGCCATCTAAAAATTACCTATAGTTTGGAATCAAAATATTTATAAATAATTTCTATATATAGCTAACTTCTACAGTGTAATTTTGGCATCTACTTGTTATGGCTTACTTGCTTTTAAAAAAAAATGAGAGATACTACTTTCTTCTTGACATCACACTAACTGCAACATCTCTGGCAAGTTTAAATTCTTTTTTATCCATAGGAACACTTCTACACAATTTAAAATACCAATATTCATTCCCCTGGAAATTCAACCCTCAAAATATTATTCTGCCCATTTGGATGACATTACAGAGAAGTAGTACTCATGTAGGTTTTAGCATCATTTCCTCAGAAAGTTATTATGTCTACACTTTCAATTTACATTCTGAAAAAAATGCTATCTAGGAGCACCGAAGTCTTGGGTGTTGTGTGGTTTTGTGGTTTGTTTTGTTTGTTTGCTTGTTTTGGGGAGGTATTTTTGTGTGTGTGTCTTGGTTTGGGGCCAAAAATCAATGAACTTTTAATAAAAAGAAAGAAGACTTTGGACTGTACCTGTGTAATGTTCCATAGCATCTTCTGGCATTACCTCAGAGTCACCTTAAATAGAAATATTTAATATTTTATATTCTAACTGAATTTTCATGTGACAGCTAAATAACACAAGAGAATTTAGGTCACATATTTAGCTCAAAAATAACAGGAATAATCATACTGACTTACTACAGTGTTTTATTTGAAAGTGACTGCTGAATTATAAAACACATCCAGATACTACACCATAAAACACACAATACAGTAAGTTTATGCATATTTGTATTTAGGTTTAAAGTTAGGAATATAAGCAGGTGTTGGATAATCAATCCATTGATTAGACTGGGAAACTCCTGACAGAACAAAATATTTATTTAAGTATTTGTAGATTGAATTCATGGAGTGTTATGCTCACAAATGTAATGGTAACATAGTGGCCTAAAAATCAGGCTTACTTGAAACTATCTAAAAACCATTTGAAAATAAAACTGTGATGAAACAGTCAACATGACACATTACTTTGTAGCACATTTCAAGAAGTGTGATTATATTATCATTTGAAGTAATGAAAATCTACAAACCTGGAGTGTCTGGATCACTTACTCTCTCTTCCAAATCTGCAACATACTCATCTAAAGCTGTAGATTAAATATGAACAAATAAAAATCTTGGAATTAAAAATATGAAATATGTTTAATATTTAATAGTTTTAACTTGTATCCATAATCAGTCTTATCCATAATCAGTCTTTCAATGGCTAAATGTAGCCCCTTAGTTGAAAAATGAAAAACCAAAACTCTATAAACTGACACTTGCAACTTGACACATGGCAAACTAATGGAAAGTGTTGGGCCACTCTCTCTTCTAGCCTTCTGCTATATTCTCTGTAGCAAAACTAGAGCAACAAGAGCCATTAGTATCCATCAATATTTTTTAATAATTTTTCTAATATGAATAAGAAATGCGAACATCCTCTATTCTCAAAATTGTAAAGTAGCTTCTTTACTAATGTGCAGGAGGCTCACTTGGTGATGGATCTACAGAAGACAAGATATGAACCAGAAATGGACCTTGCAAAATATGTGCTTCACTTCTGGCATCTCAGATTTAGCGCAATTTACTTCCTTTCATTACCCAGCCAAATTTGGGGATTATTTTCCTCTATAACTACAATTCTTTTCAATGTTATTAATACACTCACTATGACACATCTGAGAAAACACAGTACTGAAGATAAAGTAACTTATCCTTTTACTTTGGAAGTACAATAGCTTGGATTCTAAACAACTAATCTCCCACATCATTTGGAATAAACAGTTTTAGCTGCATCAAACAAATAAAACTATTTTTCTGTCACATCTGTGACATCAAAAACAATTGTGAGGTGCAGAGCTAACACTCAATCAAACATAAGAAGCCTAGTCAAAACATAAAACAATTTTTAATGTCAATGCAAGAGACTGACCATACTATAAACAAACACTGTTAGAATCCTGAAGAAAACGCTTATCAGACAGTAGAGAAACTGCAATATCCACTTAATGCTTCTTCATGATGGGAAAGATGAGCTAATGCCATTGTACGTGATATCAAGCATAACATGAAGATGACTATAGGGTAATTGGATTAGTCCAAGCCAAATTTCAAAAAGCTTTCAAGGTGCATTAAGGTGTGCAGACAGACAGAACAAGGATAGTTCAGAATGTCCTTGGTGTTGACTCACTCTCTGATAGTAGTCAGCCACAAAGAAACAAACAGTCCTGAAGGAAAACTACAAATAACTGGATGCTCCTAATGCCAAGAAAAATAGTCTAGGAGAACCTTAGTATTACAGACTGTACAAAGACAATATAAGCAATAAATCTCATTCCCACTTTCTTAGACTCTAAAACCACAGATCACTTGCCTACCAAGCCCCCAATCATATACAACAGCCAGAAACACATGGTAAATAAAAAGTTTTTGCACCAATGAAAGCAAAGTTTCCATACTTGTTTCCTGTTATTTGTAATAGACTTTCAATAGCAAGGATGATACAGTCATCCCAAAGTAAAATTCTCCAAGACAGTAACAACCAGTTACTGGAGAAAAAAAAAAACCAAATTCAAAATTATATATTCCAAAACCAGTCTAACCTTTTCTATTTTTCTGTCTCATGTAATTTGTTATATTGAGCAAGAAAACCATTATTACTGAGTATGGAAAAACAAAATGGTACCTGGAATTTCATATGGTTCAGATTCCACTGTTCCAACATCATCCGCCATAGGATCAGCATCTGAGAAACAAATATGTTTGCATAAACTTTAACATTCTTAAATCAACAAACAACATCACAAACTCCCTAACAGATGCTATATAAGAACAGTCATATTTCTAAGCTGAAATTCTAAGCAAATTTTTCGTAATGGCAGCAAGACATGTACAGAGATTGGAAAAAAAGTACAATTTTATTTATATACAATATCGAGAATGTGTATATATGAATAAACTCTATACACATTTCCTCAAAATAAGAGGACTCTCCCCAGAAATTTCTGATTAAATTGGAGGAAAGGAGAATATATTCACTTTGCCTTCTCAATTGCAAAGATTTAAAGTAAACAGAATTTGAATTTCTCTTCTAGTCTCCTTTGACTTGTGCTGTGGATGAATAAGAGAGATACAGAAACAAGGAGGTATAGCAGACCCAGACTGAAGAGTTACTTTGGTTGTGAAGAAAGAATCTCAGTGCTCTTCTGGCAATCAAAACTTTTAGATGACATCCATTACATGGGTTTTTTCAAAAGGAATCAAATGGTATTAAGAGATAGGCAAAATTTTCAGTAGTACAAATAAAAAGCATTCAGAAAAATTTCCTCCAAGTTGGGGACTCTGCTTTAATATTTTCACTACAATTTTTATCATCCAGTCAATGCCACAAGGTGACAAGATATGAGCATCTTCTTTACACAATGTCTTCATCTCTGCAGGACTTAAATACAGCTAATGCATAACATTCTCTTAGGGAGCCATATTTCAGTGAAAGAAGAATGAGAATAAAGTCTAGAAAAGACTGTGTTAATAAACTTTAAAACTGAATTTAATAAACCAAAAGGTCCAGAAGCAGACTCCATACAAGTATTACTGATAGGAGATGAACAGATTGGGAGCAGCCATGCCAAGAAGCACTCCGGGGTGCTGGTAGATGAGAGACCTCACTCCAGAGGTGTGAGAAAAGGCTGAGAACTGGGGTTGAGCCTGGAGAACAGAATGTTCTGGGGTGACCTAATCGCAGCCTTTCAGTATCTTAAGGGGCCTACAAAGGAGCTGAAGAGGGACTTTTTACAAGGGCACATAGTGATAATGCAAGGGGTTTTGGCTTTAAACTGAAAGGGAGCAGGTTTAGATCGGATATAAAGAAAAAATTCTTCACTGTGAGGGTGGTGAGGCACTGGAACAGGTTGCCCAGAGAAGCTGTTGATGCCTCACCCCAGGAAGTGTTCAAGGCCAGTCTGGATGGGGCTTTGAGTAACCTGATCTAGTGAAAGGTGTCCTTCATGTCAGAAGGGTTGGAACTAGGTCATCTTTAAACCAAACCATTGAAAACCATTCTATATTATTACATTCATCCCTCTACTGGGGAGAGATATGCATATTTGGAGCACAGATTAATTCTGTTGAAAGCTGATAGAGTAGTAATTAATAATATATGGTTACCTGGATGCCAAAACATATAGCATTAAAATACCCCATTTTGACTTAAAATATATTTATTTGCTAAATAATGCTGTAGCTGACATTTGCTAAGGCTCTATTTTAAGTAGAAATTACAAGTCCAGGTTTTAATGAGACATATTTTCATCTGTCTGGGTTGGGTTTTCTTCTGTAAATTTAATGTATTTAGTCATTCAGATACCTTTCTGAACTGAGTCTGGTGTCTCATACGCTTCTGGTATTTCATTCTCAAATTCTCTGAGCACGTCATCTGTTGCAGGGGCTTCAAAAGTTTCTCCATGTATTTCTTCCTTTCCTTGCCACTGGTCACTTACACTTTCATCTACATCTTCATGTCTCTCTCCTAATCAATAATGCAGATAGTTAGTGAATAAATTTTCTTTGGTATATTTGATTACCAGCAAATATTCAGTCTTCAGTACACCCTTTGTGTTTTCCGGCTAGTCTCCAAAGAGAATAGGGAGTGACAGATGACTTATCTACACAGTCCAGCATTATAAACCAAAATTCTTTGCTCACAGTAAAGGCCATCTCTGCTCTATCCATTCTTGCCCTCCTCTCAGTATTTTGAGGAAGTTTTTGCTAAATGACTGATTTAAGCTACTGCTGCCAAACAAGTCTGGATAAGAACACACAGTTTTAGGATTTGGTGACTGAACATTTTGAATTTTCTTGAAAATAACAAATGAGCTGATTTGAACGTTTTGTGCAGGCAAAAGTACTTTAAGTGCATACCAAAACCAGACTCTGAGATTCCTCTAGCCTGTGGCAGTATTTATAAACTCTTCAGTGATTTCTAAGTGTTAATGCATTACCAGGCTGGGAATGGAGAGCTTCATGAAGAACAGATTGAATTTCCTCTTCCAACTCTACGTCAGCAGTCTTGTGCTCTAAAAGGATTATAAATTGCAGTAAAGGTAAGTGCAAAAGGCAAAACCTAAACATTAACTCAAAGCTTGCAGCTTTTAGTAGGCTCCATGATGTTCTTAATCCCTTTCACAAAGTTCCCTAGAGACTGACCTGGTGAACCTCTGCAACTCACACAGTTAGAAAAATAATTTTGTCTTGCATACTCTCCAATATAGAAAGTATTACAACAATCACATCAGATTCATCCATCAGAAGATGAATTGGAAGAAATTATTTACACTGCATTTTTTGCACATGTGTTTTTTCCAGGGGTAGTAACAACTTCAGGTAACTATTCAAACCAATAACTCTCTTCTAAGGAATTAATTTACTAACACTTTCATCCATTGTTCCTAGAATTTAGGCAGCAGCACCAGCAAGTCATATTTGACAACAAAATGTGAGTTGCAGAAGCAGGGTCTTGTCGACTTAATAAACAGGGAAAATAGATCCTAACATTACAATATCAATTCCACTACAAATTGCCAGGAGAAATCACAAACTGGTTTCATGGACAAGTGATTGGCATCTAACACACCAGCCCAGGCCACAACAGGAATTTGTATGAAGCATTGTCTTCGTATAAATGTCCTGAAACTAACATTGAGAAACCCTACAATGACACATTTGACAAAAAAAAAAGCTCTAAACCAGGTAACAGCTGCATTTTCAAATAAGGATCCAAAATGGTACCAGTTATGAAAAACAATCCCACAAAAACAAAAACCACACACACAAATACAAACAAACAAACCAGGAAACCATATCTTAAATTGATATTATTTTATAAATGATATCCTAAGGAAAGTAATGAAAGTCTTTTAAAACAAAAGCTATATTCCATAGATTCCATTGGCCATATGCTCTGTATTTGTAGGTTTATGTATTAGGTTCACATATAAATCACACAGGGGAAGCCTCTTCAATAAACAGGAAAAAACATGTATTCTCTGAATAACTAATGCAAATCACATACGGGAAATGTGATATGTAAAACATTTTTTCTTGAATCCCTCTTAATTCTAATGCATTCTACTAATAGTATAGGGCTTTAAAAATATTTAGGTTTTTTTTTAACAGCAGGAGCTCCATTTATTGTATTTATTATATACTAGTGGTTTTAGTGGAAAAGTGAGTACTTTATTATCTTACTAATTTGGTTGTTGAGGGGGTTTGGTTTTTTTAAGGTGAAGAATCTGCTGTTATTCTGGTTGGATATACAGCTGGAAATGTATCTAAACCACAACCATACATCATCAGAAAGTTACTCTGATGTGATATGGCTACAATGGTAACCACGAAATTTTACGCTTTTCATGGTCAGTGATTTATATGAAGGTGTAAATAGTGATTCTCATTAAATAAACTTTAGTAGATAAGCAACACAAAATCTATAAAAAGGTTTGCATGGTAATGACACAGAATTATAATTCAAAGGAAGCATCACGTCTTTTGTTTTGCGTATAATTCACAAAAGGTCTTACCTGATTCAACATAGGACTTTTCAGCAGGCAGGACAGTCTCCTCAGATTCTGGTGATGCTGGCTGTGCTGGGACAGATCTTTCTTTAAGGCCTGCATTTTTCAGTTACAAAGTTAACTTTATGCCCTCTTTGAACTGATTCAGCTATAAACTAAGAAAGGTCTTTCAACTAAATTAACTGATGTTACACTCTCCAAAAATGCATTCGAACAATCACAATTATGGGGCTGTCATAATATACAGTGATATATACAAAGACTAGTGTATTCAGATAGTAAAAGATGTAGGGAAGACAAACATAAAATGAGGAGGAAAAAAGGGACAGAAATTTAAGCACTTGCCTTTACTTCAAAGTAATTGAACAAATGACTATGGTATTCTCAACATCTATTCAGTATCCAGTAAAAAAAAATAGGCAGCAGATTTTTCTCTCTGTTTTCAATTTGGGCAAAAAGTGCTTCATATGATCAATTTTATAGGTTCTACGAAGAACTAATTTGAACTTTCTGAAAAGCTGCACAGAATGAGAAGAGGTATTTTAAATTCATGCATTACATCTTAGAAGACCTGATTAAGATTAGTTTGTTTTGACAACTAAATGAGTATAGAAAAAGTATGACTGATGGAATTTTACCACTAAGATCCTGACTATCTATACCACAGAGTCTTTCTAGATGAAAACACAATGAAAAGAAAGCAATCAATAAATGCAATGATCAACACCATCATCATGGCAGGAGATAAAGATACAGCTGTGACAGATCATGTCACATCTTAAGACACCATATGCTCAAGAATGTGTTGGTATTAGACTAATTCTCCTCTCAACTCTCCTTTAGGTAGGTTCAAGCAAGACTTATCCAGGAGGTTCAGACTAGGTATAAGAAAAAAATTACACACCCACACTCCCCCACCACAAGGGCAGTGAAATCAGTGGAAAAGACTGCACAGAGAGGTTGTGCATTCCCATCCTTGGAGATTTTAAAGACCACATTGGATAACGGCCAGAGCAACCTGGTCATTCCTCTGAAATGACCCAGTTTTGAGCAGGATGTTGGAATAAGGATCTCCCGAAGTCCCTTTTAAATGGCATTCACCTATAATCCTACATCCAAGGTAACTAAGAAAAGACTCCCTTCTCAACACACATACACACACTGCCCAAAGCAAACTAGTTTTCCAACAGCTGTATACACAGAAATCAATAGAAAAGATAGTATGTAAGAAAGCAGAGGCTAAACTATGATGAACACTCCTGCAGTACTAGCAATCTTGTAAAAGAAACTGTTAAGTGGAATAAGTATTATATTTCAATTAAGTACAATTTTAAAAAAATAATTACCATATTTCTATTGGAGTCAAACATATCTCAACACAAATTGGACTAGTATGTCTCAAACCAAATTTGTGTAGACTAGAGAGATGTTATTATTTTATGCATTGTGAGAAAAACATATTTATTTTAAGTAATAGTTAGAGGATAACAGAATTATGTCTAACTTTTTCTATTATTTAAATTTAAATTACTTAAAGGTAAGTAGTTAGGCTGTATCCAAAAGTACTGTAACTAAGAGTCCATCACTTTGGAGTCAAAAGCTAGAAGAAAAATGCCAAATTTACACTTAGCTTTTGGCCAATTTTCTTCTGTCATTAAAAAAACACCCACCTAGAATATAAAAAAATAATATTAAGACATTCATCTTTTGCTGCAGGAATATTAATGGCTATGAGAGTAAGGAGTTACATCCTTCTATAATCATCTTAGGATAGAGACAAAACCAGTAAGTCATATTAGCCACCCTCTCACACTTCAGAATCCATAAGCATGGAAACAGCCACCTTGCTTTCACAAACACAGCTCAGTTCCCTTACACATACACTGCTTTAAGTAAGTCTTCATATCCTCAATAACCCGCATGTCCAGTTCTAGACAACCACTTACTCTGCTTCATGAACAACAAATGAATTCAAAGCATTTCAAAAGACAGCCAATATTCCACACCCAACAAGCACTATGGGTATTTAACAGGAAAGAAGGAATCAGCAAGTGTGTCTTTGTTTCACTTGCACATTTCTCAACTTGACCTTCGAGCTTTTTATACACATCTATCGTATTTATCACTGATTTCTATTCAATCCTGTCAAGTATATAATATATTATGTCATTTACTTTTTGTAAGATATTATTTTCTCTCTTCTGTTTATCAAAATTATGTTGCACTTAGCTTTTACTTGTCTGGTGCATTTTTTGATCTTATGTGGTAACTTGCTGCATTAAATTTAAGGACAGTAATATTTCATAGAGATATACAACAACACAACAGATCTCTGGGGCAAAAATACTTTATTTTGTGGCTATCTGTATAGCCTGGAGTGCTGCTCAAATATATTTTTCTTTGGAAAGAAAAAAAATAAAACAACCCAACTTTTTCAGAATCAGATAAACTTTGGGTCAATACAATAATATGCTAATCAGAACAGCAATTAATTTCAAATTTCACTCCCACACAGTTACAAGTCCTGTCACATTATGGGAGAAAATAAAAAGTTATGTGCACTATACCACTGTGTCACCATCCTTGAGAAGTGTGATTTGAATGCTCCTCTGGTCAAATACACATTTCAACACTTACCAGAGCATCTATCATCACCAAAACCTAACAGAGAATGTTCATTATGCAAGTGCATTTATTAGATCTTCATTCTCTCATTATTTTTTGCTAAGCACTATAATGTTCACAATGCACATCTCTTCCCTCCCTCTTCACGCATTTATAAATATTTAGAAAATACATCAGTATATCATCTCTGTTAATTATCACAGCCAGAATCTTAAGCTACTGTACTGTTTTCTACAGCTTTAATTTGAACTATTTTTCATGGCTATTTGAACAATGTTTCATTTTCTCTAAAAAAAAAAAATCAAATCATCTGTAACCTTATTATCACATCTTATAACTCTAGGGATCAAAGCATGTTGCAGACATATGTATGGAACAGCTGAGATAAGTGTACTGCTAACTGTTACACATAAAAATTTTAGCAAAACCACAAACAGAATTAACCTTCAGGACTTCAATCTTACATTACCATCCACATGCATATATATACACTCATTCTCAATTTCACTCCTTAGTTTTGTTTTCCTGAAACCAATGCTGCGGTATATCAAGAATAAATCTTAACTTCCATTACAAATTTTGTTCTGAATCCTGTGTAATTATATTGTGCAATTTCTTGCAATATACTTGCTTTCAAATTTATTTAGAAAATACTTATTTCTAAATGAAAGCAACCACAGATTCAATAATATTCTGAAATCTCGGCAGAAATGTTTTGCAACTTTATTTATTCCAATGAGACTGCTAGATAAATCCTTCCTTGATGCTAAAAATGCAGAAGCTGTAAGAGCAAACTAACACAAGATCTTGCTTATGAACGCATCATGAACTTGAAAAGTGTTGAAGAAAATAATAGTTGCAAAAATACATAAGCTGTTCTCTAAACAAGTTCAACTAGAATAGAGTAGCAGTAGCATGTCACATCTTAAATGTAATTGGAATACAACAACACTTATCAATGATGAAATAGGTGGCCTAATTTTTAGCAGTATTCATTACCAAAGGGTTGGCAAACTTAGGAAAAAATCAGGACACAGTTAAATAAAAAGTGATAATGAATCCAGCTTTCCAACCCAAATATAGCTAAATAAAACAAATAAATAGGGAATGGAAGAAAAGCAGAAACATATTGTCATGGGATCAACAGACAAAAACATTGGAACATTTTACTGAGTATACCCTGGGGTCTCATGAACAAGTGCAACACTCAAGTTGCTTTGACTATTTGTGTGAAAAATAGTTTTCTCAGGAAAAAAATAGTTCCCTCAGGGAAAAAGTTTGGCAGAGAATAAGTTACATTTATTTGCTTAGTTCCTATGACACTACAGTCCATTAATGCTCCTCTTGGTTGTTTCTGTGAAATAGAAATACTTTATGTCTGAGTTTCCACAACATGTGTCCAGATAAGCCTGCTAATATTGCTTTTAAACTTGCATTTCATGTAGAACACTAGACTTTCATCTCCACATCAAGCAAATACAAGTAAACACGGAAGGGGGAAAAAACCCACAATCAAAAAAACCTAAATCCATATTTAGAGCAGGCTTGAAGTACCTGGCATCAATTTGATATTTAAATGTTTTCAATACACACTGATAGCCAGGCACATTAACCTATGTACATAATTGAGTTTCACAGCAGATGTTTCTGCTTTGTGTTTACAATACCAGTACACACTGAACAGTTTTAAAAAAATATTATATATAGCCTTTGTTCACACTTATTTCCAGAAAACATTATTTTCTTATTGCCATATTTATCACATTCATATAAATATGCTGAATTTTGCATTCTTGAGGTCTGTTCCTCATCAGCAGAACAGGAACTCCGTTTATTTCTTTTCTTTCTTGTCTTCCTTGGACTGGTTTTTAACTATCTTTTTTGTTTCTTTGTCTTTTCCCACCTGAACAGTGCCATCCTTTTCACTGGTTGACTTTTTTGTACTCTCCTTGGATTTTACACTTTTGTCTAGGCCTTTTTCCTTTCCTCTGTCTCTTTTAGCCTTGTCAGAATCTTTCTTTAATTTATTCATATCAACAGCTTTCTTGTCCTTTCGATCAGTAGCATCTTTTCCTTTCCTGGTTTTCTTTTTTTCTTCTTCATTTTCCTCCTTCTTGGATTCCTGTTTCTCCCTTGATTTCTTGAGTGATTCTTTAATAGCTTCTTTTACTTTTTATTTTTTCATTTAAAAAAGAGGAAATGTTCAATAAGAGAACCATTCTTAGGCCACAAAACATCTTATGAACAACCAAGTAAAAGCTTTGATCAAATTATTATTTAATGTTTGTTAGACGTAAACTTGTATAATCAACTTCTAAGCTTTAAGCAATTTAAACAAATTAGTTTTGACTTTTAGCAACAGCTCACACCATGCAGCCAGCAAATAACCTTGGCTTATACTGCAGCTGCATCCAAATGAAGCCCTAATCTGGAGAAAACCATGCCTCTATTATCTTACTGCTAACTTCTGCAGAATGCTAAAACCACTTTTGCCTGTGAGCATGAAAATCACAATAAATTTTGAACCTTTGACAACAGCGTAACAGTTGTAAAAGTTATAGTTAAAGCATTATAACACAAATTTATAATAAAATGTTTTACTGATACTACTACCTCATATTAAGTAAAGACTTAAAAAAGATAAAAGAAGTATGTATTGAGAAGTACAAGTGAGAAGAAACAGCAATGCCCTCATGAACTAAATCAAGTCCAGACAAGTTAACTGGCTTTGACTACATTCAGTGAAATCAAAGCAATAATTGTAAATCGGTTCTTACAACTTTGCTTTTCAATTATCAGTAATACTTTTTCTTTGTTTTACTTTTGGAGTTGTGTCTCTTGCGCTTCTTTTCACTATTTCAAATCGCATTTGGCTGTGACAGGTTATCCAGATAAGTCATAAGAACAGTCAGAATAGAATCCTTGAAATTTATGTTCAATATGTTTAATGTTCAATATTTACTTCCATTTTGCCATAGTTTTGGAAATATTTGTCAGTACCAGCAGAATTCTCCAGAATAAGGAATTTTTAAGTCAATAAAATTTAGAGGTTTTTCCATTAAATCTGTGTGCAATATCTGCATTTAATTTTAAAATTAATACTCCCTCATTATTAAGAAAGTTATAATGACTTTTACATATAAACAGCTCTATTTTTATTCAGACTTTTGAGAGAAACTGCAGTCTGTTAAGGCAAAAAAGCAGGTTTGCCTCTAGGTGCTGTGTAACGTTTCTGTGGAGTGAACAATTCAATTACATAGCTCAGTCTAAAAGGAATGACATCACATTTCCTTCCAAATGGCTTCTGACATGAAACACTTGAAATATAGCATGCCATTTCTTTATTCTCATATCAAACATTGAAAAATAATCCAAAACTCAGGTAAGAATTGCTACGTGACATTTATTACATTCTAGGAAACACGCAGTTTGCAACCAAGTTATACCAAGCACAATGTGGAACAAATCCTAAAAAATTTCAACTTGATGCACGTTGCTGAGAAAAGTCACATTGAAATGAGCAGACAGTTTTCCTTAGCAAATACACTTTTTTTCTCATGAAGGTTTGTATGGTAAACAGCATGCATTTTTCACACACTGCTAGAAAAAAACACCTTAAAGACGATGTGTCTTCAATGCAACATAAAGACTTGTAGTACACAGAGCCCCATGCTGCCTGGAGATAACTGAGCAGATATAAAAAGCTCAGCACCTGAATAATATCTGGTATTTTGGTGTTTGCTGAGGCTAATTAGCTTTTTTTTGTGTTCAACGCATTTAGACCATATGGCCTGTTCATACAGCAATGTAATTATGAATAAATATATGGCATAAATTGGCTGCAAGCTATCCTATGTTAAGCTCTTAGAAAATCTTGCAATCAATCCTGCAAATAATATTAAAGGGGAAGTCATTGAACTTTGCCTAAATTTCTCCTCCCACAGGAAAAAAAAATAGATGAAACTATTAAAGTACAGCCTTAGAAGAATTAAGGCATTCAAGTCCAATCACAATATAGTAATAGTATCACGAATTCATGGAAGACAACTAAAAGAGGATTTCACACAGAGCAAAATCTTACTTAAAAACATGCAAAACATCAAATTATCATAAACTACTTACAATCCAAACAAGACATCTGTTGTGAAAAAATCCACACAAACAAAATATAATCTCTAGTTAGCAAAGCACTTGCATTGCCACTAAATTACAATCAGTAGTAAAAAAATACCAAAAAATTGCAAGAACAATCATTTGCAGCACCATCAGACAATATTTAGCCAACATAGCTGGTATTAGTAACCATTATTATAACCCAGACCCAGTATTTGTAATGCACATGCATTTCATACATCATTATCTGCATAAAGTTCTGCAAGAAAAAGAACATTAAAAATACCTTTGAGTTTACTTTTTTTCTTGGCTACCCCTCCAGGCTCCTCACCTAATTTGTTGCAAAATTGAAATAGGTTATGAACATATTTGTGATGTATAACAAACCTGACATGTAATTTCCCAACCTGCCATATTATGTAAAAAGTTCACTTTACACAGCATACTGCAATGCTATGGAAAAATACAAAATATTAACTGATTAAGAATAAAGCAACTTCAGTTGCAGGACCATCACAAGTACTGATATGAAATACTAACTAATCAAAGTACCACATTACCAGATGCATGCTACTTGTGAAGCTTTTTAACTTGGAGATCGCTCAGTTCTCTCCAGACAAGTGCTGCCATGCAATCATGACCAATACCCCTCTGATTTCCCTGTGAAGTACTTGTCAGCTCCCTCTCAAACACACTCATTTATGCTTCTATCAAATTTTATAAATATTTTATAAACATATTAACTCAAAAGGTCTTCAAGTGCATAGGTATTGTAGAGTACACAAACTGACTGTTTTCTTACAATAAATTACAACATATGTTTCTTTATCCAACGGAAAATAAATGTTTTGGCAAAGGTATTGCTCAGATCCAAAAAACAGATGCCATTTCATTTCAGTTAAAATACTTACTGCATTACTTCAGACAACTTAAGATTTTTATTAAAAATAAATAAACATGATTCTCCAAAATCAGGTGCTGTCTTCTTTTCTTGTAGCTAACAAACTGAGGGCATTCAGCATTTCGACTGTGCTTTATACCTAGTACCACAAGAGGCATAAGGCAAAAGCCTTTCCAAAAACATAAATAATAATTAGCTTCATCTTTTTAAAACCATTGAAAGAGACTGGATTATCACTACCACGATGCTGTGGATTAAGACTTAAACCCCACAAACACAGCAATTTTAACCACAAAAATCATGTAGGTTGCTACCTAAAAGCCAACCAGAAAGTAAAGAAAAGCTGAAAAGATACAGTAACTATGTATTTTTAAACTCGTACATAATCTTATTCAACGAGAAGAGATATTCCCATGTCTCAACATTAGGCTTCTCATTCAGACATACAAAACACCTTCACTAAACATCTGCACCTTGAGTTTAGGTTTCCAGAAAACAATATGTACCTAAATTCTGTCATTATATATCAACACTTATTCTGAAAAAACAAACAATACTCCGATAGTCTATACTAAATAAATAAAATCATCAATTTAAAGAATGTAGTCATTGTAGTCACTTTGCATCTAATTTCTATGCCACACCTTTTCAAAATATCAAGCATTGACATTATGGCCAAAATTGTTTTAAAAAGGGTTAGTCAAATAAAGTTATAATTTTTAGATAAATTTCCTTGCAAACTCATACCTGGGATATGAGTCTTTTCAAGCTCTTCCCTCATAGATTTACCACCATTGCTGAAGTCCAGAGCTCTAACTTGACTAAAATCATTATTCAGTCTTACTATTTCTAAGCAGAGCGTGGAAGAGTAAGTTAGCAATTTTTTCATATAAAAGGAAAAATAGACACTAACTTTCTTTTATTACAACATCAATGAAAATATAAACAATAAAAGGTACTCAGCAAAGCTGCAAAGCCATATGTAAATTTCCAGCTCCTCCCCTCTTTTCATATTAAAATTAAACATTACTGGATATTTTAAGATACTCTTAAAAGCATGTGTTGACAAGGATAACTGCAAAATTTTACAAGGATCAGTATACACAATAACTATCATACAAATATTTCAAATAATTTTAAAATAAACACATATGCACTATGTTGAAAGATTACAAAATACCTTATTCACTGATTACTGTTACTTCACTTGTTAAATATTCAGACAACCAGTACTTTTGTTTCAAATCTGCTTTTATGCAATGAATAGCACTAAGGTTCTCAGCAAATTTCCAATTAATGAAATAATTACATAAATCCTGTAAATTTCAACATATTCTTAATAGACCTGTTTACAAGGAAAGTATGTAAAATAATACATTTTAAAATGTTAGTATTATGCAATAATCTCAAGACAGAAATCCTGTTGCATCTTGATTTCCACTTGGACATGATCCCTACAAGGGGAAATCCCTACACAGGAAAATCTCATTTGTCAGCCCCAATTAGTCTGAAGCAAGATGGGTGCAAAACACCTGATTTTCCAATAGAGCAATGCCCAGAACATGTGACAAAATCTGGCACCTAAGGGAATTAATGGCAAAGACTTAGGCTCCTACAGCCTGGGGGCACACAAACTAACTTCCAGAATTTTATAAATCATGTAGTTGAACTTGCAGACTCTTATTCTAAGATCCAATTCAAGTGGCTTCACACTTGTTTTGACACTTCTTTTTTCCACTCAATCCCACATTATAAATGTCCAATGCTGGCAATACAAGAAAAAAATATACAATTTATAACACCAAATGTGGGTATAATGAAATGCCAGAAATGGCTACTATTGGAGTCAGTTAATTAAAAAGTTGACTTCAAAATTAACATAGGTGGATATGTTTACAATATTTTATAAATAACTGCTTTAAATAGTCATTCTAAAAATTAAATACTGTCAAAGTATTTAATTTAAATGGTTATTTTCACATAATGCTTAAAGGTGGTCAACTTGCTATCTTAACTGGTTCTCTGAAGCTTAGGAGTATTACAAAGCATTCTTATTCTGCAACAAAGTCCAGTTATTTCCTCCATTTTTCCCCATAAAAACCTTCAAGAACATTCTCCAGAAACAGCCCTCAAGAGAGAGCACAGATTTAGAACTTAAGCATCAAAAGAAAAAAATATAAATACTATTTTTATTCAGAAATATAAGCATTGCAAAACAAAAATAATAGGTAAAAAGCACTGGTTTTGAGCAGTTTCCCAGATATTGACAGGTAACATTCTCATATTTAACAATATACTGAGCAACCCGATATGCAAATACTATTTTATTCACTTAATAATCCTGAAAACTTTAATAGCCTTGCTAGACAAAAGGCTTTGCCATGTGAAAAAAATTCCTGTAAGTCAACTGCTCCACAACATCTACCTGCATAAACACTTCTAACCTGCAGCACCATGAAACAAATGTAAGCTAATTAAGGTGGCTTATCCACTCAGATGTGAAAAAGGGAGAGGATACTTTGCATTTACTGTAGAAAGCACATGGGCCAGGTTAGCACTAAGCAGCTGACAGGCAGCACTTGCTACCCTTCTGCAAATTGTTCAAAGCCTGGATAACAGAATATTTAGTGTCAAGTTTTAAACACTAGAGCTTGTGTTCAGACTCTTGCCTTAATTTATAATGTTCCATCAAGAACCTCCCTAACTACACAGAAAATTAGCAAATGATGTTAAAAATGCAGTACTGAAAAAGGAAACACAAATCTGTAAGCCAAAATCATTATTAACATTTTTTCTTTCCTTTTTATTTCCCTTCTCCAGAAGAACTGCAAGTCAGAAAAATTTATGATTGTTTGCATAGCCCCCTGCACATAATTATTACTGTGATTGTGCATTTATAATATGCCATATTAGACATACAAGGTCGTCTGCTAAACAAAATTAGTTTACTGACAAAAAGCTAGCACCCGCTTACCTTAAACTGAGCTCAGTGCTTGTGCTACCACAGCCTGTAACTCTCCCAAGTGCAAGAGTATTAATTCATACAACTAGCATTAAAAACCCCAACAACAAACACCAAACTTCAGCACATTCTCCATACGTTGCTGCAGTATCTCTTGCTTATTTAACTGCCTAATGTCAGAAGAAAAATCCAGATCAGATACACGTGGCAGAAAGCATTTTTGTTTCCTGAAGTCACAGATGCTTATGCTGTATCCTATACGAGCAGATATAAGAAACCAACAAGGAAATCTGGCCTTTATTAGCCTCATCTTGAGACATACATCCTAACTGACCACGAGAAAGACAGTATGTAATGTATTTCATGCTGCTGTGACATCATTATGACAGCTGCTTATCTGATGGGAACTGAACAGGGAATACAGCAACACATCTGCCCAAAATGACTGATCTGTACACAACAGCTTTCCCCAGCTCTCAAATTACATTTACAGTACAGGTGGGTTTTACCTCTCCCATCTGACCATTAAACGAAATAAAAATCTTCCTAATGCTTCAATATATTCTTCTTCTACACTGCCATCTAAATGCAACCTATACCAATAACTGTTATGAAAATTTGATTTCTTCTATAGCCAGTCAATTGAGACTAACTAATAATGAAAATTTTTTAAAGGGGGCAGAGGTGAAATATTTTTGCAAAAAAATTTTTGCAATAAGAATTTCAACAGGTATGCAATCAATGTACTCTTTGTTCTCTTCAATTCAAAGTTATTCTATACATTATGAGCATTGTGATTTCTCTTCACCATATAAAACATTCCTCTACTTTCATATTAAATACTGCTGAAGGTGGTCACAGAAATCTGGGGTTCAAAGGTTCCAAAAGCTTTCAGCCATTTCAGATGTATGGGTATTATGGGATTTTTCCCCTATACATTTCTTTTCATTAGTACCACAAGAAAGCAAGCAAAAGCTTTGCCACAAAGGTTAATGGAGTACTTTGTTTGAAGACTGCCAATTAAAATATCAAACATTTACCAACAAATGACAAAGTAAAACATCCCAGAGATTTCTAAAAATGCTGGACAAACTGGAAGATTACAATTTTAGTCAAGGACATTTATTTCTGCAGCTCTGTAAAATTTAATATAAATTAACTGTAAGGAATATGAAGGTATCTAATGAAAATCCCACATCCAATTTAATATAAAATCAGTAAAGTTTCATTCCTTGCTAGGTATAAAACCCAGCAAGTTCCTACCACTTAAACAATATATTTTCCACATAAAAAACATTGTTTGCTACTAATTTTCTCCTATTTTAAATTCTCACACCAGAAACTGCAGGAGAAAACAGCAACCTTGCCTTCTAAAATAATTATTCCAAAATAACAGAAGGCAAAGCTCCTACGACTTTCAACCCATAATTTAAAAATACTTTAAAAACAATATACTGACTGTATTTTTATAGTCACAAGCAAACTAAAAATTTCATTTTCAAGTTCCTCAACTGATTTCAAACAATTTGTGTGGACTCACAAGCAAATTGGGATACTGTTCAGTTTCCTTTGCTTATTCACATGTCATACTCAGCTTAACGTGTTTTGCTGTTAAATGCTTTTTTAAAAACAGATGAACAAACAACCAACCAACCTGCCATGCTGATATAACTGAAGATTCAACTAAATCTTATTACCACCCTTACCAGCCAAGTTCTGCTTGCAATCACAACCATTAATAGAATACATGAAAACCAAACTCCTCTAACCCAAACTTTTGGAGAGTTTTGAGAGCTCCACTCACCACTGGTGAGGGTTCAATTGTTAACTCAACAGGAACAACCCCAGGCAAGAGTGAACACTTCCGAAAAGAAGACTATATTCCAGAAATTAAGTACCCTACAAAGTTATTTATTTACCCTAGGCCTCTGCACCCACCCCTCACCCCTTCTTCTCCTCTGACAAAATCTTCATTCCCACTATAATTTTTTTCGAGCAGATGTCTACACACTTAATAAAACCAACAAGGAAGTTGCATGACATCAAATCAGAACTCTGCTGGCTGGCAGTTCATCTCCGTAGCCCACATTAAACTATTTCATTGTTTACTGATCCCCGATCTCAGTGGCTGTAGCTTTCTTGTGATCTAAGCAATCCACCTCAATTCACTTGAAAAATTTCCAGTTTATCAATTTGTATTTTCACTATTTTGTATTAACTTCATTACACAGAATTCTTATAACAGATGATTCCCTTCTCTTTTTGGCTATCTAGTGCCATTACTGAAGTATCTACAATAGAATTCAATATTCTGTAACAATTTTTTAATTCACACTGAGAGGTGCTATTATCCGAAAACAGTGATGAAACTCTTATTTCTAATGCAAATTTGCTTCTAAAATGAAGATAAAAAAATTCTCAAACAAAAAAAAACAACCCAAGCTTACTTATTTCCTACATCTCAGACATTGCAAGTTTTTTTGCATTTGCTAACAAACTGCTCATTAATATTCCAGATATCTACTAGCATTTATTTTTATAATGTTTGGGGGCTTATTTATTTTCTTTGCCTTACACTTCATGTATCTTTTTTTAAAAACCATTAAATTTATATGTGGTTAACTTTCTTATACCTTAATCCCCAAATATTTGGAATAAAAGCTGACCAATGCTCTCATCATAAACCTTGAGCAGCAGTATTAGCCCACTTCACCTGCTTAACACTAGCACATTTTTATTACTTTTAAAAGATTATACAGTACCCTGAACTGGATGATGTAGAGGAAGTTTTTTGAAACAGGCATGTCAAATTGCTTTAAAATTGCCATGCCAAAGTAAGTGAAAATTCATTTATTTTTAAAAGAAGTTAAAATTTCAGCCTGCAACTACTAGTGTTAAAACTTGAGTATCAACTTAATATAGGAAACCAATACAAACTTAAGCAAAGCAGGCATTACAAAAAACGATTTGATATCATTTCAATAGTGATTTGTTTGAGTGCATTATTCATGTTTTAAAAGGACAGCTAAATTCAGCTTTTGATACCTGAAAAAAACTGCAGGACACAATTATAAACTGCCCTTTCTATACCAGTAACTTCATGATAGCAGACAGAATTCACGTACATGGAAAGTATTTTTTGAACAACTGTCATAAAACAGTGCCACAAGAAAACAATTTGAATTTGCAAAACTATATGAAATACTTCAATTTCTCAAGAAATAGAAGACATTAAATTCTAATTTCCAATTAGTCTTTAATATATTCAGTATTACATTAGAAATACATAATCACAGCTTCCCACTTCCATAGAAGGCCCACCTTAAAAACTAAAACAAATTTAGAACAGCCCTTGTGATATGATTGTCATATTAAAGAAATTACTGAAGACTTAGTTTGAAAACAGACATATCAGTGGGAATAAACCATATGACAGTAGCTTCTGAATACAACAGAAGTTAGCTAACTTAGAAATAAATGTTTCTGTAGAATTTTCAAGCACTAATAAATTAAGTGCTTTTCTTTGAACAAGTAAAAAGAACCTATCTGAAAAATCAGTGAATCACAAAATAAGTTATTTATTAAAGTTATATTTCACAAGAGAATTATCATTGTCATGTCTATATTAAGGATTAACACATAAATATGTATTTACAAAATGCAGTCATGCTAGAACACTTTATAATCAAGGCTGTTACAAAATGCTTCAGTTAATGTTTGCCAGAAAGACAAATGTTATAGTGTTAACAGTAGAGATTATTACACTTAAGCTTTGTAAGTTTTGTGCACAAAATGCACAAATTGAAGCACATACAGAAACCAACTACACAACCACAGATACACGTTTTATTCTACATATTTACACACCTGCATAATACTTGCCATCCTGTCACAAAAATGGAAAAATTATTGAAAGGCTTTCAACTACTGAAACAGCATTGCATGCCTGACTTTAGTTCAATCTTTATAGTGTCCATTTGGGAGGTTTCCCCCAATGCCATAAATCCTTGTTATATTAAGACTGATGATTTCATGGACATTTTCGAAAGCCAATCAAATTAGTCTCTCAGTCACTGGTTCTGTAAATCCAAAATAACACAAGTCTTTTTTCCCTGAACCCCTTCATTCTGTGACGTACCATCAACATCATCTGCAGCTTCGCTCTCTTCTTCTTCTAGTATTTCAAAAGGAGTCAATACATCATAGAGAAATGAGAGAAAGCCATAAAACCAATCAGAGCTTTCCTCTGCTAAAATATTAAGGACTTCCTCAAGGGAATCAATATTTTCATTACTGCCATCTTTGGTCAGGCCTATACAAGAATAGAGGAAAGAGAGAGAGAGAGAGGGAAGGGGAAAAAAGAGACAGCAGTTAGGTGGAAAGAGGAAACTGTAAAAGGAGGATCTGTGAAAGACATCTCTTGTCACAGACAGAAGTCTTTACAGGAATGCTAACTAGGAAATAGAAGGATGTTAAGAAAGTTGAATCTTTCCAATACAGACTGTAATTTGGGCAATAAACATGCAAAACATTATGCCACAATCTTACTNCAAAAAAATTATCCCACAATCATACAAAAAAAAAAAAAAAAAAAAAGAAAAGAAAAAAAGGCAGTAGCTTTGCTTTCCCTTCTTCCTAGTCCTAAAACTAAACCACTTATATTCAGGTTTTTTGCCACGTCATTCACCTTTAGACAATTTTTATCAGTAATCTTCTACTACTTTAAAATCACTCAATTTGCCTTTTTTATTTTTTTAAACCATCATGTTCAAATTTGAGAGCTTGCAACTGATGGCCAAGAACAACATTTAAAAGCAAAGAGTATATAAAAAAAACTTGTCACAGACACATTGTTAAGGATAACATCCTACCATGCAGAATTTTGATTTTGCTTAGAAGTGAGGATTCTAATTGCTGGGGGGTGTCATTTTGCAGTTTGTTTGCTTGTTTGGGTTTTTTAACATGTTTCTCAGTCATTTTTTTATATGGTAGATATTCTACACAATATACTCGATCCTCAGGAATTATTTCCACACCTGAGGATATACAGAACACTAGATAAAAATGAATAGGTAGCCAATACAGGCTATAAGTTTTGTTATAAAGAAAATCTAAAGCAGGGTAAAGAGCTAAAGTAGAGATGGCCAGAACACGAAAGAAAGAGCTCATCACTGCTAAGCTCCCTAATGTTAGAAGTTTATACTTTATGTTACAAGACCCACTGATCTAACTGGCATTTGTAAAGCACAAATAAGCCATGGCTAATGCTTTTTTCCTTCCTGTTTTTTGGGGAGGTCTTGCTTAGGGTTGTTGGTTTGTTTTTTGGTTTTTTTTAATTAAAAGCACTGTTTTACAGTTGTTACTAAGTAACTTTCCAAATTTTCCATTCTAGGAAAAGCACAACAGAATGACCAGGCAACAACAAACAATTACTGGTATGCTTTAAATCTGCAGAGGGAGGAATTTCCCCCACTTCTAACCAGAACAAACCTTCATTTGTGTTGAAAGGACAAGCAGAAAAGTGAGCTAAAGGTGAAGACAGATTGTTGAAACATAAAATTAAGTGAACATGTTGCACATGCAGATTACAAAGCAATATTAGATGCAGGTTAATGAAACATTCAAGATAGAGAAGTTCATGGCAGAGACATTTAACATATTTCAACATGTTTTTCTTACAGCACATAGTGAAAGTATCAATGATAATTCTGAGGAAACTTCCAAGTCCATGATATTCCACATCCTTGTACCTGGATGTCCAGAACCTCTACTTGAGTGACCAGCCATTCTCTTTAACTTTTCACTGGATAGCCCAAAGGTTTAAAAATGACAGATTGAATCCAGGAGGCAATCAAGGTATTATAAATATCCCTCTCCAACTTCTTCCATGGCTTAGTTCTATAAAAATTAAATTTTATAAACAACTTTATGCACAGTAGTCAGTCATTCTAATTTGTTTTCAAAATTTGGATCAAGCAAGATGTAAAGACATACTAAAGTAAGGGTACTTACTGAAGAACAAAATCTCAATTTAAGAATGGAAACTTGAATCCAAAAATCCATAAAGTACAATCTAAGTTATAAATACAGAATTAATAATACTTGTGTCATTCTAGTCTGTCAGAATCTTATATAAAAACAAAAACAATAACCAAAAAAACCCAAACAAAACAACCCAACCAAAAAAACCAACAAAAAAAACCCCAAACCAACACATTACTCCCAAAAGACCTCAGGCTTTAGAAGTCGTTTCTATACACACATGCAGAATCATATAGATGCCCTTGTTCTTGCACTAAGTCAAGAATAAGACCTTTGGGCAATTACCTTTACAAAACAGCATATTTTCTTTGAAAATACTAGGACGCCAAAGGGAACCACAGAAACTGGAAGCATGTGTCTTACAGTCTCTGTCAAAAAAGCACCAAACAACAAAACCTAAACACGTTCTTTACAATTCTTTGCAAAAATTATACAAGATGAAGATAACGGCCTTTGAATTGAAAAAAAAAAACCCAAGAACAAAACCTAAAAAACCCTCAGACAACACTTCAGCCTGAGTTAAAGAAAAAAACACAGTATTTCATATGTTTTATCTTTTTTTCTAAGAAAGAGTACCAAAAAACCCCCCAACTAATTAATACTCTACTTTTCATCTTCATTCACCCCCATAATCAAGAAGAACTGCTTTTCAAATAAAAACTGATACGGTCACAAAAGCATTGTAACCAGTGTCTGAAAACAGTGACAAAACCAGAGCTGCCCAAGCAGGCAGCCATATCCTACTAAAGCAGGGACTCACAGGATATAGCTACTTTATTTCAAGAGAAGTCTTAACATGGCAATTTAAATCCCTGTGAAAGAAGGAGTCAAAATATTTATCTGTTCAACAGTTAACACAAATAGTAGGGCACAGGACTTCCCTACATGAATTTAACAAGACAAAGCCTTTCTTCTCCTGTAAACACCTCTTTTTATGAGAATGAGCACAAGCCAACCTTTAATATTTGAAAGTGCTACAGTAGAACACGAGAAAAATAGGGATGAGCATGAAACTTATCCTAAACAGCTGAACTGTGCAAAAGCATTCTTTTAACGCCTATTATGTCACTACAGACTTTTTGAATGTGCAATCTCAGTGTGACTGCCTGCAAATATATTTTTCTACTGTAGGTGAACCAGGGGAAAAGAAGATTTTTTACTTGGATTCTACTGCTTATTACCCTTTGACTGCTGATAAACTAGGATGGGGTTTTTCCATTTTCTGCTTAGCTGGATTACTCTGAACTAAAAGCACAAGAACAATAAAGGGATTGTTTTCTGTAGCTGCAGTTCCATAACTACACTAAGTACTGCATCCATTTAAGCAGAATTTCTCAGGATATTGTTGCTTGTTAAAAGGGACAGAAGCACAGAAGAAACAGATTGGCTCCAAAGTCACTATTACAACAGACATTGGTACCCCTATACACGCCATGTTTTGGTAATACCACGAAAGCCACTGCTTCTCTGTACTGATCTAAAGCAAGGTCAGATGTACAGCACTCCCCCTAAGAGTAACACCCTTCAGAGAACAATCAGAGTGAAGTGGACAAAAACTGGGAAGCAAAGTACTGCAAACAGCAGTCCCCAAAGGAGCAGAGTACAAAGCCTCTCCTCCCATTACCAGAAGGAATTCTGTAAACAGAATCTCACAAATACCTATGGAAAAGACAAAATCTGCAAGATGCTGGCAGACTAGCTTCAACAAGTTCGCATTCCCACCACAGATAATTTTTTAATAAATGCTACAATACTCCATAAATACTTGGGGTTGGTTGACTGAAAGAGGTGTAAGTTGGCTTGTGTTTTATGGGATTTTTACTTCTCTTATGTGGGGAGTGGGGGAAGAGGGGAAGAACAAACTTCTTGCACACCCTTTTTAAAATTACACAAATCCCTCAAGAGAACTTAATCATGAAACCTCCTTTGATTCCAACAAATAAAAAGAACAGATCCTATCATATCATCTACAAACAAGAAATAAAATAATAAATTTTAATTCTTTTATTTAGGTATGCCCAAATAGTACAAAAAATTATTAAATTATCAACTACTAAACCATTATTTGAAATACAAAATAAACTCATGCCGGTAGAAGCATTTCTCAAAATGTTAATTAAGTTAATTTAAACTTAAAAGATATTTACCATTAATATGAAATTCAATCTTGAAATTTGTAGTGAAAACTAAAGGTAATGGAAGTGGACAACATTAAATCACTGTGCATGTCAAAACTTCAATATACAATACTAGTGCTGTAATAGCTAAAGAACAGAAGAGAGAAAAGCATACGAATTCCTGTCATTAAACATCAAAGTGCAGTAACTCCTTTTGTAGTGCAGGAACCACTTGCTGTTATGGCAGTCTGACCCAGAGAAAAATCCCAGAAAGCAATAAGGCTTCAAATAGAGCATATGTACTAAGAAAATCCTCACAAATAAAAGCAGCTCTGCATTCAATATTCAGAAAGTCACCCTAATGCAGCTGAACATAGGCTTACTATACAGTTTCCGTTACTACAAAGACTTAATTCTGGAAGACAAATTCCTCAAGAGAAAATCCAGTCTTCTAGTTTCTGCATCAATGAAATAATCTCAGTCTGCATAGTGGTGCTCATTTTTTATTTCATATTAAATTTTAAATGCAAACAAGGATAGTAATTTACAGGGAAGTTCAGTTAATAACATAAGATGCTAGTTATTAGAAAAAATGTCTTTTTATATTCACAATTTTCTCAGTGTCACAAAACTTAAAATTTATCATTTCTTTCATACTGCAAAAATTATGCTCAAATTTAAATGAGATTAAATCCTATTTCTAAGCAACTTCTCAAAACTAATAAAAATAAATTTTGATCTGTGACCTTTTAATGTCACATTTGAAGTATAAGGTTTAAATGCATGATAAGACAAGCTTATAATAGAAACTCTTTCATGTACTGGCAGAACTCCCAGCTATATCAAGCTGCATAAAACAGAGATGTAACAAAGCAGCAGAATGTTTCTTGCTGTATATGACCATCAAGAAAGGGATATCCAGTTTCTGTACACTACAGAACAGACAGAGAAAGATTAGGATTCTAACTATACCAAGTATTACCTTAGTCACCAATTATAATTAACACCCAATCTGTAGCTTTGAAGCCATTCAGAACGCTGGAGATTCTTTTGAGTGACTCTCACTCTGCAAACTGATTCAGTTATTACATGGGTTTTCTATAAACTGTGAACGGATTAAACAAATGAACACATATCCTCCCAAACTCTTGCTTATTTCTCCAGATAAAAGTAGGGGAAAATAAAATTATGATAAGCTGATTTTTAGGGAGTATGAATTTGAAATAGCAAACCATAACATCCTAAGGTACTGCTGCTAACTTTGACCAGTTTGATACATTCCATTTTGTCCTCTGCTCAAGCTGTTAGTTACCACGCTGGGGGTTTCATTGTTTCGTTCATTTGCTTAATTTGACAGGTTTGTGTGCTCAGCATAGGTTCAAATTTGAACAAACCAACCAAAGAAAGTAAACTTAAGTAAAATTTCTACCATCAGGTATGCAAGAAGTATCTATCCAGTGCTTGACTGTGAAGCTGGAGAAGGCAGTGCTTTAAAAGATGTCAGTAAAGAACAATATCATAAAGCATGTCTAGTGATTGAAATTTCCCTTTGAAGATATACAGAGAGCAGAAAGACATTCTCACAAATTACAAGGAAGAGAAGGTTAACTCAATGTTTCAATGTCAGAGAAGAAAAATTCATGTCACGTACTGTTTCTGAAGGGTAAAGAAAATGAACAGACTTGTGGAGAATTCAGAATAAAGGAAAGACAGTACAAAAATACACTACACAAACAGTCATCTAAGAAGTACAAAGGCACGTTTAAAGTGGACCTGGCTTAACATGTTAACATAAACAATGTTTTCACTCTTGAAGCACCCTACGTCCTGCATCTGAGAAATTTACTGATAATCACAACCATCTTTCAACATTCAATACAGCAGCATCAACCACCTAATTTTAAAATCATCCTGTAAGTAAATGCTTTCCACTAACATTGCTATATCAGAAGAAAAAGAACAAAAATTGCTATGAGGTACACACCCAATCCTACAACTTGCATTAAGAAAAAAGCCCATCACAATGAAATCAATTTAAGTTTTCAAACTATGAAAAAACAAACAAACAAACCAGAAATATTGTTTTGACTTAAAAAAAAAAAAGCCAAACATGAACATGCCAACTAAATAATATAGATTGTTCCACCTGTACTTGTACTTGCCTAGCAATACTTTAGCATCTTCCACATCAAAATCTCCATCTCCATCAGCATCATATATCCCAAGCTTGCCTAGAAGTGCAAAAAGAGGAAGACAAGACAATTAGGGATTTGGCCATTTGTTTCCAGGACAGTTTTCAACATGACCATCAATGCTAGGTTGTTACCATATGTTTTTTAACAATTTAGCTGTAATCTTCTTAACCACATTTTAAATTCCTTGGGAAATACTGTGAATACTTCAAGTTTCTTTCTTTATTTCCTGGACTTGAGACCAAACACAGGTTCGTCTTTTTCCTGCACATTTATTTTGCAGCCTGCAGATTTAAAGCAAGTCTGCAATTATGGACTTGACAAGGACATGCTTTACTCAGAATAAAATTTAAGTTCACAAGAAACATTCAACGTGCTCGAGGAAAAATAATAAAACAAAAAATCATAAAATAATCACCATTTGTTTTCCGATTACACACTTCCTGCAATTCTAAATTCTTGGAGAAGAGCTAGGTATACAGGTATATAATGTTCAGTGCCAAGTTAACAGAAAGTAAACACCCTACTTACCAGACAAAGGAAAACCATTCATACATTTTACTAACAATTGTATAACCTTCCATGCAGACAAAAAAAGTTTTCCATCCTTTCACATATGACTAATAAAACAGTTTTCTCGCTTTTTGTTCTTGAAACTGCAGCTCTATCACCCCTAGGTATATGCAAAAGGAGAACTCTATTAAAATATTAAAAAGTTTCTACTAAAAGGGAATTTTCAGCATAGAATTGTGGTATCCAGGATTTGAAGTGTCCTGGGACCACCAAACAAGTAGAGAGTTATCTAATTATAGGCTTGATAAAATTCAGACACAACTTGCAACAGGATCAAACTCTGCAGAGCTTGCAGAACTCTGTGTCCTTATAGTCTGACAGTTTACTACACTTGTCATTCTCTACATGGAGGTAGAACTTTCTTGCTATCAAAATAAATGAAATATAGTTCTTAATATGATACTTAGAAAATTAGAAAGCAGTTTTGTGGAAGAAAAAAATCAGACTTGGGTCTAGAATACACAAAAATATGTCCATCACCATTGTATGGAAGCAACCCATTAGAAATGAGCCGTATCTGTTCATGGATAAACACAGCAGACTGGTGCAAAAATGTAACTCTCTAGAAATAAGAATTATATTATCTTCAAAACCATGAAGAATGAGACAGATGAGAAATGACTGAGCTTCATGTCATTGCAGCAGAAGAGTAATTCTTAAAAAAAATTAAAACCATAATAAAGTAAACCAGAACTTTCAGCCAAGGGACTGTAAAGAAAGTGTATTTCTCTAATATCCTACCTTGTAGGACCTCTGACAAGTTATAACGGAAATCCTTTGCTTTGGCTGCATGCATGGTAAAAATACAAAAAACATTATTTGCATCACTAGACCCAGTTAAGTTTCAAACCAGAAGCTTCTCTTAAAAAAATCAGTCCAGATCAAAAAAAGCATGTACCAACAGATTTGTAAATTTTGAAGAGTCACCAGGTGCAAAAGTGCATGTTGAATCCTACAACATAAGGGACAACAGCTGTACCTATGGACATACATCTAGAAATTTGAGATATTAATTTGTTAAACCTTAAATATTATATTAACAGTATTGTCTTTAAATTGTCATATTGAGATACAATTATCACTGCTATAAGGTTAAAACTGAGGTCATTCAGCATCTCACTCGTGAGAGGATGACTGATCAGTTGTCCTGACCCTACATGCACCACAGTCCATCAGAGGAGAGCTAACATTAGCTGTCCACTTTCAATCACTGCTGCGAGTTTCTGAGAGCTTAAATTCAAACTGCATATTTAGCTGACCTCTCCAATGAACTACAGTATACCCCAGTCAGGGTCAACTTGTTACAAAGACATCCTACAGGATATTAATACCCTTTTATGAGAACCCCATTTTAACATCATAATAGTGTTCAGCATTAGAACATACATTTTGAACTACACTGCCTATTCTTATCATGTAGGTCATTTGCAAACGCTGCAGTAGATAAATCATCTGTCTAAAAATATCAAATGACATTCATTGAATGCATATGATAATATTACTAGAAAAATCTTAAGATTTAAAATTCTTACCTAGAACTTCTTCATAATCTACAAGTTCAAACCAGACAACTGCTACTGATGTCCAAACTCCCAGCAAAGCAATTACCATAAACCAGGTGAAAAATGAGCTTCCAGAGAGGCCTTCTTTCTTTCCATTCTTGCTTCCTCCATGCTTAGTCTCTGTTAAAATAAGACAAGAAGAAAAAATGGATGTAAGAGTTAGAAAATTATTATTGAGGATACAGCTATAAAACTTGTTGCTTATGACTACACAGAATACAAGACATTTGAGCAACAATTTTTTGGTGGGTTTTGTTGTTGTCGTGGAGTTTTTTGTTTTGGTTTTTTTTTTTTTTTTAATTTCACCACTTTCACTTGCTTTTCACTGTGAATTACCATGAGAAGCTTCAAGATTATCTAAGCAAAAGCCTCATAACCAACCAAACACCAAAAGCCCCCATCTAATTTGTCTTACAACTTAGCTGGAAATTCTGCCTTGCTCCCCTCTGATGTGTATTTACACAGAGCTACACATTTTTGAGATGCTTTGCATTTGTTCCCTGCGGTTCCCAGACTGCCACCAGAGGACACTATGGCCAGCAGAAAAGCTTTGCAAGAGAAGAATTTCTCTTTAATGGAGTTTCACAACTAGTCAAAATAGCCCACAGAACCAACGTGACAATTCAAATAGCCTAAGAAAACTCTAAAACCTGAACTGTGTTAAGGGTAAGACTTCAGATCCAAATACTTTACCAACTAAAACCATCTTCCCTGACGCTTAGAATTAAGCAGAGATTCACTCCATGCTAAATAACTCTAGAATTTCAATCCCATGGAACATACAAGTAAAAGGATGACACAGAGACAGAACACAAATCACGTTTTCACTCATAACTGCGCATATGGAAAGCAAATATATATAAAAAATAAATGTAGTTGTAAACAAATGACTGTGAAAGACAGACCTTGACCTAGCATATGTGTGGCAGGTTTCAAATGGGCATCCTCACTAGAGAACACATACATTGCTTGGTCTGGTGTTTTAGGACTGTTTTAGTGAAAGAGGGAGATATACATATATACATATATATAAGTAAATAAATATGTACTGAAAAAGATGCCTGCCTGTGGCCTTCCTCCAAAGCTCAAGGTCTGCTCTTCTGCCCCCTGACATTACTGCTGCAAGGTTGGCACTTGGCTGCAGTTTCATGTCCATTAGTCTATTCCACTTCATTCCATAGTAAGAAGCAACTTTTGCCTGTTCAGCCACATGCAGGCCCAGTTATTCAAGCAAAACTACTTACATGATTTAAAGACTGTTTCCAGAAACCTCGTCATGAATATTGTGATAATATAAGGAGTTATCTTTATTATACGAATTGCAAGTAATGTTTGATGTATTTATCAACACTGATCATAAAAGAAGACGAAAAATACTCTCAAGCTAAATATCAATACAATTGTTTTTTAGAATAAAATAGAGTAGCTCTGAACAATAAGTAATGGGAGATGGGCGACTGACTTATTTTTGTAACAGGAACTATATATAAGTACCTTCTTACCCTGCTTGCCATCAGGTTTACAGCCGCAATAAAATACTCTTTTATTACATTAATTGTGCTATATACTGAGTTCAGACCACTGACCCACATCAACTCTTACTCAGCTCAGCATTTTATTGAAGAAAAGAATTCTTTTATTAAGACTACTCCCTTCAAAGATCAAACACCAACTATTTAGTTTCTTTTCTACATTAAACACAAATGCCCAATAATATTCAGAGAGAAACTGAGGCAATTCAGCCTCACATCAGGCATATATGATTTGCTACTGCACAGTACTCTAACTACATATGTGCAGGGTCCATATACACAGCTCATTGTAACATCTCTCTTGTGGGAGATGTATGGGTTGCCTGAAAATTGAGGGACAGACAAGCAGCGTCTGCATTCAGACATACGCTCAACTGTATGAAAATTAATTATAGTACTCTTGAGCTGGTAATGTTAATATTGAGAAATAAACAATTACAGTATGTAATATCAGGGCTTCACTACACCTGTGTGCCAAGGCAGTCAATGAAAGCTTTTCATATATTTAAATGAAAGCCTTAGGTTAAAAACAATTTAAATTATTCCAGATTGCAACTTGGTTCTAGAGCAAACAAGAAAGAGGATTTTACTGCATTTCACACTCATTTGCCTTACTGTTTTCTACCGTTTACTGCTAGTTGCCTCTGAGGAAAGAAGCTTTACTTATCAGAAGAACAGGAAAACGAAGGAAAAGACAACTTACTTAAGTAATCAAGCAGCACTATTCATATTTTTTTACAGTATAAAAGGCTATTTCATGTTAATTCCTAAAAATAGATTCTGCTATAAGAATGTAGTTCACAAAAATATATTTTTATGCTGTGGTTTTCTACCTTATAGCAAAATTATTTACAAAACTCTTGAATAACAATTCAGCCACAGCAGCTTGATCACGCAACACTTTTATATAAATGGAGGTTATGTAACAAAAAATTTACCTAGGATCTGCACAAATAATGCTACATGCAGGGCTAGAACAAAACACTGCAAGGACTGAAACTGGCTCAGAGCTCATTCCAAACAGTTAATTCTCAACTCAAGCCCTTTCCCTGCACATGCTGCCAGCCATGTCAGAAGTAGGTCACTTGCCATATCTGGTAAGCCTGTGCTTACACCACCAGATGTCTTTATGCAGACATCAGAAAGTCTTAAAGCACGGTCTATTGCTCAACAGCAAATCTATAAAATCCTACACCTCACTCAGCCCCCACTAAGTCAAATCTAGCTAAAAATGTATGAAAATCTTTTTACTTTAGCTTACCTTCAAGACATCTAGCAGTTTTACATACTCTAAAAACAACTTTGAAGTCACATAGTTGAAGACAAAACAACGTCTCTTATGTTAATGTATACTCTATCAGGCAAAAAACTATCTACCATCAACCACCTGCCATAAACTCACGGAATACCTCTAGTCCAGAGAACACACAATCAAAGTGAACAGAGGCAGCCTGTAACACAGACTAGAACAGCAAACTGGTAAGAAAACATACAACAGTAAGCCAGTTATTTTGCCGATTATAGAATCAGACATAACTGGCATTTGAGAGTACAAATTTCCCATTTGCCCACAAAAAAAAAGGTTAGGATTATACCTGTGTCGTCAGCCATAACATTAGTGCTTGATTTCCACCAACAGAGCGAGTGTGTCAGTATTTCCAAAAATTAATGCTGAAGGCAGAATAAGAAATATCCTCACTGTAGTCTTGCAACAGGAGCAAACAAGTTTCCTAAAGCCAGCTCAGCTGGAACCCGAAACTGGACCCAAGAGAAACCTCTCCTCCGAATCTATTTTTAGAGCAGTTATCCTCAGGAGCCAAACGCTTTTCAGAACTCATATGGCAATCTAGTTCTGACGACAATGAAATTCACTTACTCCTCCAAACAGAGCATCCTGGGTAGTTGATCCTTTCCCCTCCCCTTAATCCTCCAACATCAAAAACAACAGCGAATGAAACCAAGCACATTGTACTGTAGTACTTTTGCTGCAATTTATGCCACAGTGCCTGATCTCTCAGGACATTAAATCCATGCGCATAAGCTGAAACACAAGTCTGGACACAAAGCTTGCCTGCTTGCATTTGTTAAGTTGGCCCTCATCCAAGAAACTTTCTCCATGTTGGCACACCCCCTACCAGGCTCCCTGAGTATCCTGCAGAGACTGCTCATTTGAAACTTACTAACTACTTTAAGAAAAAAGAGACAACTAATTTCTATAATGTAGTTTTGAGTCTTCTAAAAGAATTACTTGAAACCAACCTCACACATTCTTGCCAAAGAATTTTCATATCAGAACTGCACACACTGTATTTGCTTCTGGCAGACCCTTTCCAGAAAGGCCTAACACTAACTCATCTCCCTCATCCTCTCCCTTAAATTCTGACAATATGCATACTGCCTGTACAATAAAGCTAACATAAATGATTAATCACCAACACACCCTCTTCTTAAGGACCAGAAAAAGAGGAAAAACCCACTAATACACTTTTCAACTTTTTTTACATCTTCAATGTTAGCAAAATATTCTTTTCCTGTTGCTTATCAAACAAAAGCCAGCTCCTCTTTAAGTGGAAGTCAGAAACAAACTTATTCACTACAACCCTAATAAAAGCTTTAGGATCTAGCACTCTGCACTTCTATCCCCACGCTTCTTTAAATAACCCAGCTATCAGGTAGATGGCATGAACAGAAGAACGTTACAGCTACTTTGAAAAACAACACATACCTCCTGGGGTTTTAACATCCAGCAACGAATTACCAAATGCAATTCCCAATAGTTCAAGGCAAAAAAATTGAGAAACAGCACTAGAGCTTAAGACTTTTCAAATGGATGAAAAGGAACTACAGGCAGTTGATTCTATAACCAGTGTATCTTTTAACTATCTTCAAAGCCACTTGAATACATTAAATGGATCAGATGCTTCAAGAAAGACCTCCTGACTAGTACATTTCAGTAACATAACTGATGCACACGGGGAAAATTTACAGAGTGACAGTAACCGAACATGGAGAAATCAAAATTATTATGAAAAATAATGTTGCATGCAATGATATGTACTCTATTGTATATAAACCATACAGTGTTTTGACAGGCATCAGATTAGGCAATTCACTGCAACTCCACTTCAGCTGCACCTGCATTTGCAGATGCCAGATCTCACTACAAGTGCATTCATAAAGCATTTAACTGATGCTGAGAACATTCCAGTCCACTAACATATATTTCAGGGGGATTGGTCTGAATTAGAACTTACCTGGCTGAATGCCCATAATGATTTCAGCACACCTTTTTGTGTCTTTCATTCACATCTAAATGAGCATATTCCATTCAAGGACAAGCACAAGGCTTACAAGCAAAGTGAGCAGAGAGAATCAAGAAATTAATTTCAAATGTACACTCCAAATCTGAACTTACACATATATGTCAACCTCTAGCCAAGTACCCACAGCTTTAATCTCGTGCCCTTTAAAAATCAACTGACTGCAAGAATGACAAACATCTTTCTTCCTGAAAGAGGAGGCTACAGCTAAAATGGGGAAACTCTTCAAACTCATCAAAAGGAAAAAGGACCAAGAGAAACACGGGCCAAGGTTAGCTCAAAATACCAAATGATATCATTTTGGTTTGTTTTATGAAAAACAAAGGTTAAGTTGAATATATATCTACTTACAATGCAATTTGAGATTAGGATATCTAAATCAACAGTGTAGACTTCTGACAATGTCTCATTTCTGCTGTGTTCAACTGCTGTGACTGCTGGTTCTTTTTGAAGCAACTCAAATGGCTTCACTAACGCTCAAAGTTATTATTCTTCACTCGGTTTATAAAGCCATTCCAAAATTTAAAAACTATTTTCAAGTTAGTTGTGCTACAACTATGCAGCCCATGTACTTTAATTAATTTTACAGAAGCATAATTGACCATTAAGACTAGCAGCATTAGTTAAACTCTAGCTCACCACCGAAGTGCAAGCAAAGAAGTGTAGAGGGGAAAAAATAGTCAATTATGAACACAAAATGTCAGGCTTCAAATCATCAAGCTAAGCTTTTGTAATGTGTATAATTATTTCCTACAAAGGTGATTAGGAAGTAATATGGAAGAAATTACGGTTTATCACTTGAAGATAAGGGTGCACACAAGCAGGCACTTGCTAGAAATTAGAAATACACATTAAAAGGAAAAGCAATAAAACACTAACCTCAAAGAAACAACTAAAAATCACATTTCAGAAGTAAAAACTATCAATTAGCTAGATTACAGGGAGACTTCAGAACAAGTTGTTTTAAGAATGAAATGCAGTGTGATAAAAAGCAGATACGGGAGAGAATTAAAAAGCTAAAATAAGGTAAAAAAGAACCATCTTATCAACAATAGAGCAGAACTAGTAGCAGTGCAAAGACAGAAAGCAACCTCTATTTTATGAGCATGGCCTACTACTGCTTGACATTTTTGCCAAATTATCTTGTCCAATATGATTCATGATAAAGCAGGTGTTGCAAGCCATTTCCAGTAATAGAACTGCAGGTAATTATTTTAAACTGGTTTTACACAGAGGGTTTTTTTGAGTTGGGTCAGTAACAAGTATTTTGGCTAAAGTGTCTCAGGAAATTCACAGCCTTCTCTGTTGATACTATTTTCTCCTATCTATTAAAATACAAGCTTTTTTCACTCTCTCACTACTGAGAGACAGGTCATGTAAGTGTATACACACACACACTTTTTGTAATATGTGTTTTATAATTGACTCAATAAGCACATATTGAATTGTTGCATTTTAAGAAGACCCTAAACCATCATGGTTCCAAGTGCTATCCTGAACTAAAAATTATTTTCATCTTCTATTTTTATTCAGCGTTATTCTACAGCAAGGGTAGAATAATACACTTTCAATGGACAAATCTGTGCTTTTATGAACTCTTATTTTTTAAAGTGAGACAGGGTTACTATTTTCTGTGTTTACTTTACAGATGGAACAGAGATTTTTACTAAAATACTTACGATATCGTTCATGAAATATTCCAACCTTAAATTTTCACAAATATCCATATTCAGAAATTTTTTTTTGTTTTACAAACAATCATGGCAGCAGGGTCTTTAGAGGTAAGATTTAAAGTTTAAGGTAAAAGTCTACTTTCAATAAATTCAATAAAAATTCTTTGCAATACAAAATTGATTCTTCCTTTTAGTTTCTAGGAAATTTCCTTCAGCACTACAACCTTAAGGGAAATTAGGAGGGGGGGAAAATAGCTTTTTAAATTAATATTTTCTCATTAAAAACTAAATCTCTGGTCTGAACTTCATATAATCTAGACTGTATGGTTATAAAGATACCTCTGCAAGCTATCAAAAGACTTTAATCATCTAGATCAGAAACTTACTGATTCAGAATGGGGAAACTGATGGAACAGAAAAAGCACTAACTTCAAAGGAAACACAAAGACCAGAATGTAAATCTGAAATAAAAATTAACTAACTGAAATGCAATTTTGGCTCTCCTGCTGACAGATAACAGATTTTTACATTAGTATTTGAGGAACTTTTCCTTATTTCACATATAATCAATCCAAACATAAACCTTTACGGTCCCTAATTTTCAATCCCTACAAGACTTCTCACAGTAAAATATCCTACTATACAAACACTCAAAGAACATAAATACTGAAAGCAAGAGCAAAGTCTTAAGTTCAGAATTAGACAAGTAAGCAGGCTGATCATGGAGATGCTGGGAATGGCCAGCTGGAGGGGAAAAAACAAATAAATGGCAAAAAAAGGGATGCATCACAAAATATGTAAAAAACTTCTAGGATCATAAGCACCCTGCTGAACTTCCCGATTGAAAGGAAGCTCCTCCCTTCAAGAGATGAAGTGATTCCATTGAAACACCTCCTCTAAGTCTTCACTTAGCCAGGATGTGAAAGGTCAGACTTAATTCTCCCCTCTAGGGAACACTGTTTGAACTCCTTTGTAGGTCTAAAAGACATTTCTAAGTATACCCAAAGGTATAAGAACAAAACCATTTTAGTTCCTCATGAATCAAATTTGTGATCCTATTATCTGAAAATACACTTCAAGTAAAATAAATACATACAGGTTTTTACCTGGTTTATATTCAGTTTATAAAGAGATGGTCAATAACCCCATTTCTGAATATAAGCAGCTATATTTCAAAGTACTTTTAAGCCTAGAGATAGCTTTCTGACTCACAGGAAGCACCACAATATTTAGAAGAGTTTTTTTAGTTGCAAGCTAAGGTGATGTATTACTAAGTCAGAATTAATTATTCTTCAGAAAAAAAAATCCAAAACAAGAATAGGATTATCATCTGTCTGATAGAAGTTAAGCATTATTCCCAGGGTGGGTTTTTTTACATTTATTTATTATTCTTCAGTAGTTACATTTTTTCTTACTATAAACAAATCCTATTGCTTTCCATTTAGATTATTCTTCTAAGACATACATACACAACAAAAATAATAAAATTTATTCCAAAGAAATCTACTCAGAAAACCCATCCCAATAATGACTGGCTTCAGGGTTGTTGGTTGTTTGGGTTTTTTTAAAAAAACTAAGGATTTGTCTCTAAGAGAAAAACAGTCACAAATGAAAGAAAAGGAGAAATTTAGTGAGAAATTCTGTCCTAGAAGGTTGCACAGTTTCAAGAGACTTGTCAAAAGCACTTGATCTAAATACAGCACAGCAGTGGACTCTTACTTGCAGTGCTGGCTCCACACTTCTCCGTGAGGTTTGGAGAGACCAGCTGTTTGCCCCTAAGAGCTGCTGCTGTTAACAACTTTCTTCTCAAGTCTTATTTATCCAGGTATAACTACTGAAGTCAAAGGAGGAGAAAGGAATACAGAGATGTGAATTCGTAAGAGAAAATCCTGAATCTGCACCTGCTTCTTTTCTAAATGTGATAGAAAGATGATCATTTCCAAAACCTAGACAAATTTTGTGCAAGCAGTGTTTTGGCTTTTTATTCAATTTTTGGTTATTTGGATCACTATTTTTTGGGTAGTTCCTCAAGTAGGATTTATTACAAGGAAGAAATACACACAGATGTGCACACAGCTTAAATGACTAAAAACTGCATTGCTTACAACTTCAAAGAGTTTTAAAATTAATACTTTCAACAGGAATATATTTAAGGCAGTATTTAATGCATCTATCACTATCTAAATACTTTGGATTACTTTTTTTCTTTTAAACCTCTTCTCCACAAACTTAAAGACAGTACAATAACAGGCTTAGATAGTTAGCACTGGAGGAAGAAAAAAACCAAAAATCAGGAGTCCTGTAAAGACAGAACACAAATATTTTGTAATACATCTACCTAATCTAAATAGATTTGTACAGAAAAGTACATGTTTTTTCCCAAACACTTCGGTCAGTTTTCTCTAGTTTTGTTTTCATGTATGTATAAGCACAAAATAGAATTAAACTCCAAAACTGAATGTAGAACGTGCCTCTTGTAAACTTACTTGAGTCAAACATCAAGACAGGAGGTTCAAGGTTAAGATCACATGCTTAAAAAGAAATTTTAGTTTGCCTCCTGCTATAGGAACAATATCTCTGTGACACCAAGGAGTAGACAAAATACCGATTTTAACTGTACAAATTGCTTAAAGATTTTTAATGGCTGCTATTTTGATTAACCAGCTCTCTCCCACAAAACATCTGGAAATAAAATCTAAAATTATACAGTCTACCTATCTTGCATTTGAATGATTTAATGCAGCCAACAGTCCTACATAATTACTAGGTTAATTAAATAGTTGGTTGTATTTAGGACGGAACAGAGTTCAGGGAAGGTAAATGTGGAGAGGAAATACAAGAAATACTTGGGCCTAGAACATGCAAATTTTGCTGGTGGTGACCTTTAAAAAAGATTCTATTACATAAGGTTGAAAATCCTCATCTCCGTACATAACACGCTGGCATTAATTTCAGGGTATTTTTTCCTTGTTCCATTTTCCTATCCTGTAATGTGGGTCACATCAATTTGTTTCAGCAACAAGTCCTAATTAAGCCACAAAATAAAGAAAACAGACTATGTTGGTTTACGTTAAATTTTTCTCATGCTTTGAGGGAGTTCAAATAGAAAACATCCAGTTGCCCCGCAAGCACCTACAACTCTGCTTTTCACAGGTTTCTGCTCATGGAAAAAAAAAGGAATATTTTAAAATGCTTAAAATGCCTAAAACTTATCAGACTTTCAAGTCTGATACTAAGCCAATTTAATTAGGTGTTTGTCCACAGGGGTGCTATGCACCTGCAACTCTTACAGAGTACAAAAGAGGATTTAGGTGTCTCACACATTATTAAAATATGTTTTTAGGAGATCTCAGTTGCAGAGAAATTGCTGTTTACAGAAACTTCTGGCTTCTAAAGATACATCTGTGTCTTCTAGCTACTATGTGTCCTTCAGCTACTATAGAAAGAAATAGGACTACAGTTACAAACTGGTATGTGAACTTTCTTAAGAATTTTTAAATTTAAAAAAACACCAGCATAAGGAATGGGAAAGTGAGGTATGTTGCATTAGTAATTAACTGTCAATTAACAAACGGAACCTCAGGAAATAAAATTGCAAAACCAGAAAACCACTACTGAATAGTTACAACCCCCCCAAGCTATTAGCTGTTTTGTAAAGAAAGGCTTCAAACAAAAAACTTGGTAGCATTTGTTACATCAGGTTAAGTACATGCATAGTAAGAGTGCAACTCCATATGAAGAAAATTAAAATTTGTTTAATCTTTAAAGTTCTAACAAAGTTGAACCACACATACTGCAGTATGTTCAAACTCAGTACATAGTTATCTGCATAACTCATTTCCAACATGTTTAAAGACACATAATATTATGATTTCCACTTCAAAGCATAGCTCAAAACTTTTCCATGCAAAGAGGTGTCCCATAGATGCAGTTAGGAAAAAGATTGCTGCAGGCTATCACACAGGTTACCAGATTGTGATCTTCATCAGGAAAGAACCGCTTGGGGCAAATCAGAACTTCATTGCTCAAGTTCTCTACAATGAAGAATTCAACATAAGAATTAGCACAGGAACTCTTATTATATGTTTCAAAGTGATTCCAGCTGAAAATGAACCCTTTCTTTTCATACAGGTGACCAGCCAAGGGGTTTTCAGTTTAAAGAGACAGCATTATTGAAATGCCACCACTTTATGCACTCTGTAATTAGCAATAATCTTGACATATAGGCCTTCTACTGCTAGTAAATTTTGTTATCTTTACTGAAGCCCTTATATATCCAGCTATTACATCAGCATAGCCAACCAAACCAGTCAACTTTGTATGTTCACACCATGGCTCCATGATTGCATGATCGAACTCTGGATTAACCTCACCCTCCCCTAATGCCCACCCACTCATTGCCAACTCTTCCCTCCTCCCCAAATGACCTTCCATAAAGCTGTGCACTGAGACAGTCTAGCAGGGTGGGAAGTTAAAAAATCAGCTTTCTGCTTATCAGTTCCCCTTGTGGTTCACCTTGCACCTGCACACTCAATAACTCATGTGTGTACAGGGAACGGGTATTGAAAAGAGGAAGACCGCAGAGCAGCCTCAAACTAGATTAAGCTGACTGCAGACCTGTAGTATTAAACTGTTATAAAAAATTTAACTTCTTAATCCCCCAATATGATGTACATTCTTGGTGTCTGAACACTGAGTAGCTATGACCTCTGATGGGGAATCTTTGTGTGCATTCTCTGAGTAATTGCCAAAATGTGAGAAAACATACTCCAGCTTCCTGTCTCCTTGACACTAGAGATATTTTAGGTTTTCCACCTAGCATTTTAAACAAGCCCTATCCTCAAAAGGCTATTGAAAAGGTTATCATTTAAACACTTAACAAAATGCTCAGAAAGTATATTAAAGTAAACATCCTTGCAGACATGAAGTGCAACTTTCTTGACATTTGAAGCACTGTGAATAATTTCTTTTAGCCCACAATGACTTCCTGCACACATGTAAGATCCATTAGAAAACACGGAGCAGGCCCAAGACTTCAGCCCACACTAGATCAAAAGGGGCATGAGAACTTTGATGTCTTTATCAAGTGGTAGCATCTCTGGAAGTTTGGAGAGGAATCTCCCAGTGCTTCAGAATTCTTCAGGAGAAAAAGAAGTACTAGAGAGGAAAGCATCAGGCTCTTTGCATTTATGTCCATCCTGCTACACTTAAGTATCAATCCTAAAACCCAAAATAATACATCCTTGAGAAAAAGCAAAGGAAGGTTATACAAACACCAGGCAACATGGGAAAAACAAAAAAGCATAAAAGCATGTATTGTGTTCAAATAGATTGCTTCTACTTCCAGACTAACCTCGGCCATCAGCTACTGCACCTTTTGACAGTTAATGTGTAGTGTAGAGAAAGTTTCATTCAGATAAACCTTAAACATTTCTTTCTAGAGCTCACTTGACTCTAGTATCAGACAAATGAATCAAGAGTGCACCAAGGATTCACTATTTCAATGCAAATCTGTTCAAGTAAGCTGAGGAATACCCCTGTTGACCATTTTAAGCATGTTTTTAATATCACTTTCATTTAATCAGAGATAAGAAAACTGGCTTGTTTGAAGAGTTACTGCCTCCAGTTTTGTACAGGACATTTAAAGAACAGAAGGGAAAAAAAGAAAAAAGAGAAGAAGGGAGGAAGATCAGCAAATGTAGTAATTTCACCAGTGGCACTGCTGCAACGTTCCATGCAAATTACAGATGTTTGGACCATTATTGTTGCTACAATTTTTAAATTTGGCAGATTATTTTACAATATATTAAAATGCTTTCCAGAAAGGCCACCCTGAATAAGATCCAAGGCAGACAGATGAATTACAAGGAGGTGGCTGTCGACATTTCCATGGGTTTGCTATTTGTAGTAGTATCTGGCATTAATGGTAAAAATATAAGATCTTCAACTAGTTGTAAGCAACTAAACTAGGCAATAGGATAAACTTCCAGAAGAAATCACTGCAGAATTTCTTAAACAGTATACAAAGTTTCCACCAGTAAGACACAAAGTATTTCTCATTTGTCTACAATAGACCTACAGAAACTCTTAACACAGTAATAACAACCCATTGTATATTTCTGAAGATCAATAATATTACAAGAAAACACTTTGACACTGAGTTTCAAAAGCCAAACCAAGCACAGAGCAGCACACTAACTGAATCATGAGAACTCTTTTTGGTTCAGCAAACACTTGGACTTTGGTCACTTTTGCTCAGCAAACAGTTTGACAAGTAAAAACATTTGTTAAGCCCCACACAGCATCCCAAATTTACGCCTCACTTATGATCTCCAATGCCTTGACACCCTTCTTCCTAAGGGTTTCAATTAACATGAAGGAGGAAATAATGGATAGATTGTAATACGAGAAATCAGACAACACACTACACAACTGTAAAGATCATAAACAAGCACAATGGACAGTAGCTGAGGTAGGTCAGAAATTACAGAGACCGAATTTTTAGGTAGACAGAAGCATCATATTTAAGCAGAATCCATGGTGTAAAAAAGTGAGATGTTATACCATAGCACAAATGTGTAGCTGACAGACACCATAGAATGAATGGGCAATCCCCCTCCAAGCATTGGAAGCACTGACGTGAAGTTCAATGCTTCCAACAAAACAACTTCAGCAGCAAAATGTGACCTGTTTAGTTGATGAATTTTCCCTGCTCTTTAGGTAAATTAAAAAGCTAATGGAGCTTTTTAATAGCACACACATAAAAGCACACTCTAAAGTAGCCTTTACAATGGAGATGAGATAAAAAGTAGAAGTTCTTGCAAATGAACAGGTACAACTTCTAGAAGTGATACAGTTAACTAAAACATTTGTAATGACAGCACAAAATTGCATTTGGATAAGTACATCAGGTCACCTTGAATGCATACCAAAAAAAGCCCCAAACAAATCTGAAGAAAGTTGAAACGCCAAAAATTAATCAAAGAATTACAGTAAGGGGCACTAGAGGGTGCAAAGGATGAGTAAAATGAGTTAAAAACTTGGCAATACATTTGCACATGTAAGCAATCCACATGGTTAAAACAGCAAAATGAGAAAACTAACTAACATCTCCTGGGATCTTGCAGAGAAAAGTAGGGGATGTCAAAAGATTCTTAATCATTATTCTAGATTAAAGAAAATTTACCAAAGCAACACTAGAGTTCTTTGTCATCCCAGAGACTGAAGTCAACACAGCCTCAGAACTAGCTGAGATAGGACTATGGGTTTTTTAATATAAATTACAGTTGTCTGTAGATAGAGACAATGCCTTGCGTTGGAAATGTGTGGTTTGCATGGTGCCTAGCTTAATGGAGAACTCCTCTCCCACTTACCATCAGAAATGCAAAGAAAACAATTCTTGCACAACTTATCTTCAGTAAGAATTATGTTTAAGTAAGTCCTCACTTACATACTGTAAGACACAATCCACCCACACAGCAACATGATGATAGTTGCCTTATGATCTGGACTTCTATAGGTAAGCATAGCTTACAAAGTCATCCATATTTTTTCAGCCATCTGTATTTGAAAAGTAGCTGGGCTGCTGATCCTCAGTCTTGCTGGAAGGCTTCTCCACAGGCACCTGCTAATGCCCAAGACATTTCCACATTTCACATCTCATGAAATTTCAGGGAGTTGATTCATGACCAGGTGTTATACATTTGTTTCTGTAACAAAACTGTCCCTCACCTAATGATGCTTCAAGTAACAATGCAGCAACTATCTACTACTTCATCTAGTGCTTAAAACTGATTTTCTTCCTTTTGAGAGGCCACATCTTTACAATGGATTCTGCAGGCCAGTAACAAGCAGCCAAACTTTCCAGTAAAGATGATAACAAACACGTTTCCCTCTCTAAGTATCCCCAAACTGTCCAACTTTTCCCTGGTTTTCACTTCTGTACTCTAAAAAAAAAACCAACGGTATAGTCATAAAATTCTGCAAAGGTAATTTTCGAAGAATGAGTAGCACTGCAAAGCTAAAATAAAGAACTTTTTTTTTATTAGGACTGATTTGGCAGCTTCTAGTATACTACTTCTGAAAGCAAAAGCTAGAGTTTTATTTCTAAAAGATACTTAGTTCCACTTCTGACATTACAGTGTACCTGAAAACTCCTACATAAACTACAGGTAGAACTATTTTGGAGTTAATCTATTTGTAGATTACTGTAAATATTTTCTGATGCAGAAACCTGAAAGCAGATTACTACATTCAGATGCTGGCATTGTCTTGAGTGCACAGATTTTGAAATAAGCTGTTAGCCTCAATGGTTTGAGAGCTGTGAGCAAGGCCTTGGCAAGAAGCCACATCCTCTCTCAAGAACTGCTGTGAAAGTGAATACTTCTATCAAGCAAAAGCTGCCTCAGACTTGAGGTTTTCATACTTCCCAGTCTCAATTACTTGCCATCTCAAAATCATTTCCTCATCTCATTTTCACATCCCTTGACTGTGGAAAGCTTGCTGGCTGCTGTGAGGACTCCGCTCCTCCAGCTGTTCCTTTATTCACACAGGAATTACCATCCCTTACCTCTTTCTGCAGCTGCAACTGTAAAAACAGCATCAGCTTCATGCTGTAATTCCTATGGTTGTCCAAGGGATTCTAATTAGGAGTGTCATATACTAACAAATTGAAGAGGTTACATATTAGTAGAGTGCCTAATACATTGCCCACACTGCTTCATCCCCTCAAAGACATCTTTTAATATAAAGAGAGAAAATTTTACTCAGACTACAAATAAAAACCCATGGAATGCTTTTTTTATTCAGTCAGACATTCAGTTTACCGATAAATTTAGTTTTCAGACATTGACAAACGTTTAAAGTGATGTTTAAAATATTAACTACCATATTCAGTATTCAAAATTACAACAGGGATGTATGTTTTGAAGGCATTAAAATTGAAAATCTGTATTCAGCATGCTTAATACTGGGTGATCATCACAGCACTTCCAGTCCAAGCAAAAACCGGAATTAACATAGACTGCAGAGCATAGGTCAGCAATTGAAAAAAGAAATTAAAAATAAAATTTTAAAAAAGCGCTTCTACAAAGATTGCAATATTATCTCTAAACTCTTTTAAGCTTAAGTATATTTGAAATCTTTCCCTCTTAATTCATCATGTGATAGGTAAACTAATCCTATATGGCTCATCCTTTAATGAACGCTGTTCTCACTATTATTGCTAAATTCAAAGAGGGACAACAGATACTATTTCTGTGTCGTCACCACATTTTATCATTGGAGCTCTGTGCACACCAAGCTCAAATCCAAAGAAGCTACGACGCAAAAATGCTCAATCTATGATAAAAACACCTCCTTTCTCCAGTACAGTGTGTACGGCTGCATAGTGACTCCAGAAGTACAGACACTTTTTTCCCTCTTTCAGGTATGTACTGCTATGCTGAGAAATGCCAATGCACATGAAACTTTCCCTACATAAACTGTCCACACACAGCGGTCTGTGAACAGTCAGATTTGGCAAGGGGTTCTCTATTGGCGGGGTGGGAGGTGTGGGAATCATTGCCTCAAAAAAACCTCCTGCTTGCATTTTTATGGGATTCTTCCTCCTTGCCTCGATAGCTACAGAAACCATCAGCTTAGGTGCTCCATCTACAACAGATCGAATATTTTTGACCTAACCAGGTCAGTCTAAGGAGATATTCCACATCCAAGTTTAGACACGAGAATAACAAAGACCTGAGACTGGGGCAACCCGGTTCTACCCCCATGTCCCGGAGGAAGAGGTCTCAGGGATACCCACAGATGCTGAGGCCTGCCCGGCGCTCATCTCATCCCTTCTAGGGAACCTTCCAGAGGCGTCCCCGCCACCCAGGCCCGACAACTTTCCCCTCCAAGTGAACTCCCTGGACAGGGAACGGCGGAAACGCGAGGGACACATCACGGCCATCTATCCCTGTGTCCCCCTCCCCAGCTCCCGCAGCGCGGGAGGAACCAGAGGGGGCCGGCGGGAGGGAACTGAAGGGCGGGAGAGGCGGGGAGAAGGCGCAGCATCCCAGCGCTTCGCCTGCCGGCTACCCCGCATCGCGTGCAGGGGCGGCATCGNTCTCGCGAGGGTTGGGCCGCGCGCGCGCCGCGAGGGAGCGGGGCCGCCCCCGCCGCTGAGGGAGGGAAGGGTGGGGAGCTCGGGGAGGTGGGGCCGGGTGGGCGGCAGGGCGGCATTTACATGGCCACACCGCCTAAACCATCCCCTCCTGTGTCTTAAACCGCCCTCCTCAGCCGGTTAAACCCCCAGACTGTGGGAAACATCGTCGATGTGTATTAATATCTAGCGGCCAAGAGGACGGAGCCAGGCTCTTTTCGATGATGCCGAACAATAGGACAAGAAGCAATGGGCAGAAACTGATGCACAGGAAGTTCCACCTGAACATGAGGAAGAACTTCTTTATTGTGTGAATGACCAAGCACTGGAACAGATTGCCCAGAGAGGTTGTGGGGTCTCCCTCACTGGAAATTATCCAGAACCGTCCAGGCACAGTCCTGTGCCACGTGCTGTAGGATGACCCTGCTTGAGCAGGAGGCTGGACCAGATGACCCATTGTGGTCCCTTCCGACCTGACCCATTCTGTGACTGATTCTATGGAACAGCTTGTCAAAACTTCCAGAGAGCGCCTTTGCAATCAGCAGAGTGAAAGGNGCCGCCGCTGGAGCCCCCGCCCCTTCTCCGCAGAACTACTGCTTCGCCCTCGCAGCAGCTGCACCGCTCACCTCTCTTGGAGCCGGGGCTGGGGCTGCCGCCGGCGGCCCTGGAGCTCTTGCGGGAAGCCATCGCACCTCCCGTCGGGCAGCGCAGGGGGGCGGAGCGGGAGCGCGTCGGGAGCCGCCGCCGCCACCCGAGCCCGGCGTGCGGCAGGAGCNTCTCGCGAGGGTTGGGCCGCGCGCGCGCCGCGAGGGAGCGGGGCCGCCCCCGCCGCTGAGGGAGGGAAGGGTGGGGAGCTCGGGGAGGTGGGGCCGGGTGGGCGGCAGGGCGGCATTTACATGGCCACACCGCCTAAACCATCCCCTCCTGTGTCTTAAACCGCCCTCCTCAGCCGGTTAAACCCCCAGACTGTGGGAAACATCGTCGATGTGTATTAATATCTAGCGGCCAAGAGGACGGAGCCAGGCTCTTTTCGATGATGCCGAACAATAGGACAAGAAGCAATGGGCAGAAACTGATGCACAGGAAGTTCCACCTGAACATGAGGAAGAACTTCTTTATTGTGTGGATGACCAAGCACTGGAACAGATTGCCCAGAGAGGTTGTGGGGTCTCCCTCACTGGAAATATTCCAGAACCGTCCAGGCACAGTCCTGTGCCATGTGCTGTAGGATGACCCTGCTTGAGCAGGAGGCTGGACCAGATGACCCATTGTGGTCCCTTCCGACCTGACCCATTCTGTGACTGATTCTATGGAACAGCTTGTCAAAACTTCCAGAGAGCGCCTTTGCAATCAGCAGAGTGAAAGGGTTTGAAGTTTGTCGCATCAGACAATAAGTTCCCCAACAAGGCGTTTTTGAGGCTTTAAAAATACTTTTTATTGCCTGTGACAAAATAAGCCTCTTTTTTGCAGGGGTTCAGGATGCCTCTTGGTACTGATGATTCAGTTTGAGGCTGGGTTAAATACCAGTTCGGTGTAACGCGAAAAGTCTGAAAGAAAAAAGCAAAACCCAGCTTTGAGCCCTGACCATAAATACAGTGTTTCAGGTCAAAACAATTTTGCAAATCCGAGCCTTTGCAAGTGGATATGTGGAGAAGGAAGCCTTTTCTCAAATCAAAGGTCGGCACTGTGTTTTGGATAGTAATGCCATGAAGCTAACCAGAAACAGTGATTTACTGGAGAGCATTAATCAGTATTTTTTAATGGGATTTGCACTTAGATGCTTAGTCAGGTAACAGGATATCAGTGTGGGCACACTGATATCACTTCAGACAACAGAAGTAAAAGCAACAAGTTTTGGAAACATCAAAAGCAATGAAGCCTACTTCTTGGTATCTCTCATGTCAGTTAATTGGTGCCTAGTACAGTAGAGTATCTGAACTTTTCACTTGGTTATGGCACTCTACCAGAGTCTGATTTTCACATGATGTGTGAGTACTTAATATGTTTTGAGATGCTTCCCTTTTATTTGGTGAGGCTAAAGCTGCTGGACAAGTTTAAAAGCTGTTAGGGAGGAGTAGATGTACTCATGACCATGTAGAATTTATCACAAAAAAGCTAACAGGATGAATTATTAACATTTCAGCAAAATGGAAAGTATAGTGCAAGGAATGAATTCTCCTGAGGAAAGAAAAAAAAAATTCTAAGCTGGTACTGGGAATACTGAAAATACAATAATTAGTAAAAAAATAGATAGATATGTGACTATATTCTTCCAAGTAGCAATTACTGTCAATTGAGACAACAGCTGTTTGTGGTTAATGTGGCACACAGTTTCCTGAAGCTGTACTACTGGAAATGGCAGTTTGATAAGAAAAAAGATACTGAGAACATTGAAACCCCTGGACATGCAATGACACGTAGAAGGATATTGCTAATGTTTTACTGTGAACAAACTTTTGGGCTTTAAATGGATTGTCAAATTCCTTACTTCTGTTTACTTTGGCACACAGCTGCCAGCATTTTGTAATTGGTGTATTCAGTACCTGCTTGTACACTCTTCTGCCCAAGAAGTCTCCCTTGCAAGATTAAAATATACACCCAGAGGTACAAATGCTCATACGGTATTGTATGTTTATGCTGATCACTATCCTTCTGCATGATCTTGTCGTTTGGAGGTTTCTGTTGATCTCCTACAGCATCAGGACTTTTTCCTCCCAGTTCTCAGACAACTGTAAACTGGAGTGTTAGATTAGAGGGGCTGTTGTCTTCTACTGATCAGAGAAACTTTTTTTTTATATTTCTGCCTGAGATCTCTGATCATGCACTTAAAATCTGATCATGATGTGTGGTTTTTGGACTAAGCAGACTTTCAGATTAATTTGCAGAAAGCAGCAGGCCCAATTTTCCTACTGGGATCACCTGAGCACCATTCACAAACAGGCTATGGGATCCATGATGTGCCATGGAAGAAGCTTGGGACAGCTTGATATCAGTTCTTTTAGAGAAAATACCCTAATTCGATTTCAATCTGCCAGGGTGAGTGTTGCTACAAATGATATGACAAACCCTTCTGTTCTAAAATGTAATGAAAATTGAAGCAAATATTTTAAATGTCATTTTTAGAAGTGACAGAGAGAAAAGCCAACAGTGTGGGTAGGTGGATGTGCATGTGAATGGTTCGTCACTTTTTAATCTGCTCAGTTGTTTTAGAGCTGCATGTTTGGTACATTGTAAGGGTGTGCAGGAAACCACAAGAAGATAAACATCGTCTTTGTTTGTAGGAGGAAGAGAAACAGGGCAGAAAAAGAATGGAACAATGAGAAAGGAGCAAGTTAGTAAGGAAAAAAAAAATAATAAGGCCATAAAACCCAGAAGTAATAAGAACAGGAGTTATAAATAGAGACAAGGGCTATGAGAGAGACCACACAGCAGTCAGCTGGAGTCTTTCTACTTGTATCAGGCTTTTTAAAAGAGAAAATAAAAAGTCCTTTCTCTTGTCAAGAATCAGATTTACCCTCACTCCAAACTGTCCTGATTGACTCCTCATTGAGACTACAGCTAAACTAAATTTAAATTATACTGCATATCATAAATCATTGTATTAAAAGGATGCCACCAAGTAATGAGCTCTGCTTGGAAAATAAATTCATGTTTTTACTGTGCATTTTGTTTCCATAAATACCTTTGCATTAGTCCTGATTCATTCAAGCACAGTGACTCTGCTGTTTGACAGAAAGAAATACGTCCAAGATGATAAGCAGAAGCAGCAATGAAACAATTACACGAGAAGAGGATTCAGTCTCTCATCTCCTAATTTCTAAAAGAACTGCAAATATATGACGTGTGTGTAACAGTGAAAGGGAATGCTGAGTGAAAAGTGTTAATATGAAAGAATGAGTGACATCTCCTTAAAGGAGCCATTAAATTAGGCCTATATTTTTCACTTCCTGTATCATAGCTGAATAACCCATTTTAAATCCCCCTGCACCTGTGCCAAAGTCAGTGCTATAGTGAGTTTATTTCCATTCACAGTTTTTATCTGAATTTGTCATGAAGGCATCTGTTGTACTGCCAATAGGCTGTGACATTTCTTGTATGAAAAAGCATGATAATTGAAGACTTAAAGGGTTCATCCTCATTCTGTTGGTGTCCCTGTTATTCATGTTGATCATTCTAAGTGACATACAGCTGTCCATTCAATTATATATGTTTCTCATAAATAAATGAGTTTCAATTGATTTTTAAGGGAAAGCTCATTCTCCAACAAGAGAGGAAAAATTATTTTATGTCCTAATACATTGCATTGAAAAGAGGTAGAGAATTCTCAGGATGGCATTAAAAATACTATGTTAAAAACTCCAAGGTAGTATAAGATTTTCGATTGAAAACTTAGATATGTAGAATTTTAAGGGTTTTGATTGCTTAGATAATATTTTTTTCATGCATGGTGAGTGAACTATGCCCCTTGCTAGCCACTTGGAAAAGGTGTTCCCACCAGCAGGCTGTGTTTAAAAATGTCCCTTGGGTAAATGTAGGGCAAAGAGGGTGATGAACAGGTTTTACTGTTTGTTTTCTGGATTATCAAGTTGACACTTGAACTGATGATCATCTTTCTGGTTATGGGCAGCTCAGAGAATCAACATCCAGACGTTTGCATTTATCAGCCAAACTTCACTAACCACTTGTGGAAAAACAGATCGGATGTTTTGGGAAGAGGGGGAGACAAGAGAAGGTGATCCAAACATAATCAACTCCATTGTCTGTGTTGGTGTTCCACTTACAGCTAGGTGAATCTGCAGTAAAGTAAGGTGTAGCTGAGTTGGTTATTCTTAAGGATGAAATCTCTCTTTTATTTATTTTTAAAATTTATTTCTTTTAACAGTACTTCTATGGCAGTAGGCACCTGTTATTAGATTTGTGCATTCTTATAAAAACTTAGAACATTTTCTAAATAGTTGGTGATACTGACAAACAGAAGGCAGCCATTTGTTTGAGAGGCATTCTGGTACTTATCCAAAATATAAGCACAAAGAACTTGAGCCAGGTGAAGCATGTCTGGTTCAGGCATAGCTAAGGCTGAAGTAAAGTTTGGTTTTAAATTGCGAAGGTAAAATGTAGGTCAATAGCTTGTTCTCGTTGCTCTCAGCTGATTTGTATCGACCTCACCAAGGAGTAACTCAAATAACATTTGGCCTTTGGATCAGTGGTGTGGTCTAGTAGCCTGGGATTTGTTACAGCATTGCTTGGATTCTGGAGGTCTTACTGCAGATTTTGCCAGGTCTGATTCAGGTAAATTGATCCCTGTGAGTGTAATCAAAGCTGAGAATGAAGAAAACTTCTCAGAGAAAGATTTTACATCTGGTGATTAGATTTTGCATAAACTGTGAAGATATTTGGAATTTAAGTGACACCTTTTATCGTATCCCTATGCACCTGCACAGTAATGTGTGGATTTGTTTCCTACAGCGTGAGATGCCCAGAAGAAAAGAGTAAACATATATTTGTGCACTTGTAACAGTTACTTGTAATGTGTATTCTTGGAAGACCATCAGAAATAAGCCTTGAAAGGTATTTAAACTTGAAGTCATACCTTCCAGATGGAGAGCAACTGATGGAGCTCAAATAGTAAAACACTACAGATAAAACAGGTAAAACACAACAAACCAGGACCAGTATTACTTCAATTATCTTAGATACAAACACAATCCTCATTAGAGTGGCAATGAGAGAATGAGGCTTAGTCAGCCATTCCCAGCACATGCCATCATATGTGCCATCATACTGAAATGAGCAGGAAAAATAAGGAGAAGGCATTTCCTGACAGTGTACTGCCTGATCTTTTCAAGATATCTGAATTGTTTAGCAAAAGCAGGAAAGAATCAAAAAGGTCTTCTCTAGCCCACAATTGCAGTTGGTACAACTGCTGTACAGACTGGAGCAAAAGTAGCGATATTAAAAGAGCTATCTGAACAGCAAAAATTTCTGGTCAGAAGCTCTAGAGTTTTGTTTGTTTAAAAAGCAAAAACCTCTATTGGCCATAAATTAGGATTCTTAAACTTGAAGAATAAATGAACAGAAATAGCAATGGGTTTAATAAGTTGTCCTGATGGATGGTACATTTCTGTGAGTGACGTGGCAGCTTTCCAAAATCAACCTGGAATATTCTTATGAAATCAGCCATCACCAATAGCTGCTTACCCCAGATGCCGTGTCTGAACTAGTCTTGCTAGTTCACACTGTCCAATAAAATAATTTTGTGAGTTTTCCACATTAAGAAAGAAAACATAGTTCAAGGAGCAGCAGGATACACTGTGCCTAAATTCCTGGAGATTTGTCTCCTTCCTCTCCCCAAACTCTCTCCCACCTCTGCTTCAGTAGCTTCCCATCTTCCACTGAGAATTGTGATCATCCCTGTGGAATATTCAGGTAGTGTGTACTGTCTGGTTAGTGCATGGCTGAATGGCTGCCATGCTCTGGCCAGCACATACTTGCTGATTAGTCATCCTGTTGGCAAATTAAAGAACTGAGTCCTCTCTAGTGAACTTTGTATCTTCAGTTATAAATAAATACCGCCCAAGTTTATTTAACATATGGAAAGTTCTGTGGCCTTGAGAGGCTTTTGCATACTCTGTCATTACAGAAAACGAATGGAGAGACTTCACTTAGCTGTATTTAGAATAATCTGAAAACTGAAAACACCTGCAAAAAATAGGTAAACAATAGCTAGTATTGTTTTTTAAAAGCGCTGTAATTGGTAGAGCTTGCCCTATAGGACACTTTTTCAGTCCAGGCCACTTGCTTAGGGATCCCCCACAGCTAGTTTCAGTCTGCTGTAGTAAAGGGCAAGGCAGCGAATAAGATGAGTAGTATTCTCTTCAAAATTACATATTTCAGTAAACTAGAAATTATCAAATGCAAGAACTCTGTCATGCTCTTTCTTTGCAAGTAATTCTGGGGCAATAACCTGTCTCACACCTGAGAGTTTTTCCCAGCCTCTGGAAACAACTTCTGCCTAGGGTAAGTACACCCACACACCCACAAACCCACAAGAAATGGGACTCCTTAGTATAGAGACAAAGTCTTAGATATATCAGTTAGTGCTAGCATTTCTAAACCCTCACCTGCTCTTTCATTTTACAAGGTGAAAGAATACAGCTTAAGGTTGCTGTTCTCATGAAGCAAACGATTTCTGTTTCTCTCAAACTACTTCTATTTCTCTTTAAGCCTATTTCACGTTTCAGTGATACATGTAGCAGTTGAAGAAATGTAACTTAATCATAGAATCTTGGCACGCTCAATATCCTATATTCATTAGGCAAGTGACTCTTAGTAATAAAATTTTCTGTGTTTTATTCATTAATAAATGAATTAGATAGAGCTTTGGAGCTTGATGATGTGAGTAGGATGTGGACAGATCTGAGAGGATTTGGTCTAAAACTCACTGTATTTCATGACAACATCAAAACACATCGGGAGAATTTTCCCCGAGGCCCGAGGGGGGTGGGCCCTCACCCAGCTCCGAGGAGGAGAGAGACCACACCTACAGAAGGACTCTAAAATCTTCCCAGGTTTCTCTCTACAGCGAGAGATTTCATTATTTAGCATTATTATCCTTTTCTTGTGTGTGTGTTAAATAAATAGTTTTTATCTCTTTCACTTTCCTTCGAGGAAAATATCCTTTTTTCCCGAACCTGGTGGGGGGAAGGGTGGTTGTAACCTGGTTTCTCACAGAGGATATATTGCTACATTCTAGCCAAACCAGCACAATGACTCTCTTGAGATAGATAATGAAGTTTCTTGTTATTTTTTGTCTAGTTAGCTTTTACTGCATGACTGTAAATAATGTATTTGAATACTTCTTTTTTTTAAATTGTGTATTTTTAAAGCATTCTGCAATAGGCATTTTCTGCCAGCTGTGTGCTTCCATCAGATCTGCTTCAGTTTTCCACAGGTATGTCTTTCCCTCCCACTGGAGCAGAACACTTTCAAGAGTGGTTCATTTTGCTGTTTGCTTACATAGCCCCTGGGGGTTTTGTTTGTTTTGGTTTGTTGGTTTTTATTAATTTTTTTTCTTGCGTATTTCACTATAATAGTTTCAGAAATTCCTATTAAAAAATTTACTGGACTGGTAAGGTTTATACATGGTTGCACTTAATGACAAGTAAAAGCCAATTTTTTGCTAAGCTTTTCAAATTGAAAGAGCAATTACTTCATTTATGTGAAGTAGTTAGGCATGCTTACTTTTTTGTAGGTGCAGCCTAACTTAAGCAAACACTTGGCAGTACTGAACATTCAGGGCAGCAGTATATATACTTGCTGTACTATTAATTTTGTCCTCCTCCTCAGTGAGAGGATGGGGATATGTATTTGGCAATCAAAAGAATAAAGTCTGTGACACAGAAATGTGTGACTTCTTTTGCTTGACATGACGCAGCCAAAGCAGGTCTGTTTGCAAGCAAACTGAAAGCAATGTCTTTGATTAAATACATGTAATTAATATTTGCTGTGATAAAATATGTAAATAATAAAAATTTTGTGTGTGTGTATGTGTGTATTAAGCAGTCTGAACTGGGCAGGAACAAAGGCTAAGTCCAAGAGCCAGCCAAGGTGGGGAGTGGGAGTCAGAGGTGTTAGATTTAAACGGAGTTGGAACAGAAAGCCAGAAAACTCTTTTGTTAAGAGCCTATTTGCATAAGGTCGTTGTGGTGCATTGAGTTGCCAGCTGCCAGTTCCATCTGGCAGGTATAAGCTAGGGTTTTCCTCTGGGGAGCAGGTAGTAGTAATTCACCTTACAATTTGGGTATCTTGTAGGTGTGGTGGTCACGATAGTGTATCCTGTAGATTGTGAGGAGAGACTGCTTTGCAGTGGAAGTGCACTATCATTCCAATGAAAAGTTTTCTGGTTTGTGGTTATGGAAAATCAGTTACATTGAAGGGTTATCATTCATTCTTAATAATTCAGATGACTGAACTTTGAAACTGCTCCTATTTTCATCTGATTAGTCAAGCTAGTCAAATTCAAGACTAAGTCCAGGAAAACTAACATTCAAAATAGCAAGTTTAAAAAAAGCTAGAAAGATCTTCAGGCAGAATCTTTTAACATTACACATGCAAAAGTTCCTTCATTTTTGAGGGCCTTCAACTTCCATTCCCTTGCTTTGTGTGGAATGGGGGCAGGGTGACAAGTTCGGTTTTGTATACAGTCACAAATAGCAGACTAGCATTCAGAGCATGAGTGGGTCCCAGCTCCACAAGCTGACAGATGCCTGTCATTTGTCTGACATCTGACTCACCATATCAGGATTAAAGTTATTGTTCTCATCAGTTAAGATGCTGACTTCATTTGCCCATATGTTGCATTTTGTAATAAGCACTGGTGTTCTTTCTTCTATGTTCTCATTTCTTCTTCACATAACACCTTAAAACTCTTGGGCACAAAAAAAAAATAGCCCATGGTGAGGACTGGTGCACTGTAATCAACAGGATGGTACCTTTTCCTAGTACTTCTTGGCCGTCCATATGTGGTGCTCTATGCTGACTTACAGGATGTGTTCCTTTGCTGGGAGGGGGAGCCTGACTTTTATTGTGATGGTAGAATTCTTTTGATCTTAGCTGCTACAGCAATATGAGTGAGAAATAGCTGAATGGAGTAATGCCAGCAACAGAATCTGCCCTGTGTTGTTGCTTTTTTGTTTCCCATGTGAAATGCATAAGCATAGCTCCTACACTGGCTCCAAGATAGTATTGAATGGCACACAGAGCTGGATCACACCAGCTGTAACTCTCTTGGTTTCATTAACCATTCCTGATTTACCTCTGTAAATTTTCTGGCCATAGGTCTGTAGCCCTCAAATTATGTTATCTGGTTTGGAATGTACTTGCTTGTGGAGTCTAAGATTAAACTACCATTAAATCTTCATCTTGGTTAAGGGCTTACAATTCTGATGTTTTCTTTCCCAAACTTCTTGCTATGTATTTCTCTAATGCAAATTCAAATTCGTTTTTTAGTGGTACAGTTTCCACTGACTTCCATTTACAAAGTCAATCTTTATCTTTCTGAATTTATCAGGCTGCTACTTTCTTTGTAGTAAGGTGTTTTACAAACTGTGCCATTATCTGCTGCCAGTAGGTGGAAGGTGATTTTGTGAAGATCCAATTACACTGCACTGGGAGACTTCACTGCAAATGTACAGCAAGATAGTAATATGAACCTACAACACCTATCACAACACATTAACTGAAGTAGTGAAGTGTTGAGCCAAATGTTGTAAAGAAGATATCTTATTTCAAGAACCTGTTTGGTTTACTCATGACTGGCTACTAAAATGGCATTAATGTTAATTTAGAAAAACAGCCTGTGAACCTTTTGCATGCTGGTACATTTGGAACAAAATGTTTTCTTAATGGAAAGGTATTTGGACTTTGGGATGGAGTTGAGAAGGGTGGGGATGCAGGGAAGGAACAAGTGAGAAGAAGCGGCACGTACAGTTAGGGAATTTTATGTGCTCAGGTGGATAAACATGACCCAAACAAAATTTTGTTTAAACTCAAATGCACTTTACTAAATTGATTTAATTGTCTTAAATTACATTTTTATAAAATCTAATTAAAAATCTAATTTTTATAAAATCTTAGTGTAAGCAATAATGTGGGTATCGAGGGGACATTACCAGAAGAATACAAGGTAGCAGAGAGTTCCTAACATTGGGAGCTTGCTCTGCATGGGGAGGACATGTCCTAAGAACTAAGAAAAGGAGTAGAACATACCCACACCTGAGCTTAATGTAATGCTAGCAAACATGGTGTGTCCAACATGATCTTGGAGGAGATGGTTGTTTAAAAGGGGAATATTGAGACCTTAAGGGAAGTGTGGAAGCCAAAGAAATGGCATCTGAGAAGTTCACCTGCAGTGAAGCTGAGAAGAAAGGTAGATTGGTGGCACTGTGCTTAGTTAATCCAACCAAAAGTTGGATAAGCAGGTAATTACTCTAAGGATTTGGACTTTGATGATCTTTGTGGGTCCCTTCCAACTCACGATGTTCTGTGATTCTATGAATTAATATTCCATTAGACAAATAGACCCATCAGTGGCCGTCAGGGGTCTGGCTGGAGGATATTGCTATGATGAAAAGGCAAGACAGGTAGTCACCTGCCTACTCCAGAAGTCCATGGTGTTTCTCAGCATGATTTCCTATCACAAATGAGAGCAGCCTACAGGTGATGGGTTAGCCCCACAGCAGAGCTGAGTGTGTGTTTTGAATCCCTTATTGTGTAGGTCCTCCACTTGTGGTATCCAAGTATACACCAGCTAAGTCTGTTTCTCTTCTTCATAGTAGGCTGCCACTTCCACTTGGATTGATGAAGAAGAGGATAGAGCTGCACAACTGTAATGCAGTGACAGAAATGGGCTGAGGGATCCCATGGGGGGAGGTGTAGGATCTTGCTGCTCTCTGTGAAAGCAGGTAAGGATCTGAAATTTTATTTCTGTGAGAGCGGAAGTGATGTTTGCATCTCTACTGGAAGACCATTCTAGCCTCACGGGGAAAACCCACACAGAGATCAAGTCAAACAAAAAAAACTTTTGCATACTTGAAGTGTCATTCTTTAGGTGGTTCTGCCCATTTTTATCTTTGCTTTATCCCAGGATCCTGTAGTGAAAGAGGGGTATCTCAAACCATAATGAACAAAGCGATTGTCTTTGCTGTCACCTTCACATCTTCTTTTGATGCAGCCCACTCTAGGCTCTCTCTTTTGTTCACATCATTCCAAAGACAGCATGTACCATCTTTTTTGTTTGTGCAATATATAATAGCTCAGGTTCAAACACAGTTTGTATGCAGTCCTAATGTATGAGTTTGGATGTGGTAGTTTTGTGTGTGAGCTTAAATATGTGTGTACATATCTGTTTATTATAGACAGGCTATTGATAAAAATTCTCTCATAGAACTTCACAAGTTTTTAAAAGAACGCTAAAGTGTTTATTTTGACCTACATATGCCAAGGTGTGTCTTAGAATGTTTTCCATCCCATGCTAACCTATACTGCCAAAGGAGGAAGTTATCTTAAGTCATAATTAGAATACGAAGAGAAAGTGGCGTAGTGGTGAAGTATTTTCCTTCCCCCTCCCACACCCTCCACACTCCCACCCCTCTTGTAATATCTGTAAAATATCTGAGCTTCCTGGACTGATGGCAAAGCTGGCCCTTCTGCTCACCCCCGTGACTGTGAGTAGCTGGATTTTCATTGGGGCTTGCCAGTGGCAATATGGAGGCTCTGGGGAGCAGGAGGATCTGTTTACAGTGTTACTGAATTATGTGATTTGGTCTGAGGAGTACTTGTTATCTTGTTTATGTATTATTGAAACCTTTAAAATATTATCAGTGATGCCTACAGCATTGAAGGGTGGCTTTTAAATCATGTTATCTAGTAAGTATAATCCAATCAAATTGTGTAAAAGTACATACTTGCAAGTTACAATCTAGGAAGTCTTTAATATTTTTTATAAATTTGAATAACTTTATGATGCTGAGCTTATTTGCCTGAGTGTACAGCTATGCATTTTTATTTTGTATAACATTCTCATTTGCAGTGCCTGGTGGACCATGAAAATAAATTGGAAGTAAAATATTTAATGTAAATGAAATTACCTTGGAAGTCATCTGCATATTGAAATATAACATATAATAGGACTTTATTCTTTTTCACCAAAGAATCCTGTAACAGTAAAAGGATAAGAGAACAAGATTTAGTATACGGAATCAGTTCCGTTGTGCACCTAGTCTAGAAACAGTAATAAGCTTCTGCTGAAGGAAAAGGTTAAAACAAAGTATCAAGATCTGTGATACAGAGTCCAGCTACTCAGGACTGCACATGTGAGGAACATTCCTTTCTAATCTTTGTAGGTGATCAGGTTATACCCTGGCATGGGACCCTGGAGTGCTCATATTACCATAAGCTGGCTCAGCAAGGGACTATTCTTGATTTGTCCACAAATCATCCAACCCCTTAAAAAGTCTTGCAATCTCTATGTGCTGTATTCATGTCATAGGGAATGTAATGGTTCTGATATAAAGCCCTTTTACATTAAATTGCATGTCCTTTAGTTAGAAAGGTGATTAATTACTTCTAATCCCACAAAACAGAAGTCTGTTTTTATTAGGAACTTCATAATTCTCTGCAAATATAACTTTTCTTTCCCTAGAGAGAGAGAGATTCTTCTATTCATTATTTTTTGCTCTAGGAAAATCTTGATATTCTACTGTCTTTATTTTTGGTCTTCGCTTCTGTCAAGCATTTCTGTATTTTAAACTAAAATAACCAAAAGAATGCTAAATGTTTTCAAGAGGTTTGTAAATCAATATGTTCAATTCTTCTGGACAGAAACACCACAGCTGGGAGGGAAGATTAACTGTTTGGCAGCAAAGGGGAACAACCTACCATGTCTAACATAATTTACATAAATCATTCTGTTATTTATTCCTAGTTCTACACAGTACTGTTTTCTTCCTGCTTTAGATCTTCTTGCTAAGTTAATATTTTTTAATAATGATAGTACAGAGAAAGATTTTGTGCTTTGTTTCAGTGTTAAGAGTCATCCTGACATAATAGGCCGGGAATTGTGAATTGAGAATGGTATTTAAGTTTGACAGTATAACCGCCGAAGTTCCCTTCCAGCCAAAGTTTTTTTTTTTCATTTTGAGGGAAGCATCAATAGTTCTGTCCAAGAAACCAGAAAAGCATCTCTGAATAAACAAGAGCAAGTCTAGCATTCTTGTTCCAAATCCTTCATTTTGAGGACAGAAGATGTGGTCCATGAGACCCTATAGGCTTGGACTGGCATGGGGCCAGGATGAAATGGTGGCAGTTACTGCAGCAGAGAAGGGACTTTCCTTGGCTAGCTCAGGAAGAAGAGTTGTAGTTGCCCAATGGTAATACTGAGCTGGTCTGCAGGAAGAGTCTCCTCAAGTGTAGCTGTGCTGCAGTTCAGAGAGTTCATGCTTTCTCTTACCCAAACAGACAGCACAAACATGAACACCACAAACCTGGCAGCAATGGCAGAGTTTGTGTCACAGAAACTAATCATGGCAAAGCACACAGAAGCAGAACTGTGTGATACATGTGTTGCTGGACTGAAACAGATGTGAAAAAAGAGCCAACTTGAGATAATGACTCGGGGGACCTATGGTCACAATTTTTTGTGGCTACATTGTAGCTCAGTAAACCTGATAGCGTTTGGAATGAAGTTATGAACGTACTTCTGTTACATGGTAGATTTTTTTGCTTTTATTGAGTGTATTGCTCATAAATGTACACATTTAATAGAAACGTGATTGTGTGTCTTCTTTCTTCACTCCTCTTTTTCATACGTACTATCAGATCTCAGTTTTCCAAGGGCTGGATAGGCAGAAACATGGTGCATGGGGAAACCCCACAGAGCCGATTGGAGAAAGCATTGTATACGATTAATCATCTTACAGTGCCACCAAATTCAAACAATCCTGTTATTTTGAATCATTTTCTCCCACTGCAGTCTTCCGGCGAGACACGCCTGCCTTGAGCAAAAGGCTGGGTATAGGACCTATTCACTGAGAAGTGGGAAGGCCCACATGAGCTCATTGCTTGGGGTCGTGGGTATGCTTGTGTTTCCACAGATACAGGGGTACGATGGCTGCCTGCGAGATGCGTTCGCCCTGACCTGCGGCACCAGGAGCAGAACAGGCAACCTCCAAGGCAACCTCCAAGGCAACCTTCAAATGAGGACCAGAATGCAGATCAGCAGCCGAGTGATCCCTCTGATGACGACCAAGATGTCGACCATCAGCCTGGCTCTTCTACAAGCAGAGACTGAATTTGGAGTCAGAATGTTAAGGCCTTTAAGGCTATTGAGAACTAATAACCAATACAGAATTAGGTTCTCTAGATTTATCTCCTATGGCACTGCTGGAGATTCTCTCTGCCAACTTTAAATCAGTGCCTGATTTAATTTTTTAAAAAAATGAAAAGGGGGAACTGTGAATGCTAAAGGCCTGGGTGCAGGGAGATTCCTCAGTTTTCTGACAGCGTCTGTGTGAAAGCCTTGCTTTCTCACCGCCGCTATGGGAAAACAGTTGAGAGATTTTGTAAACTATGGTATTGTTATGGTACCAAGGAGAAAACATCTGTTGTAAGTGTTACTGGGTTCAGCCAATCCCTCTGGGGGGTGGTTGGTCAGTTAACCAGTGCCCTTATGTCAGTCCAGCGTGCTAAGGTATATAAGCACATTTGTAAATTAATAAACTGTCAGTTTCTTCTCACCCTAAACCATCCATGTTGCTTTCTTCCTTGGTCTCTGCTCACTAGTGACACATGGTAAATGTGATTAATGAACAAGCAAATCCAGCAAAATGTGATGCAAGATATAACTGGAAAAAGGAGAAAGCTTCATTGGCCATGGAAACCAGAGAACCTCTAGCTGAGCCAAACTGGTAGGTGTGGATAGTGAAGGTGTGGCTGTACTTTGTGCTGTACTTCTTTTAGAACATGGCTGGCCTGCACAAGGCAGTTCAGATGAGTCTGCCTCCAATAATGTGGTTGAGCCACCTCCTAGATAACCTAGATAAAGTCACCAGAGATGTTTTGAACAGTTGTCTATCAAGCAAATACGTGTCTCCCTGCTCACAAAGCATCTCAGGATTTGTGAATAAAGAAAAGGTGAACAGGGAGATGGTTTATCTTCTCAAATTCAGAAGCATAGGTCTGATCACCTGGCTGACCTGTGTGTGCCTGGAGGTACAAAGCAGATCGTATAAGATTTGACACAGTAGTGTTATAGAGAAGATTCAATCCCAATAGGATTGGAATAGGATAGACTTTCTTAAGTGTTATTTAACCATAGCACCTGCATTAACAAAGAGTAGCTCCAGGAATTCAGTTGTTGCAGTAGCATGAAGATCTGGGGTTGGTCAGACCTCTAAAAGCAGCCTGTAAGCAATACTCAGAAGGCTGTCATAAATGAGAACAATTCCTAGCTCACTGTTGGTGCAGCTGAGCACCAAAGAGCGATTTCTGCTTTTGTGCCAAAGTAAAGCAGATACAGTGTAGTCACTCAAGGGAATATGGAAAGATCTATAAAAGACACTCGGCACATAAGATCTGCACAGTAATACCTGCACATATCTCTGCTGACTCAGTCTTTGTATTTAAAATGTCTCATCTCTTTTGAGAGACTACACTTTGGTCTGAGTCTTTTTTGAGAGACTATTTTGAGTACCCATACTGACCAAACAAAAACCAAAAAAAGACTAGTTGTAGTCACATGTTTTGTATTAGTAGAAAGGTTTTAATTGGGGCTGCTGTATGCATAGGGATAAAAGGTCAGGGATTTTTCTGAGGTACAGCTGTCTATGTGATGTTCAGATTCTAGAGTCAATTTGTACTACCTCAGACCATGGCTGAGATCAGAGGAGAATCTTCTTGCTAAGTGGCACAAAGTGCAGAGATGCAGCCTGACCTGGTAGGTTCAAGAATACGGTTCAGCATTTCACAGACTTAGCAGCTCAGTTTTGAAGATACTGTGTGTATAAATGAGCTTAGCAGAGTTCCTGAGCTAATGAGCTCTGACTCTTGCTACTGCACGATAACTGGGGCACAGAGCTGCACTAATGCAGCTTTGTTGCTCTGTGGCCTGGAGCTGGCTCATTGTTCTTAGATTCCTGAGAATGCTGGGCCCACATCATGCTCAGCACAGTTAGAGCCCATTGAGATCATTGCACCCATCATTGCACAGTGGTTTGGGAGGTTGTTTCCAGTGTCCTTTGAATGAGTGGCAGATGAGTCTGGTTCTTCTGCTCTTTAGAACTCCTCTAGTTCCAAACTACTTTTGGACACTAAGTAGAGTGTTTTTCAGGCTTCTGATTTATCACCATTTGGTGAAGAATAAAATTACTTTATTCTAGACAAATATTAGTTCAAAACACCATACTGGATTCCGAGACAGTGACAAAAACTGGTACAAACAGCTGGCAGTAGTTTGGGGATTTGTTTGGGTTTTGGTTTTGGGTGGGGCTTTTTTTCTGTGGGTTTTTTGTGGGTCTTTTTTTTTTTGTCTTTCGATTCTATTACGAGATGTATGAATGTGCCAGTTTGGCAAGGTGTCATTTTCCAGTTCATTGCTTTGGAATGTCATGTGAGAAATGTGCATTCACATTACTAGTCACTTTAATGGGTAATTGGATAAATGCAATTTAATGAGAGAAATGAATTTTTTAAATCAATGTTTATGTAATTCATCTGTCAAGAAATTACCCTTATGCTATAATATAACATTAAGAGAGACAAAATAAAATAATGAGATGAATAAATTATCACATACTGAACACTCATGTTAGATATGCTCTTTCCTCTTTTCAGTTGTGTCTGTTAGTAAGGCTTTTGTAAGAAAAGAAAGTCATGATCGGGCAAATGAAGGTTTAATAGAGATTTCTCGTTTGCTTCAGTCCAAATTTAGACAGTGGATTTTGTGCTAGAAGTGTCCAGGTTGTCTCCTGTCTGAGACTCAGAACCCTGATGCAGATGCCCAAGTGCTGGTATACACAACTTTCCCCACAGCAGGGTGTCCCAAAGCCTTCTGTGTTTGCTAAAGATGTTATGCTGACACATTCCGGTTTCTGCTGAGGAATGATTTTTGTGGTTCTCTTAAGAAACTGCCTTAGGACTACATTGGGATTAGAAGAAGGAGGAGGCTTGGATTCATTTTGCCTGATGTTGTTGATCTGGGCTGCTTACACTCAAAGACCAGAAAAAGATTTTCAGAATGCAAAAGGTTTTATCTGAGATGAAGATGAGTGTAGACCATGGACTGACGATGGGGACACTCTGGTAAAGGAAGGTATTTGTCAATCTGTGGGATCACTTTTGGTTCTCAAAGGGAGAGAATGACTTACATTTTGTTGTATCCTAAGGATGTTCTGACACTGTCATCAATTAAACATTAACTCGCCTCTATACCTGATGCAATGTTTCCAAATTTATTTCTGGTTTGTATAATGGCAGTGCCTTTGGCCAGTGTTTTGGGATTTTACTAGGGACTACTGCATGGAAGTGTAAACTAAAAAGCCAATTTTCATACCTTGGAAGAGGAAATAGACTTGTATCTTTTACAGGCTGAGAGCAGAGCAGGTTTTGCAACCCTAGCTTCTCCAGGGCCTTATATACTACCCCACTATACAGGACACCCTTGACAGTGTTCAGGTTGTACCCAAAACTCTGTCCTGGGGTGAAATTCTCCTTTATGTGCTTTCTGGTTGCAGTTCTCCAAACCAGTACCATGAGTTAGTCTGAGCATAGAGCAGATGTAAATAACAAAGGGCTTTAATAAGCATGTGTTCTTCACGGGGCAGGCACCGAAATCCGTAAGCTGTGTTTGCATTCACAGGTACATTCTCTGCTTTTCTTACATAATATAAGGCAGTATTTCATCTATCACCTGGGGGTTTTCTTTCCTCCAAGGAATTTTAACATCTTGTCTACTCTCAAGTATCTTGAGACCTGAGACCTGAGACACTACCTAGTGAATTAGTCTTTTGCCTCTATGGCAACAAATAAGTCCTGTTTATTCTATCTGAGCATGTGGTTACTTTTTAGGACACCTACATAGTGCCATAGTGCCTCTTTTATTAAGAGTATGACTGAAATTTTATTTATTTTGGAAAAAGAAAGGTATCTTGCTCCAGACTATTGATCATGAGCTTTTATGATACATAATTATGAATACTTTTAGGATTGGTTGATATAAAATATTCACCTTTACTACTGACAAAATGTGGAGCTTTGGCAAAATACATAAAAACATTATAGTGCTATTAAACAGTCTCTTAAACCAGAAGGAGAATTGACTGGTTTGTTTTTCATGGTTTATTTAGAAAAACAGCAAAATGCTAATGCAAGTTATATCCTTCTCACATATAACACAGCTGTTATTTGTAGAATGGGCAGAATTATTTTTTCATTATTTTCAAAAATATGTTAGAAGCTATTATCCTCTTTGTATCCTAGTTGTAAGATATATTGCACATAGCCAACCCTACTTTTTGTTAATTTTTCACTTTATGCTAGTTACTCGATTATGAAGTTTTTGAGAGTAATTACAACCATGCTGCTTTTCTGCTGTGAATATGTTTTTTCTTGAAGTAAAAAATATAATTCAAATTTTAAAGGTTGTACATTTGCAATTATAATTCCATAAACCCACTCATTTGTTTTATAGCCAAACTAATCCAGGGCAGGGGTTAGAAAACTTCCTGAAGTTTTTCTGAAGATATTTCTACCCAACAGCAATGCTCAATTTGAGGCTGAGGAAAAGTGTGATTCTCTCCTTGCCAGTTTAAGGTCCTGCTGAGTGCAGCGAGGTTGCAGACTTGGTAGCTCCTGGAGCTCCTCCTCCTGAGACCGAGTTCCTGCCCTGGTTCAGTGGATAGGTGAGAGCCTACCACCACCTTGGGGTGAAGCAAACACTTGAGTGAAGTGTTGGCGGTGCCTTGCTGTTGAAGCACACAGACCGTGACACAACGGCCGTAACAGCAATGAGCTGCTGCAGTCATGCAGTGCAACACTGCGGCATTAATTGGAAAGCATTAATTTCAGTGATGGCTCTGACAAAAGTCTCTGTCCAGGCTTTTCTGCCTTTCCTTAACAGGCAGCACCAAGGGAAAAGAGTTCCTACTGAGTGATTCAGCACTTTTCAATGTCTGTCTTGGTGCTGTGTACACAGAGAGCTCATTAATATGTGTCTTTTCGTAGTGTTGTTTGTCCTTTTCCCAGTGGTACAACTAACATGCTGCTGTTCCCATGACTTTTACCAATTCCCAATCTGTGCATAAGTTTAAAACTCCCTACAGCCTCCTCAGTAGAGGGAAATTATTATGCAGTGACACAGAGAATTTAAAACTCAATAGCACTTCTGGGATAATACCCTGTTATGACTGCTTACTCCAGAATACAATGGCATGCAGAGCCCCATTGTGGCTGTTACAAAATGGCTTTTACTGCAGCATCTGGTTTTGGTCAAGCTTGTTGAGTGTTGCAGATCCAAAGGGACTGTGAGCGCAGCCCTCTGGGAGAGAGTGCAACTTTACCCTCATTCCACAATATTTTCTGTGGGAGCTCATAGCACACAACTGACCCTGTCATTCACTTGTGCTGGTATTCCCCTGTCTCTTCTTAAAAAAAACCCTTCTTGTTCTACTAATTATCACCAGACTATTTTGAGTAATATAATGTCCTCCTTTGATTTTTTTGATGGCAGTTGAAACTGTTAAAACTTCCAATTTTTTTTTTTTTTAATCTTAAATCCTGTAGATGTTATTATTATTGTCAGCAATTTAGGAAATACCTTGTTGCAATTTTCAGGTATACTGTATTCTTCCTGGGAGTTGGACTGCTCAGTCACTAGAAATAGAAATTTTGTATTGGACTGCTAAAAACACTACAGCTAGTGAAGTTCTCTTGGAACCCTGGATGAAAACGTGTGGGAGTCCTAGAGAAATTCCCACAATTAGACATTACCAGTCCCTGGATATTTGAAGTTGTTTGAGACATGGAAACATTTCTGCTTTATTTTTACCCTTGCATGGAGGCTCTTTTAGTATCATGTAAAGATAATTGTATAGTGCAAAAATATGATAACCTTAATAGACCGTTTGAAGATGGAAGGACTATAATTGTAAGAGCTGTTAACCTAGACATTCTTACCAGACTGGCAAATTATGTAATATCAACTATGTTGTAAACTAGGATGAGGGGTAACGACAGGCATTTAAAATAAATACTAAAATAAAAATACATTAACCATCTGAAGTCTATAAAATACTTTCAAAGTCTTACACTGTTTTCAGTGTCATGTGCTTGACACTATTCCTCAGGAGCAAAATTCCTGACCAGTCAAGCACATACCAAGGGAGAGATGTATGACACTATTTCAGTGGTGTGCTATTTTTACAATATACAACAAAGCTGCTTCTCACAAATACTCGGGTTTCACTGTATTCACGTGAAGTTTGCAAACCTGATTCTAGGAGCACTCTGGACTTTGAGTATCATGTTCCATGTTTGCAGATTTGTTTTAATCTGCTAATATCTTGGAAATATTACTATCTTACCGTGGTTAAAAAATACCATTTCCTGGTTGTATAACATGTTCCTCTGGAAAGCAGCTTCTTAGGAAGAATAGCACAAGAATCTAACCCAGCAACTCTTGCAAGCATTCCTGCTTATTCTGAGAGGATAAACCCGTATTAGGAAGCACATTTCTTCTCTGTAAAGGGCTAAGAATTTCAGGCAATTTCCTTACTGCTCATTAGAGGTCAGTAGTGAAGCACGATGGAAAGAAGAGTTGAGCGGGCATTTAAAGCACTTGGTTCCCTTCTGTTCAGGATTTGAGACAGGGAAAAAAAATCTGGTTTCCAGATGTAGAATTTAATTATAGTCTCTTAAAAGAGATTTCGTGTTAAAATTAATGAGGATATAGTTTATGAACACTGGATAAAACATAAAAGTAATTTAGTCCTTGGTAATATTTATTTTATGTTCTAGTACAGTATCCAGGAACTGAATGCATGCTAGATGATTTTGTAGGCAAACCCAACAGATTTAAATTACAAACTAAAGGTGTAATAATTATCTCAGTATGCCTCCCGACAGAGATACATTCTATGAGAGAAAGCCACATTGCTGCCTTAAGGACAGCGACTGTCATCTTCTGTTCTGTCTAATCAGTGCTATAGGAATATGGTGAGTATCATCTAAAAGTTTCAGTTTTTATGACCTCCTTTGTATTTTAATGTGGATTTCAAATCACAAATGCATGCAATGTAACTCTTACTTGGTCACTGATGTCCTGAATGGACATCTGATCTTCCAGTTTCAATATGCCCCATTAAGACCCATCTCCCCTCTCCTCTAAGGCCCGTTATGGCTCCAATCCAAGTCTCACCATTGTTAAGACTCCACTGCTTCCTGCCAACTTTTTTGTCAGCACCCTAAAATAGTAGAGCACAAGGGACTAACAGTTCATATTGGTAAAAATGGTGAAGAAGTTTAGCAGTTTAAAACCAGTGCTTTTAAACTTTCTTGAGTAATTTACATAATCTGAAAAAAAAATTCCTCTGCAGTCATCTAATTTCAGAGTGAAGAATCACTGTGATTTTCATTTTGGTCTCAGGGACAGAATTATTAGTGTAGTAAGTCAAGTAAATTGCATTTCATGCAAACGTAGGTCATTTTCTGGATTTAATAATGCAAAATCAATAGAAGCATTTACTGCATTCTAGTGCTTTCTGAACATGGTCCGAGACAGTTTTTCAAAAAACAGTTTTTCAGCACTCGGTCTGCTGTGAATTGCTGCCAAGGCAGTTCCTCATAAACCTCTCCCAGCAGTCTCTGCAGTTAACATCTTCCTTCCTCATCCCCTGTCGCACTTGGACACAAAAGGAACCACGCAGACTCAGCTCCGTCAGGACAGGACGCCAGGGCCAAAAAAGCCTCAGCTTGTTTTTATTAGTCATTTATATATGTTCTTAGAAACCACCGTGGATTGGAGGATGGGGTTACCACCCCTCAATCACACTGGTCAAAGGAAAAGCCCATCAAACTTCTCCGCCTTAGGAGAAAGAATGAAAACAATAAGGAACGGTTAGCAAAATATGGCTGTGTTTACAGAAAGTGCATGAGAATTCTATTACAGGAATGAAAAACATCGAAGGACTGCAAAACTCAGGGTGACATCTCACCCTTTTTCCATTAAAAAAGAAAAAGAAAAAAGAAAAATGAACAGTGTTCAATCTCTGCTTGTGGAAGGACCATCGGAGCGATCACCCACATCATCTGCATCTGAGTCATCACTCGATGTTCCATCCACTTGATGACTTTCACTTTGGTCACGGTTTCCACCCTGCCTGTCAGCCGGATTTTGCCTCTGCGGTCGCAGGTCAGGACAAACACACTTTGCAGGTACCCAGCGCACCCCAGTATCTGTGGATACACAAGCATACCCGCGCCCCGAAGCGATAAGGTCATAGGGACCTTCCCACTGTTTGGTGACTAAATTCCGCACCCGAACCT